>CM046844.1:12841579-12951579 GCA_025618425.1 Heliocidaris tuberculata | reverse complement strand
TTTTTTAAAGGAGAGGGGACCTTTAGATTAATCGCAACCTTCACCTTAAATCGTAAGGCCCTGCCAATGTTCCTATACACCGTGGCAAAAACGTTTCACTATCATGTTTGAAAAGGAAGCAAACAAAAATGAAAAGAAAGAAAAAAAAAAGACTATTGCTTTATCTCTGAGATTGATTCTAGATCCCAATCCACCTGTCAATATGAACCTACAGAGCTACCATTCTTCGTATCTATATCAACGCATACCAGTAAATAAGATAAGTCGATATTTTCTCTGTATCCCTCTCTCTCTCGCTACCCCCTCCCTTTCTCTTTTCTCTCTCTTTCCTCTTGCATGTATATCAAAATACCTTGTCAATCTGTATGTGTCTTTCTGCATTATTGTCCCTTTCCCTTCTATCTTTCTCTGTTTTCTTTCTTTCTCCCTCTCTCTCTCTCTCTTTTTTTTGTTCTCTTTCCAACTCCTTGCATTGTCTACTCTCGAAAACTATGGCCTATGTCTCTCTTCCCCTCTCTCTTTCTCTCTCAATGAATCATCAAATTTCATCTTAGATACGCTGACCAGATTTGAAATTGATATAAGCATAAACCCCTGGTATAAAGTAGGGCAGTATTTGACTGAGACAATATCCTACGCACCTGCCAGTATCGATTTAAATATGCTTGAGAAATTAACGGATTGCAACATGATGACATCGCACTAGTCTCTTCTCCAGGTAAGTGGTAGTTAAAACAAAAGAAAAAATGACTTATAAAAATATATCTATCTGAAAATTATCGGGATTAACAAGTACCAAGCGCAATTAATCTACTTTTTTAAGTGACATCAATAAAAATAAATTTTGAAATAAATAACTGCAAATCCACCTGTAATTTTAGTTATGAAATGCCCAGCCAGAAAGCCAGAATCAATTTGATAACCGAAGATAAATAATTTAGCGGAGATGTGTTAGGGGGAGCAGGAAATTGATATCTTTTTAAGTTGCCACCGTAAATGAATCATATCGTCAATATAGTTACATCGGAATCAATTTCTGAAGAAGTATTAAATTATAATTATATATTGGATAACACAACTAAAAAATACAGCCATCTATCGTGTATTTCTTTATGTGGAGAAATGAGTAGACATATTTTTTACCATTAGAATAAAACAATAACATATATTAAAAAAAAAGAATTTAAAGTAATGTTGCAAGGTTACCGGGGTTTGAGTAATAGATTCACACAAGATACGACTGACGCTTTATTATAAAGTTTCATTAAATACATAACGTAGAAAATTCAGGACATGAATTTTTGTGGAGCAGAGAAATATGGACGAAAGAATGGTATATCGTAGAATCCCTTTATTACCCCTCTTATTATTGTTTATATGATTTTTAATTTGATTCGGACCGTATTTAAAAAAAAAATTATTCTTACTGAAACTAAACATGATTTTATTCCCAACAGAGAATTGATGATCTTTCTTAAAACTTTCAGGGATTTTTTTTCTCCATTTTATAAGATATCTAAATAACATTTCGACTACTTTCATGACAACGGAAAAATGTTAAATATTACCTTCAATATCCGACGATCTAATCTGTATCTTATAACCATTGGAAAAGAAAGATATAAAAAAAGTCGAAGATTCTAAAGTTGCCATTAAAAGCGAAAATCACATATAGAAATGTACATCTCTTAAGTGCATGCCTAACATTTTTCATAGATTGCACGACATGAGGTTCAATTCGAACAAAATAGCCCCCACCCACCCCCTCCGGACCAAGCGTTTCCATCCTGTCAAGAATTATTGTCAGGTTTTAGTTACACCTTGGAGCAAGCGAGCGAAATGTCATCGAAATGTTCAAATATATGGATTTTATATCCGTTTACTGTAAGCCATGCCTGCTCTCTCTTAGCTTTTCTGAAAGCCCGTAGAATAATAATAAAAGAAGCAGGGCAAGATGAATAATAACGCAGGTGCATAAAGAATCACTTCTTTCTATTTTGTATACTTTACAGATGGCGCGTCAAGTCATTTTCAGTTAATAATTTGATGATACTCCAGAATCAATTATGGAGGGCTTTTATTGGAGGGATTGGGGCTGGTTGCCTTTAAGTGTCAATCGTCTATAGCTTGTAGACAATGGGATGTTTTGACTGAAAAACTATACTCTTTGAAAAATATTGATTGCTTTTGAAACGCAGTGTAAAAGTATTTCAGCTCATTTTTAACTCATTTTCAGTTTCCCACTTTTTAATCGCCGACTTTATGTTGTATATTGAAGCAAGTGGAGGAAACTGGAGATGAATGGAATTACATAGAAGAGAGAGAGAGAGGGAGGGAGGGAGAGAGAGGGAGGGAGGGAGGGAGAGAGAGAGAGAGAGAGAGAGAGAGAGAGAGAGAGAGAGAGAGAGAGAGAGAGTACAACTACTGTTGGTGGACCCCTATGGAAATCAGCTTTTGCTGTTAGGGTGTTCCACCCCATGAGAGGAAAAATAAATGAATGAATGAATGAATGATAAGAGACAGAGGCATGTGATTAAAAAAATATTGAAAGATAGAGGGGCACAAAGTGGAATAAATAGAGATAGCTGGTATAGACTAAATGTACAAGATGTGCTGAAGTGTGAAAGGAGAGTCATGATCCATGGTGTGAAAAAGATTGCAGTATAGACTCAAGAGAGTGGGAGCGAAAATGAAAAAGAAATATAAAAGAAAAGGGGAGAGAAATAGAAATAGAGAGATAGAGAGAGAGAGAGAGAGAGAGAGAGAGAGAGAGAGAGATGAGCAGGAGAAGCTTACATTTATTATTTATTTATTTATTTATTCATGCATGTTCATAATGTCAAAATACAGATAGAGCAGATACAAAATAGAGCAGATACAAAATAGAGTACACAGAGCCAGAGCATACATAATGAACACACAAAGGTGCTGCAACGTAAGCTTATAAAGCTTGAGTAGTTGTAACACCTATATAGGCATAGGCCTACATTAATCATACCTCATGGATTAGTTCTTTGAGTTAAACACAAAAAAGAGAAAGGGAGAAGCTTATTTACACTATATACAAAGGGAAAGCAGAAGCAGAAAAGAGGAATCAGAAAGGTGAAGGGGGGGGGGGGGGCTAATTACTTTTAAAATATGTATTTTTTGAATAAAATATGTCATAATATTCTTAATTACTTATTCCTTTATAGTACTCTATTATCTTTTAAATTGTCTACATTATATTCAATGCTCAATGCAACTTATTTTATTTTTATTAAGGGTGGTCGTCTCGACAAATCCTCATGGTTTTTTATGGCCACCCAATTCCAATAATCTTGTATTGTTATCTGTTGTATTGTTTTATTGTTTTATTGTTCTACCTTATTCTGTGCTCTTGATGGATTTATACTGTTATTCTGTCATGATTGTATTCTGTTTTTTTTAATAAATATTTTATTGGAATTGAATAAAAGTGAATTGAATTGAATTGAAAAGAAAGCGCTGTTCAGAGAGTTTGGTTATAGCACTAGAATTGGCAGACAAATTCATGAAAAGAGACAGAGACACACAGACTGACAATCAAGAGCAGTGAGACAGACAGAAATAAACACATACATAGGGAAAGGCAGGGAGGTCCGGACAAAGAGGAGGAAGAAGGAGATAGAGAGAAAGGGTGTTAAAGAAGGCGGAATGGGTGACAATCAGACGCAAATAAAGTCAGGAAGAAAATAACTAAAGGCAAAAGGAAAGAAGAGAGAGAGAGAGAGAGAAAAAAAAACGATACATAAAAATGGCATAACGTAAAGCAAGACAGACAGAGAAGAATGGCAAATAAAAAGAAAGAAAGAGAGAAAAAACATAACGAAAGTAAGAAAGAGCAAAATATTAAACATAGATGGTTTTCAAACAATAACTCAACCCGGTGCTAGAGCCCCTTTTAGTGCCTCATCTGTTATGGTTCATGCACCCAACACCTCTTGGCTCAATTTTTTCACAAGTCACCATTCCACCAGGTTGCGCGGGGAGCATCAACCACGCACAAATTTGATTTTCTGCTTTCTCCATTTAATTGACTTTTCCCGCCAAGCCGTTCTGGTGCGCCACCTTTACAGGTAGACGTTGGTACGTCTATCAGAGCGTATTCCTTCGAGGCATTCACAAATGTAGCATGCATCTATTCGATATTACGTACCTTTCACTAAAACAGCTTGCACCTATACAGAGGTATACTTGACATAGCAACAAGAATTGAAGAGCCCTGAATCAAATACCCAAATAAAAAACGATACAGTTGTTTTGTTTTTGTTCAGTGGTATCAAAATGTTCGACATTGTATTTCCATTGATATCAAGATACCAAGATGCACATTTTCTCCATGGACTGCATTACCCTCGGACTGGATCCCTATCACGACAAATTTCAAGAAAACTGTTTCCTCATCCATGTTCGTGTGAACACGGAATGAAGATGATGTTAAGTCTAAACATAAGCACCGTTGGTATATGGCTCTGCAACAAAGTTCACCTTCCCGACCTGTCCAACAAAGCTGCCATGCCAGGAAACGGGAAAGTGGATATAGGATATAAGCTGTCACTTTGAGTATTCTAAATTTGTTTTTATGAACATCTCCAATTGATAAATGCCATAGAAAGGGGACAGGTTTGACAAGTATCCAGAAGGGTGGGGGGGGGGGGGGGGGGTGAGGGAGGAAGAGACATGCACGGAGGGAGAAATGGAGAGAGAGTGAGTAATCCAGGCAGATCCAGAAAGAGAGAGATACAAAGAGAAAGAGAGAGAGAGAGAAAAGAGAGAGGGAGAGCGAGAGAGAGAGACAGAGGAAAAGAGACTGACAGATATAACTGACTATAAGACAGAGGTCAGACTGAGAGATAGAGGAGCAGAAAGAGAGACAGAGGCAGTGATAAAAAGATCGTCAAGAAGATAGAGGACAGACTGAGAGATAGAGGAGCAGAAAGAGAGACAGAGGCAACGATAAAAAGATCGTCAAGAAGACGAAAAAGGAGGAAAAGAAGAAAAAGAAAGAACATAAAGAAGACGAAGAAGAAGAAGAAGAAGAAGAAGAAGAAGAAGAAGAAGAAGAGAAGAAGAAGAAGAAGAAGAAGAAGAAGAAGAAGAAGAAGAAGAAGAAGAAAAAGAAGAAGAAGAAGAAGAAGAAAAAGAAGAAGAAGAAGAAGAGGAAGAAAAAATTAGAAGAAGAAGAAAAAGACTGATATGGAAAGAGGGTAACAGACTTAAAGAAAGAGACAAAGACATAAATAGAGAGATAGAGAGAGAGAGAGAGAGAGAGAGAGAGAGAGAGAGAGAGAGAGAGAGAGAGAGTTTGTGTGTGTGAGAAAAAAAGAGCAATGGAACGAATGACTAGTTCAGGCAAGCAATATGAAGCTCATCCGGCCAGGATCGAATCAGAGGGCGTTCTCCTGAAGCGTATTTATTAAGGTCGTCACCCTATGGAAGAGTGTGATATCTACCACCTCACTGACTCTTGACTTTTAGAGCGAGTCTTCGCTCACAATATGGAAGCCGTAGTTGGCTGGGTTTACGCCAGAGGCATGATGGGTCTTCTTTTTTCTCTCTATTTTTCTATGACGAAGACGTTATTGACAACGAAGTATTCAGTAAATGTAACCACAAAAAACATGTCTAAATTATGATCTCACTCATTTTTTAATAGATTTGTAAAGCTTTAAAAACACTTCTCTAATACAACATAGCGACTCTCACTCTGCTATATTAACGCCGAAGAAAGGAACATGTATCAATGGAACTTTCATTAAGCTCCAGTAACAATTACTTCGGGCTTTATTTCGTCAAATATATAGGGTTACGGTTAGGATAGCAATTGGGTTTTAGGTTAGGTTTAGGGTTAATTTTGGGGTTAGGTATAGTGTTTTTTCCCCAAATGTTGAAGCTAAGAATTCGGTTATTGCACACTGACGCTGAGCATTTTTGTCGTCCAACGGTTTCACCTCCTGGGCCCTGTTTCATAAAACTTATCATCAATGGCAAGTTGCAATAACTCTTATAAGTTACTGAAATCCTTGCATCTGATTGATTGAGAGCAAATTTGTCGGTAAAAATCACAGACAAGACACTTGATGAAACGCCCTCCAGATGCCCAGTTACATCGAAGAGGCAGGCACGAGACACACAAGAGTTTAAAAAAAAAAGTAACATCGGAATCGGACACCAACTTAAAACGTCCGGGTACAGGGTAGAAGACACCCCAAAAAAAAAAAAAAAAAAAAAAGATGCGGAGAAATACTACTACATATTATGTTTCAAAGGCTATGAGCCCAAAGTCATATGTATAGGGCAAACTACTGGTAACACCTAGACCAACAACCACGACTGACTACCGTATCAGCGATCACCAAGTAGCAAAGTATAGGGATTTTCTCGAGTTCTCTGTCAACAAAGCAATATTTCGAGAACATATTTAGTAGTCAATTATGAGTTGTTTGGACCTGCGTTATGAAAGAAGTTAAATAAACATAAAAAGCCATATTCATGTATATAAGATCTCTTTGTAGATAGCACAAATCCACTGACCATTCAAATTCTTTCTGTGGTCTTACATGTCTCTACACTTCATTTGACAGTTGTTTGCCAGATCGTCATTTCATTGTAACCTTTGAAATTCAGTGCAGATTTGTTAGAGTTTGTGACAATACAATTTGTCGTCGTTACCATGAATCAACCATCCATCCCCGCCCCCTCTGCTTTGAGACTAGCCATGCCCCGATGCTACTCCGTCAAGAGCAAGTTTTCGATTCACACCATATCTGAAGCGGAATGAAATGCAGTGCTGCCCCGAGGGAGCGATTGGTGATACAGTGTTAGAACATGCCATGATTTCAGCTCGATATACTCTGATATGATTACGTTATGCCAACATGACTTTGGTTGTTTGAACATATAAGTACCCTTTATAAGCGGCGTACACTCGCAGTTGGTGATACTTGTACTCAAGTACATGCAGGCAAAATTTTTTAAAATTGTCACCGAAGTTACAAATCATTCAAATAAAAAAGACTGAGCATGGCAAACACCTATAAAATACTCTTATGAATGAATTAGGAAGATGATATTCATTTATACTTTAAACACATCTCCCAAATTCCATTGCCTTCTATATAATTCATATTATAATTATCATCTACTACAGTTTACGTTTACATACCCCTGCAAACTCAGTTTGGCATATCTTCAATACATATCGATTATTTTAAAAAAAATGATCCCCTATTTTTTGCCCCGACGGCCAATTTAGGAGGCAAAAGGCACCTGAAAAGTTAGGAATTTTAGTCAGATTTCAGATTCAGATTCAGATTTTATTGATTGTTTTCAGTCATATTAACATAATACTGCAGTGCATAACATAAAATAAATACAATGACAACAATAATATAACAATGATGTTTTCCCATAGATATGGGCACATAATGAAATATCAGAAAGTTTTTTGATTTATTTTATTTCTGCGTTCAATAGCATGATACAAATATAATAATATTACAGAAAAAAAGTATAAAAACACATTGTTAGACATTAATAATTTGCTTCTTAAATACAAAGAAAATATGTATACAATATGGGAAATTAACATTTTGCAATTAACAGGATTTATAAACGCAGGAGACCGTCATCATGAGAGAGTTGCTTGATGTCGATGGCGGCCTCAAGTAAGTATATGATGCAGAAATATTGACCTAAGTGATGTTGAAAACAGTTGGACGTGTTTAGAAGCAAAGCTTGTACATTACATGTCCAGAAAGTTATATAACTTAATCAAGATTGGGTAGCTCAAAAATATTTAATTCATAAAGCATCATTATGAAAAGCGAATTATTGTTAAGAGAGAATTGATAAGTGAGTTGAGGTAGAAAGACAATTGCCTCAACCCACAAGAAAAACTAAAGTGTGAAAGTAAAATGAAAGTACAAGACGGTGTAGAAACAAAAGAGAATGAAAAGAAGGAGGATGGAGGAAGGAGGAGAGTCAAATAAGGTGAGTGTGTCTGTGTGTGAGAAGAAGGCACCCCACAAAAATCATGAATACACAACCCTTTTCTTTCTTTCCACAAAATATATCAATAGTTTCATTCTTATATGAAAACGATCATCTCTTCTGCTATTAGTCTTGTGTCCACGTATTTTCAACTCTCCTTTCCTCATTTTTAGTAGTAATCCATGAAGCGTGTGAGGCTTAGAAGACCTCAAAAGTTTAAATCAAAGTAACGATCATGATTCCTCAGATGACGTTGGATTCTTGTGAACCTTCGAAATAGTGAAATTCTAATGGCATGACAGAGTAATTTCCTTAAGTTAAGCGTTCATCAGATCAATGGAACAAATTATGAACATTCCATAACAAACATACCCTGTAAAAAAAATTTGCCGGTTTTTCACGGGAAATTTCCTGGCAGTCAGGATGCCGGGAATGCCCGTTTTTTCACAGTACATGTAAAATAACAGATTTCCGTTTTTTTGTTAAATAGTAGTAAACTTTAATTTATAACAGGAAAATCTATGTAAATGAAAAGGTACCTTGGAAACGATTTGTAATTTAACAGGGTAACTTGTTAAAATATGAGAAAATGATTTTTCAACAGTGTTTTATGTCGGGCGATTGTAAATATGCTGATTTCCGGTAAACCAACAAACTTGCTGTTATTTTACAGGAAAAAGACTGTAAAATTGAATTAACGGCAATAACTTGTAGTCCCAAGGGCAAGAAAGTGTGTAGTTTTGAAGTTATTTTTTACAGTGTAACCTTTCCTGCTTTAACTTATCCTTTTCTCTGTCTTAATCTATCCCATTCTAGACCTATCCTATATCCACTCAGTTCAATCTAGTGCAATCTCTTATATACCCCTTATAGTTTTTTATGCTGTTGGTGACAGTTAGTAAATCGGGCAATCCTTGGGATGCGCTACTAAAATTTCATGAATATTCATATAAGTGTTTTCCCCAATATGTGGTAAATTAACAGGGTAACTTGTTAAAATATGAGAAAATGGTTTTTAATAGTGTTTTATGTCGGGCGATTGTAAATATATGCTGATTTCCGGTAAACAAACAAACTTGCTGTTGTTTTACAGGAAAAGGATTGTAAAATTGAAATAACGTTAATAACTTGTAATTTCAAGGGCCAGAAAACCTGTAGTTTTACAGTTATTTTTTACAGCGTACTTTCCCTTCAACCTTTTTATGTGACCATACTGTGAAAGATTGTAAATTTATGATGATGTATATGGAAATAAATGAACTTCAAAATCAAAATCAAAAACCTTTTATACATCTCATACGATTCCCTTTAACATGTTTTTACCATTCTAAATGAAAATATAATCGAATACACACACATGCAGAATCTTTGTATCGAAATGCTAAGTAGGAGACGAAGGTTATATGTAACATCCATTTTCCATTATTAGATTAGCAGAATACAAAAGCACTAACTCACGCTCAATTTTTTTTAAAGTATGTAGGTAATGGAAACTTATTGTAGATGAGAATAGAGTACTTTATCTCTGTTTGAATCATTGCCTCGTCTCCATAGCAACAGTCGTGCCTGTTCACAAACATTATTCTATGTTACCGGTATTATTTTGCACGTAAAACGATTGCTTCCAGCGATATTTCTTGATTTGAAAAACAACTGGAGCAGGTAATCTGCAATAGCTGCAAGCCAGGTATTATTTTCAAATATGTGGTCTGCTATCAAAAGGATATGAAGTTTACTCCCTATAATCCGACTGACCGACATCAAGAGCCCTGTGATTCCACTGTATACTCGTATATATATATATATATATATATATATATATATACATATATGTTCTGAATATATATATATACATATATGTTCTGAATATATATATATACATATATGTTCTGAATATAATCTCTTTAAAAATAAGATTTAAAAAAGGAGAGGATATAATTTAAATTGAGTCTAAACTAAATATTCAATAAAGTTTACTTTCGTACAGTTGAGTGAGGTGCAGATCCAGGATTTCTTAAAAATGGGGGGGGGGGGGGGAAGGGGCAAATTCCGAAAAATCTCTGGAAAGGAAAAGTTATCAAAAGTCTAAATTTTGATGGCTACAAGATTATAATTTGGGGGCATATTTTTCATTTACAGGTGTATCTAAAGCCAGGTTCTGAAAGAGGAGTGGGGGAGCGTTTGTGCCTCATAAACCTGCCAATGATTGAAAGGAAAGACTATTATATAGTGGGCCTAAATTCAGATAGTAATTACGCCTTAGCCGAATACAACTGAAATCAGGTTTTGACCTCGACTAAATACATGCATTGCCATTACAAAATACCAGCTCTGCATGGTTTTCACTTGACATTATTTTATCGCATCAAAAGGAAATTCATTTTGTAATTCAAAACATTTATGAAACATGATTTGAAATTCAATAAAACCTCGTCAGGTCCATGCTTAGGCTCTCATCTCGAATGTAAAGCTTGTCCAAACGTGATTTATTGTATCCGAACGAAACAATGTATAAATAATAGCAAGGCAATATTTAGTCCGTCATGACAGCGAAACATATTCTAAGTGAATTATTATGGACTTGATGATTTCTGAAGTGTGTCTTCATTCATTTTAAATGAAACGCTTTTTGTACTCGCGGAATCCAATTTCAAATATTCTGTTTGAAATCATTGCAATATTTCTTGATAAAGGATGCTCTGCCACAAAAAACAAAAACAAATAAAGTTATTTGGAATGCTACTGGGAGGAGAGAGCAACAGTTTAATAGCTTTAATGAATATGAAGAATAAACCAAAAGCAATAAACTTACCTGTTTTCCACCAGAGCCAGGTTACACCACTCACTTACTCCACAAACCAAGCTGCAGTTACATACATCGTCACTCGTAAGATTTCAAGTAATGGAATATTGGAATGGTGACGAAAATGAGAGCTCCTTGGGTTATGTTTATTCAGCTGTTTAATACGCCGAGGTTTTCAAAACCAGAATAAAAAGGAAAAGAGTAGGGGAATATATTTTTAATTTGACGACCGTATTCTACCTAGCAGGTCCGTTGCGCTTCGTCACCGAGTGAGGGGCGAACGAGCGAGCGAGACGCGGAGTGATTCATCTAAAGTAGATATCAAGTTACTCGCCAGTGTTTATCCGCAGATAACACCCAGGGCGATTCTGCCGGCAAAATGGCTGCCAATGTCTCCGTTTCTTAACTGCTATTACTGAAATATTAAAAGCCCTCCCAGGATAGAAATAAGTGGAATATGCTTGTGAAAATGTTATGCTTACAATATTATAATCTTTTTATCTATATTCATTTCTACTTATATAGAACGGTTTGTTTTCAAATACATCTCGTGCGCTTATAAAGATAACAGATGAATTCTGAACACAAAAACTGAGTCGATATTATTATTACTATTATTGTACTTTCAAGTTAAGGATTCGAGAAGACAAGAGGTATCACGACTGTTGGCGTCATTTGTGCAGAATATACCTAAGCTGAGATTATAAAAATTACTTTGTAATAACGAAAGCTTATACTATTCCCTAACAACTGTTATCCACAAATTAATTGTGGTATTCAGAATCTTTATAAAGAGTTCAACTGCCCTCAGGAAGAAAATCCTCTGGATTTCAGAGGGATTATATTAAAATATGAATATGAAAAATGCACCAACCAAATGCTTTCAGGGCATTGTTAGTAAACCTGGAAATTTCAGTTAAATATATTCATACATTCTGTTAATGTTGTTTCTCTGATTGGATCATCAGTTCAAGCTCTCATTTTTAAACTGCTGATAGTTATAGGAGGTACGGGGGGGGGGGGGTGGGTCCACTCGCTATTCATAAGGACCGCTATTCATAGAAAACCGCCATTCATTTAACACGCGTTATGAATAGTGGTCCTTATGAACGGAAGTCCTTATGGATAGCGAGGTAATTTGTCTATGGTTTGCTCGCTATGTAGAAGGACCGCTATTCATACAAAAACCGCTATTCGTTTAGTCACGCGTTATGGATAGCAGTCCTTATGAATAGCAGTCCTTATGACTAGCGAGGTTACCCCGGTACAGGTAGGGCCTACATGTCGATCTAAAAGTATTGAAGACGTACCTGCATTCACCGTCGGCTATAATTATCATCTTCTGCAGGTGGCGCCATATTGGAGACCTTTTTTTCTTTCTTTTCTTTTGTTTTCATCATCGCTAATTTCAGTCAAATCATTTTTATTTCGAACAAAAATATCAGTTTTTATTCTACAATTATTATTCTGTCTATTTTGGGTACAACTGCTTTACATTTATCCTACAACCAAGAATGGAGGAACGTTAAACCTACGATACTTACCTTCGCTTTCTGTTTTTTCTACCAAGGGATTACAATGCCGTTGCTATTTCGAGTGCAATACGCATCGATTCTTTTCTTTCCACTCAGCACCTCAAAATAAATATTGAGATACGAAAATGGTGACCGAATTTTCTGGTCCAGTAATAACAAGTATATGTCTGGAGAGGGGAAGGAAGGGGTTTTGAATATTGCGTAGCAAACGAAGTAATAAATACATCGTGTATCAGATGAGTAGATAAAGATGTGAGATGTATGCTGCTGAAAATATAAAACTTAGATTTTGTCTGGAAAAAAAAAATAACAACAAAAGAGTTATGTCATAAATCTGCATGAAATTATAATATATATTGTTTGCTATTTTCAGCAGGTTGACGTCATTCATTATAACACTTTTGATGATTCCAAAGCAATTCAGAATAACTTCTAGACATTTTTCACGATTTCAGTGCATGGTCAATACTCTTTAATTTATTCATAGCTACGATAAACATGATGGGGTTTATTTACAGCAAATTATATGACCAAGTGGATTGGAAGTAAATGGGTTTGAACGAGTTTTCTTTTTTCAAAAAATGAAGCGAGAATCACACTTCAGTTTCTCAATATATCGATTACAATTTCTGTACATGACCTTCAAACGGCGTCACAACTATTCAAATGCAATACAATGGATGAAAATCGGTATAAACCTTAATATTGATGGATTTTATTTGATCTACTTACTCATATCGCCAACACTTCACTTGAAAAGTGTCGTTCTTGCATTAAAAGATTTCTACTGCAGTTCATCATTTATATTCAACAAAAGTTAATGCAATTTAAGGCGGGTATATGAATCGCAAAAACATCCATCTGCTTTCAAGTGTTGCAAATTTTATATCTATTCTTCTGTTAATTCTCATGAATATTCATGTTTTGGGAACAATCAACATACATCTATATCAAACATTATGTTTGTATATTATGTAGAAAACTGCATCTATTATGTTCAGTGTTGAAAATAAAATTTTATGAATGATTGGTACCCTTTCTCGGTATTTAGACATACAATAGTGAAGATATTTAGAAAGAAACCAGTCTAAAAGACAGACAAAAAAAAAGGGGGGGGGAATAAAAATTCACCCCCTTTCCAACCCTTTAGTCCCATCTACTACAATCTGAGCTGGAGAATGGATTACTCGACATGCTCGAGGCTGGTGTATTTACTCCGTGCAAACTATCCCTCACTGAAATCGATGTCAAGAACCCGTATATTCGTTATCCAGTTCAACCTTTTCCCTCATCTTCATCTCAACATATATTTTTGATTTGTAGACTAATTTAAAAGAATAGTATAGTGTTAAATATTGTTGTAGAGTCATTAAGAATGAATAAATCCAAGCTAGGATTTTGTTTCCAGTGTTCATCCAAAAGAATTAGACAATTTCCGAATAGATATTGATATATATATATATATATATATATATATATATATATATATATATATATATATATATATATAAAATGTAAATTCCTATATCAAATGTGTTACTATATCATGTAGGCAACAAGCATGCATTCACAAAGCTTTGAATGCATGGATAATGAAAATAAGAACATTTAGGAAGTTATGAACTTCATTTAAACAGCTGCTCCCTTGTTACGATTGCTCTTTTCAATTCTTGGCGCAATTGTCATTTACATTTTGATTGCATCTAAAATATTAACTACCCGCTTCTTGATATTCTATTCAAGTCATTTCTGAGCATTTTAATTCGTAAGGGGTAAACAGTCATGGATGAACATTTATAGATTTGTAGGATCAACTCTTTTGAAAATAAAATGCACTTTTACCTGACCTCATATACTTAATTCTGGAAATAAATGAGCTCCTACCTGATACCTCCCCTCTCCTTATAACCAATGTACCATTATGAGAAACACGGAGTTCCGCTGTATAATCATGCGAATCAAAATCAGTCCTAGGGGAAATAAGTGAGAACATTTTAAACATGTTCATTTGATTACATAGCAAGATGAGATATATGCATTTTCAATACAGAAAGAAAAACTCATTTGGAATAACCTTCGCTTGGACTAATGTACCATGAAATTATTATCATGAGGGCTTTATTGATTGTACCTTTTTTGTGTTGTGCAATTTCCTGGGACGTTATTCTAGGGCGTGAAATGGACGTAGGAACCTAATGATTTGCTCCCGTCATATACTGCATGGGAAATATGTGTTCAGTCACTCATTTCCTTAATTTATACAAAAATGTCAAGGACAAGGGGGTGGTCTAATGAATACCGCGGTGCGATTCAATTGTCTGAATTCAACGTTAAACGTATATTTTCGGGAGAGATACTGAAGAAACGGATCCGATTTCTGTATTGTATGTACCTTGATGACCAAACTTTGAGGTTGCTCCTAATGTCAATCAATGATAGATATACATGTATGTCTAATGCTGTAAATATTTTTATTTTGTATTTACCTTTTAACAACCTGATGAAATAATGCGAATGTCGAACTATATGTTTAAAATGTCATTGCAATTAGTGCTAGATTCATGTTGATTTTCAGGGAAGGTTGGGGCATAAGTACTGTCCTAAATATCTGACTATAGCGAAAAACAAAAAAGAAAGAAGGGAAAGAATAACACAAAGGGTCATCCAAATTTCACGAAGGTGGGTGAAAGGCTGCATAATGCCTCATGTACACCTTCACTCCACACTGGCGACCACAACGCTCTAACACTATCAATACCGTGGTCTAGTGAATAAGGCATTGGCGTTCTAAGCTAGTGACCCGAGTTCGATTCCCGGCGGAGACATTTTTGTCAACCTTTGCAAAAATTTCAAAAAGGAGGACAGCTCGGGGGAACTTTGACAATAAGCTACGCAATATTATCCTCTCATTTCCGTTCACAATATATACATATAAATATATAGTTTTAAAAAAATCTGCAAAGGAGATTACAAATAGAGAGAGAGACACAGAATAAACGGAGTGATTTATTATGTGTGTGTGTGTGTGTGTGTGTGTGTCTGTCTGTCTGTCTGCCTCTCTCTCATATATATATATATATGTATATAATTGTAAGGAAATAACATATAAAGATTTGTCAATCTGTTGGTTAATTGAATCTGGTGTCGCCGAAATCACTGGCCCGTCTCCGTGGTCTAGTGATTAAGGCATTGACATTCTAAGCCACCGACCCGGGTTCGATTCCCGGCGGAGACATATTTTCAACCTTTGCAAAAATTTCAAAAAGGGAGGACAGCTCTGGGGAACTATAATTTAAGCTACGCAACCATTATTCTCTCATTTTCATTTCTCACAATAACATATAAATATATATATATATATAAAATATATATATATATATATATATATATATATATATATATATATATATATATATATATGTTTATACATACATATATAAAGCATCATAAATTCAAATGGTGCCATAACTTTAAAAATGATTCATTCTCTTCGTGAAAAAATTCAGCCCTAATAATGTATGTGATGATGTGATGAAAGTAACATACAAACCGTGGATGTTTCTTAGACTAAAATAAGCATTCAGTTATTAATGTTTCGAACAAAGAGCAGGTGGTTTGTGTCCAGCTAAGATTCTAGATAAATAACAGAAGGATTGTGCATGCATACAAATACTACTTTTTATAAACAGGCTACCACGAGCTATACCCTCGAGGTAAATACCCATTCAAATGTCATCTGTGACGAAATTGTGACCAGGTGCCCCCTTAACATTGTCATGAGACAGTTCAGGATAAAATACGAGTAGCTTTAAACTGTTCATGGAAGGAGATTTACAAGCAGTGAGCCAATTTGTAATTATAATTTGCACATGTGCATATAAAGGTCATTTTACCAAGTGCAAGTGACCTTTATACGCTGTCATTTTGTACACATTACAAATTGGGGTCATTTCAGGGGCAGTTGTACCATGTACTAGTTACGAACTTGGTTAGTGGTTTTAAACGTTTTAAGACTACATATTTTGCAATAAGTCTAAATTAAATGATGCCATCTTGGGCCTCTAGGATCAAAAAGCTGCATTCCAACGCAACTAAACAAATAAATGCAAGTTGAGTTTTCAACCAAATCAGGATCGCGCATTTTGGTCTTGGGTTTATTTGAATTGCGTTTGAACCATGGTTTTGAACGCAACTTTTTATGCAACAGGACCCTGAAAATACATGTACAGGAAGATATTGATTACAGTTTGTGTGATTTTCCTGTTCATTTTGACACAAAGAAAACGAAATTTACCTGTAGTTATATAAAACACGATAAAAACTATTTTCGAAAAATAAACTCAAGACAATTTCAGTAGCCCTGTCTATCACCTTTAGAAATGTGCGAACATTACAATGGCGTATTACCTAATCCGAACCTATGGGCAGTACAAAAGGCCTTTGAAATTGCCCTTGAGTTTATTTTTCGAAAGTAGTTTTTATCGTGTTATAAAAAGGTGTAAAAAAAAAAAGAAAAAGAAGAGAGATCCAACAGAAGCACCTTGATGAAGAAGGAAAAAAACAACAACAACCCCCCCAAAAAAGGCACACCTTTTTAAGTGCTATAATCAAACACCACTCCAACTATTAAAAACAATAATATTCTTTTTTAGAATTAATATTCTTTAATGATAAGGTATTCCTACGTCAAAATAGGGTATGCAGAAAACAAATCACGTTCAGTATAAACATGTACCTTTCAAAGCAACATTCCACTTTGAGCTTTTCCAAACCATAACTAAACCCGGGACATCACCAAAGGAGCAGTGTCGTCCAGAATATGTAGGAATTCAAGATGTTTAGGTATTCTTGCCCAGTGGCCAAAGATCTCTGAGCGCCACTGCACTATAAGGAGTATTTTCATAACAGATTAAATCAAAACAGAAAACTGCAACTACATGCTAAAATCGAAAATACAACCATAAAATGTACGCATATCTTTTGTTATAAAGCGAAAGCTAAAAAAAGAAAGAAAAAATTCTGAGACATTTTACCAGTCTGTATGTGTACGTAAAGGAACCTATAAAAACAGACGAGGAAGTTATAATGATGTTCAAACAAATTCATTTCCACAATATTTGGCTATACATTAATTCAGAACTTATAGGAAGACAGTACCACAATCTCAGTGGCATAAATGATATTTCGCCATTATCGTAGATCTATTTTGCTTCTGTTTTATATATATATATATATATATATATATATATATTTGTTACGTTGATTCAATTGTCGTCTAATACCATTTGCCTCCACTGTCAGCATAAGATATTCTCTGACCTAGTGTTTGTTTTTTTTTTGTTTTGTTTTTGTAGGACTTAAATTAAAAACCTCGAATAAAGTAACTTTGATTGAAACTGGCGTCAAAATTCTCTCCCCAACTCAAATTGCTACCTCGATACTCTTTCAACAGCTTTTTATTTGAGGTATTAGTTAGTGACCAGCTAATGGTTCAAGGAGAAAAGGGTAATGAAGCATGCTGGGTAATCTAATAATAACTGGATTTCCATGTCTTTCTCGGTAATAATAGGGCTGGAGGGGGAGGGGCAGCCTGTTGCCCCGAGGGCTTTCAATTGGAGCACCCATACCCTGGAACGCGGGCATGGCGATCGAGAAAGTGTGGTGTCCGTGTTTTTGGACAGGTTTGGCATTTCGTCCGCCTACCTATCATGTCGGTCGCTGTTTTTAATGCCAACTTTGGCTATTTTTTCTTTTTGCTACAATTTTGCCCATGTCTAAACGTATTCGAAATTTGATTCGTCGACTTTATGCTGTTTTTACAACGTCGTTTACCTCTTCATGCAGACATTTTATAATCAATACACAGCGGATTTGCCATCTCTTATAGCGTATTGAGGGTATTTTTTTTATACAATAGAATGATATTTTGTGCTTTTGTTTAAAAATAGGAATTTCATAAAAAAGCAGCTGCTTTAAGAAGAAAAACAATGTAGAAACGTAGACAGAGGTTGAGAAATTGAGAAAAATGGAGAGAACGAGAGAGAGAGAGATAAAAAAAAAACAGAGAGCGAGACACATACAGAGAGAGGGAGAGGAAGAGAGAGAGAGAAAGAGAGAAAGAGAGAGAAAGAGAGAGAGAGAGAGAGCGGGAGAGACGAACCAAGAATATTTGTCTGGACAGAGCTTTGGGCTAAGCTAATACACGTAATCAGTAACACATTCGTGTTGTTATACTCAGACATTGCTTATGGCAGTGTTTAGAAAAGCCCCATTATAAGACATGATGTATTTTCATTTCAGGGGGCGGTTTCTCGGCGGTTTGACTTTTTGTTAGAGCTGTGCATGTATGAAAAAAAAAACATGTTGCTTTCAAATCTATGACGTGATAACATATGCATAAGTAATGATTACTTGTGTGGATAATTTTACATACACATTTTTTTCTAGTGTTAAAATCTTATTACAGTTATTTACAATTGCATTCAATATAAAAAAAAATATGTATCGGGAAAACAAAAAAAGGTTTGATCAAACCCATACAAGTCTGTTTCCCAGATATTAAAAAAACACAACAACAAAACAGTTGAATTCAATATCTTATTCATATTGCGCAAAATATTATTTTAAAACATGTAAACGATAGTCACTGGTGATGATTGCAAGTATCACTGCAGTATTGCAGAGTACAAAATTTCTTTGTTGATTTATGAAATTAACTGTGTAAGTTGAGATGGTTAAGTTTAACGCTTTTTCAAACATGCTAAGAGTTTTAATATTGACTACATACTTCGGCAGTTTGTTCCAATCATTTATAATTCTAGGACAAAATGAGTTTATATAATAACCCGTTCTTGAGAACAGTATATGCATCTTTAAGTTATGATCATTTCTTCCAATTCTGTTCGCAGATGTGCACCTATTTTTATGTCCAATATCTATTTAACCCTTAAAAATCTTATAATAAAACACAAGTCGGAGGTACTTTCGTCTGTTCTCTAAATGTATTTATACTTGATTTTTGTAATAATGTATCATAACTAGTGCTCCAGCCTTCTCATCATTCTTACATAACGTTTTTGAATTCGTTCAACCATTTAAGCATACAGTTTTTTGTTGGTAAAATTCTATATGGATCCCATGCTATACAATTACAATACATTAATCCAAACGTGAACGTACAAAAGATTGTTATCAGAAGACCTAAATATTTCTCAGACAGTGTATTTTTTTAACTCCTGATCATCAATAGTATACGCGCGTAACTTACATCGTGAAGCATTGTCGTTCATTCATTCAGATTAAACACGCATTAATGTGCCGTAACAGTAAGAATTGACGTTAATTTAGTGTCATTAATTCCAACGGCCAAACCATCATTCATATTCATTACAGTGCCCTAGTTTCATTTCATGTACCCTTAATAGAGAGTAAATTTAATCATGTGGCCGTGCAGGGGCGGCGCCAGGGTATTTAAATAGGGGGGGGGGCAAAATGACGCGTATAGCAACGTCGCACGTCGAGGGTCTTGAAATAACAAATAGGACTATAACCATGATAACAGTTATGTCATAATTGCATGGCCTAGCCTTCTCTTCTCCATTTCCCCTTCTCTTTCTCCCTCCCCCCCCCCCCTTCTTCCTTTTTTTTTTTTTTTTTTTTTTTTTTTGCTCGCTTGAAAAATGATAGGGGGCGGCCGCCCCCCTGCCCCCCCCCCCCTGTAGCGCCGCCCCTGTGGCCGTGTATACTCGGAAATTAATTAGGGAAGGGAGAAAATTGAAGGGGAACACGGGATTTTCTTTGGGCTTAGCTCTTCATTAAAATTGTAATGTCATCACTTATTTTGTCATTCTCGTAATATTGATTGACAGAATGAAATCTAAAACATATTGCTTTTCTAAGTATCATTGGTGAATGAGAGTTTTGGCACTTTAAAGGGAAGGTTGAGTTCTGGGAAGGGTGAAAAATAATTTGTGAGCGTTCTCAGTTTGGAAGAACATCATAGTAGAAAAATCTCCTGAAAAAATGCTGTTCAAATGCCCTCATATTCGAAATATGACTAGAAATAGCTGAAATGTTCGGACCAAACATCCATGCCACTTGTGTGTGCAGTACATGTGCTTTCCAGCGATAAAGGGGCAATTTCTTCTCTATACTGATGATTCCAAAACAACACAGTATAAAACAAGTCTTATATGACGTGGTCAACCTTTCCCAATTGCTTTGAGACAGTTTCTTTCACAATGTAACTGCATGACCAGAACTCAACTTTATCTTTAACTATTTAGACGTCTTTATAATATTTCTTGATTTTACGCTTAGAAGTAGTATTATGGTATTACTTAGATAATTATACTGTTTCTTTATGTATTTTTAGTTTTTAATTCCACACATCTGGGCCCCAATGAAGAAAAGCTGATTGGGATATCCAGCTTTTTACTATTTTCATGATTTTGTATGAACTATTTACTCGAACATTTGTGTTTTTTTGTATAGTGATTTCCATTGAAGAAATATATATACATAATTTTATATATATATATATATACATATAGATATATATATATATATATATATATAGATATATATATATATATATATATATATATATATATATATATATATGTCTAACGGAGTCATTTATTCTGTGTCTGTCTCTATTTTTAATCTCTTTTGAACTATGTATATATATATATATATATATATTATAATACAATACGATACAATACAATACTTATTCATAAGGCATTCCCCAAATTTGCTTTCCCTTAAAAAAACTACACATTAATGATTTTCGTGAAGTGAATTTGATAACAAAATGCGATATATTGCAAAAAGTGGGATGCATAATGAGTACATCTGTTTTAAACCCCAAACAATCTTGTAAAGCTGCTAGATTTTAGCTTCTACATAAGGAAGACCTCAGAATGCCCTACAGGTAGGTTTCGCTCTAAAATAGAATCATGTTCCGGAACTGAAGATTAAATTTACAGCAACAATTGATTTTTGTTTCTTTTTGCCTAGTAGATATTTTTGTATTCACTAGAAGCGAACACCATAAAACACCACCAAAGGGACCGATGGCTGTGTATAGTATTGCCATTCTACCTGGCATTCTATACATCGATAGGGAAGTTTAATCAAATAAAAAGCTGGGATTGAATTAGCATCAAAACTAATTTTCCTTGTCCCAGAATATCAACGAATTGACCCCAAAACTTGAGACTAAATTCACTCCCAATCACCGGTTTGTGTTAGTTTCTTATATTTCTACACAATTTTTTTTTGCTGAACAATTATTTGAACGCTCCAGTGGTACTCAAGGGGGTGGGTAAATTGATGGGTAGATTACTTAGATGGTTCTGTATTCCTGAAAAGGCGTATAGGATTTTCATGGAGGCAGGGCCGGGAGGAGGAGGGGGGGGGGGGGAAGTTGGCCACTAAAAGCAAATCCTACCTACACCCCAGAAAAGAAAATCAAGGACGCTTGGAACTTGAAATTTGAAGATGATTATGAAAATAACAAAATAATGAAACATTTTGTTGCAACATCACCTTTACCCTCTTGCAACGCTCATGCATAAAGTATTAAATGATAATCATAGGGAATTGATTTATGTGTAAATTATAATTATGGGGAAAATTCATCTAATTCTTTGCAGTGCCATGTAACTGAATTTCCCTCTTGGGTTGACTTTAATAATATCATCCATCCACCTCCTATAATTTTGCCTGCCTCTTTTTCTTGTATAAGCTCTCGGGGTCCAGCCTGTAAGTTTGTGTGTCCACCTATCAACATCCCTGCTGGCTAAATGACCATCCCACCTCCACTTCTTTCATTTGTCTGAAGATATTAGAGTTATTGAAAGAAATGGAGATGGAAATTGCAATTTTAATCCCGCCTTGCATGGGTACTTAGACCCCTGCCATTATTTTTTCCTCTTTTCTTGACTGGGGGGGGGGGGGGGGGTAGTGTGGAGCTTACAAAGCTGTAAAAATTGGGACTGGAAATCTGGACGCTGACTGCTATGTGTGTCTAAAGCACGCGAGGTAGCAAATGCCACCCCTTCAACTAACCCCACGGGTAGTGAACGGGTTTACTCTATGCCTCCCTGGGCGAAAGAACGGTGGGACATCCCATCTTCCAGGGTTGACATTGGTCTTCAGATGCCCTTCAATGGTCCTTCACGCAATATTGAGCTCATGTCGGGCGAAATGGTGTCCAACGCTATCTAGAATGTGTCCCACGATGACATCACTGAATATACGTCTACGAATCTTTGGTAGTGAAATATATTGCGGCTCTTTCGACTCGCATCCCTGATAGGGTCTTCAGCCTCTCTTTTCTCCCCCAGACATTGAAAATACAGGGGGTACGCGCCCCCAACCTTGAACCCTTCCCTGAATGAAATAAGAGGTGTGTTCCCAAATTTGAGATTTTTTTTTCTTGCTTCTCTGAGATTTTTTTTTTTTGAGATCTGTTCCCACTCCAACTTCTTTGAAAATGTGACTTTTTGTGAGGGGGTGTCAGCTGATTTTAGACCTGCATGAGCCCCGAATAAAGATGCCTGGTTCCTCCACGGTGACTGCCCAAGCTCCTGATATTGACGGCGTTGATAATAGGATACTTGCACGGTTTGCACAAGATTTTTTTGTTTGTTTTGTTTTTGTTGTTATTTACATCTGAGACAGCGAAAGAAACATCCTCGCTACGGATTCATTTGAACCAGGGACTTTAACATGTTTAAGGCTCACATTAAGTGCAATAATCTCTCGTTCTACCGTCCATTGATGAACGTGATTTGTTACAAAAACTTCAGAACAGAGCAGGTAGAATCATATTAAAGATAAATCCATATTCCCATACCTCTACTTCTCATATTCATGACATTTTAAAATGGAAGAAATTGAGTGTCCGTCAAGAAGAACATATGCATATTATGATGTTCAAAATGTTAAATGATTTTGTACCTTTATATATAAAACGCCCTATTGCTATTAAACCAGACATGTATTTTCTTCGTTCTGTAGGTAATCTCAGTCTCCCAAAACCGAGAACCAATAACTGTAAAAGAACATTCTACTACAGAGGAGCTTCATTATACAACAAATTGCCATCAAATACCCGTAGTGCTTTTACAATCCAAACTTTTAAATCCAATTTACAAAATTATTTCAAAGTATAGAACTGTGCACAAGGAAGTTTTCATCTCTCTCTTTCCTTCTATTTTTTTTGGTTTTGTTTTGTTTATGGGGATTGTATGGTTCTCTCTCCCTTATAAAATATTGAATATGTACTGCAAATATAATCGAAAAAAATTGTATTTTTAAATGATATCATGCATATTCAATACATTGTTTTTGTTTTGTTTCGTTTTGTACAATATAATTTTATGTATTCAAGAAGACTTTGTAAGTCTTTTTTTCCCAAGAATTGTAATATTTGTACATATCATTGTTATCAAGGACCCCATGGAAGAACAGCCGTATTTTGTTATTACGGCTGAAATGGGCTATCCGCCGTATGTAAATCATGATTTATAATTATTATGTATATTATTTATGTCATTGATTACGGAAATAAAAACAAACAAACAAACAAGATGAGGAGGGGGTGATTGGGAGGGAGAGGGAGAGGGGGAAGATGAAAACGAGAGTGCGTAGGAGAGATCGAAGCAGAGAGAGATTGCGAGATGGTGAGAAAGATAGAATACAGAGAGAGAGAGAGAGAGAGAGAGAGAGAGAGAGAGGCAGAGAATGAAAGTGAGATGCCTATAAGCAGAGAGAGTCAGAGATATCGATATACAAGAGAGAGAGAGAGAGAGAAGGCGAGAAGGGAATACATAGATAGGGAGAGAAAGAGAGAAAAAGCGTGTGTGTGTGTGTGTGTGTGAGAGAGAGAGAGAGAGAGAGAGAGAGGGGGGGGGGGGGGGGGGGAGAGAGAGCATTAGCCATCATCCTTCTTGAACCCCTTTTCCTCACATTAACTCTCAGATAGTCAGGGGTATTCGAGTTTACATTGCTCTCTCAATAGGTCCCGAATGGCCCTCAAGTCTAGATTGAACTGATGTCTGGTGGAATGATGTCCCTTCTATGATCGACCAGGCGCCACTCAAAATCTCAAGCAAGACATCCACAGTTACAATGATTTATTATTAATAATGTCTGTTATCAATAACTGACTGTTTTTTGTTGGTATGAAATGTATTTGGAATGTAGTATTCATTCAAAGAGTGTTTTTCACTGTGCTTTTGACTACCGTATACACCTACACCATGTACACGGGTGTTTTTTTTTAAACTTTTCGAGTAATATGTTATCCTACATATTTTAAAAGATTTTTATTTGGAATGAAATATTCATTTAAAGAGTGTTTTGCACTGTGCTTTTGACTACTGTATACATGGTATACACGTACACGGATATCTTTTTATAAACTTACAAGTAATATGTTATCCCACATATTTTAAAAGATTTTTAATTGCTTTGTGCCATACATTAATGGGGTTGCTTGACCAATAATACATTTATGTGGAATGGAATAACATTAATCTGTCAATATGATTTTAGGATAGTTATTAGTTACACAAGAGTTTAATTCTCTTTCGTGCTTCAATGCTTCGTTGTTTAAAGCCATCCATTGTATCTATAAGCTTTCACATGACCCTATTTCAATCCATAATAATCGCAATTTATTTTAACAGCCTCCTAACTTCTTGTCTCCTGATAACTAAAAAAAACAACAAACAAACAAAACAAACAAACAAAACTCGCTGCATTGCACATGTTGCATTATTTCACCTATCTAATAGCGAATGAACTCAAAGGTTTACTAATTTTAAAAGCTAACGCAAAATACAAGGAAGGATACATGCCTTAAGAATTACTAAAGTAATTGATAATAGATTTTCATTACAAAAAATCCCTTCCCAAATATCATTTGTCCATTCTGAATGACTCAATGAAAAGCTTTTCCTTAAATAAGGGATGCTGATGAAACTGAGATTGTGTTTTCATGGCAAACAAAATATCATATATTTTGGTGGTAATAAGCCTTTTCTTGAGTTAGAGTTAACACCTTATTCTATGCACATAAACAATTGAAATAACTAAGCAATGTTATTGGTTTTAAGTTGAAACAACTAAAGGCGAATTGGTTTTGACCCACATTCGTTGCTTCAGCCCAAACTAATTTCAAGGGGGTATGACAATTCTTTTTGAAAAGCCTGCTGATCAGTCATCCGTTGCAGCACGGTTATAAATACCATCGGACCAAAATGTAAGTTATTCTATAAGTTATATTATTCTATAAGTTATAAGTTATTCTTAAGTTATTCTTTACTATGAAATAGATTTTAAGCCCATAGAGGTTATAAATATTTAATTAGAAGTTACCAAAGTTGGGTATATTAGTAATTCTTTTTGATACGCACTGTATATATGTAATTGTGAGAAATAAAAATGAGAGAATAATGGTTGCGTAGCTTAATATCAAAGATCCCTAGAGCTGTCCTCTCTTTTGAAATTTTGGCTAAGGTTGAAAAATGTCTCCGCCAGGAATATATATATATATATATATTTATTTATTTATTTATTTATTTATTTATTGTGAGAAATTTTCCTCGAAATGGTGGTCACTCATAATTGTTTTTAGTGGAAGGTATAGTGAAAGAAATGATCACTATGAGACGGTCGTAGCTTTTCTTATCTTCCTTTATTTGTCAAGCTTTCGATCTGTGATCATTTTGTGTTTTTATAGAGTCCTGATGAAGACCGCAGATCGAAAGCTTGACAAATAAAGGATTATAATAACAGATACAACCGTCTGATAGTGATCATCTCTCTCTCTCTCTCTCTCTCTCTAGATATATATATATATATATATATATATATATAATCATCATTGTGAAAGAGCCATGGCTGAAAATACAATGACCACTCATCATAATGACCTTTTCTTCTTGACGCACGGTAACACTCATCGGTTACCATGGTAACATTGGACGCTTGACCGCGAGCGCAATAGAGTACGAGTATTTTGTTTGCAATATAAACATATATATTTCAAGAAAAGAGGGAAATAATAATCTTTCCCTCTAGCGCTTTTGATATCTGATGAGTTATCATTGTAGCACTGTATGATTCAATGGCCTCAGATGGAAGATAAAGCTGGTTTGGTTTTTATGTCATCACAAATAAATAAAGGAAAGATCGGCGAGATAAAAGGAGATGAAGTATAACAAAAGAAACGAGAAGAGGGGGAGATATGTAGAGATATAGCAAGGAGAGAAAGAGAAAGAGAGAAAGAGATAGATAGATAGATAGATAGATAGAGAGAGAGAGAGAGAGAGAGAGAGAGAGAGAGAGAGAGAGAAGGGGGAAAATAATCCCTGACACATAAGTCTTAAGCTTATGCAAGGATGCGTCCATTACAGCTTCTGTTTCCTGATTCAAGCCTTTTTACTCGAGCAGGGTACTGCCCATACTCTTTAAGATAATTATCATGCCACATAACTTTCTTTTTCTTATACCGTATAGAAAAGCGAATTTCTATGATATTTTACTGTCCATACGATGTGAAATTTCACACTGTATGGACATCGAAGACGCATCGAGCAGAAAATAAGCAAAACTCGCATGGACCCACACTGAAAGCATACATAACCTAACCCATGGGTAAAAAACCCCGAACATTTAGCTGTCCATACGGTATCGTAATTGAAGAGACGGGGTAGTTAGAAAGAGAGAGATGCAGAGAGAAAGAGAGAGAAAGATGTAGAGAGGAGGAAAGAAAGAGCAAAAGAGGGAGAGAGAAAGGGGAGAAAGAGAGAAAGAGGGAGAAAGAGAGGGAGGATGAGAGAGAGAAAGAGAGAGAGAGAGAGAGAGAGAGAGAGAGAGAGAGAGAGAGAGAGAGAGAGGGAGAGATGGAGGAAACATTATGTCCGTTTAGACACATCTTCCGAGAGGAGCCATTCCGGCGCACGAGGTTGTTATCATTCAAAACGGTCATTATGTCCTCATTACATCGTTTAATTCAATTCATCAAGCATTGATTGGTGAGGAATTTGACGTAAGTGCGTCTAATCAACATGATCAGCAGAGAGTGGGAACCCCTCATGAAATTTATGATTTTTTTTCTTCTCTCTCTCTCTCTCTCTCTCTATCTTGGCCATTGCGCGCTCTCGCCATATTGTATCAATGCTAGCCAGGCGATTATCATGCAAAATATAGCTTTCTCCGTCTGCAATTAATGATAATAATTTGGCTCGGGTTTCCCCTCCTATTTCTCGGTATTAATGCGGAAACAGAGTAGCACGACCGATTTGGAAATCACCAACGGTTTTTTTTTTAAAGGGATTATATGCACGAAAAGTGACGTCTGCTGCTTCCACGCAGCAGATTGATGCTCAGTTCAATGAATGACTGCAATCTACTCTCTAATTTGTAATGAATGCCTCAGATTAACGTGAATGAAAGCTAATTAAAGTCCACCCATCTCTTTTTAATCATATTGGGGTCAAGAACGTTTGTAAAAAAAAAATCTGTTCTCTACTCGTATATTCAGACAATATATAATATACACTACATACCTTATATCATGAGGGAATATGGCATGCATAAGGGCCATGTATATTATATGGTATACAATGGTATGCAATATGTTTAAAATATATTTTTTAAAAATGCATGATAATGCTAGCAAGCTTTCTTTGATCATTAGATCTGATTGGAGGAGTTTAGAGCCATATTTATCTACGGAGATGGAAAATAGGTACATAAAGTTTGATCAGGTGGCGTTTCATCAAGTGTCTTGTCGGTGATTTTTACCGACAAATTTGCTCTCAGCCAATCAGATGCAAGGATTTCAGTAGCTTATAACAGTAATTGTAAATTGTCAGTGAAAGCAAGTTTCATGAAACGGGGCCCTGATGATAGCAAATCTGCTAATTATCTGTGGTACAAGGTGAAGCATATTTTCAATCGATTCAATAAAAGAGAGATGGAAGATGTCAGAATAGAAGAGTAGGAAAAGGAGGAGAGATACACATAGAGGGAGAGAGAGAGAGAGAGAGAGAGAGAGAGAGAGAGAGCGAGAGAGAGAGAGAGAGAGAGAGAGAGAGAGAGAGAGAGATGTGGATAAGAAAGAGAGAAGGTATCGTGATGAGACCAAAAAATCTACGAATCATTAAAGAGGAAGAAAGTCAGAGTTAGAAAAGGGATCTTAGGATTACCTCGATTAGTGTTCACCTGATTTTGAAAAAAAAAAAAATTCTTAACCTTTAGAATTCACCCGAATAATGATTCATTTGACAAAACAGAAACTTATAATTAATAAAGGAATGTTGATATGAACAATGAACATGTCTGATGAAATTGTTAATTAAAATGAAAGGGGGCACGAGTCATGCCAAGGTTTTTGTACACGAAAAGTGAGTCTTTTAAGCAACTGTTGATTTGCATATAGTTGGGTAAACCATCAAATGGAAAAAAAAACAACCTTATCTCTTTTCTCCCAGAATAAGACTATTTGATAGGTTACTGCAACACAAGGGGGAAAAAAAGAAGATTTTTTTTAAAGGTCTGGTTCTTAACCTATTGACTACGGGAACCGGATAGTTCCTGTATTAAGCCTATATGAATAATAAAATCAAGTAATTAACGGGGTAATATACAAGTAATTAATGTGGTGCCGATAACCTATCAAATAGGGTTTTTGTACGATGAAAGAGATGAGACCTTTTATTTGATGGTTTGCGCCCCTGTTTGTAATCAAGAGTGGCTTTAAAAGGTTCATCTAATGAAAATGGGATAGATTCTGGTCCTGTTGATGCATTCATTAATGGGAGGCTTTTATCTGATATAAGTTTGTCAGTCGTATATGAGGGCTATTGACTCGCATGTCACAGCCACTTCCGATCCGATGAATGAAAACGGCGTTAATTGTATGATAACGCGTAAACTATAGGAAAGAAAATGTCAGAATTCACATAGCCTAGGGTACGAAACCGGAAAATAATGACTTTAGTGTGCATATGCTAGGAATATATGTAGGGGGATACTCACTGTGTAAATGAATGTAAAGTAGTATTCATAGGCCTACTTAATATTTCTAGAGAGCGTTAGAGTTATGAACACCTCAAATGTACAATTTGTTGATAGGCCAAAATCCACCCATTTTCCTGTATCGTTAGTGTTATAATAGTTCCAACACGATACGCTATATTTTTGGTGCACAAAACTGTGCTGATAGCGTCTATGAATCCCGAGGAAAGATTCTTTGTTATACAGAAGTGGGTTATTACCACCAAATTACCGCATTGTTTTGGTTATGTGATTTTCCAATTTATTTTAAACATGCTGACTAAAGGAATGCTATGTAGTATTTCACGCCATCCTTTACCATGCTCACGCTCATTACGGTGACGTTTAGATGAAAAATATATAAAATAGCGATAATAATCACAAACAATATTATAGCTTTGAAGTAAAAGCTAATTATGCTAAAAGTATAGATGACGAAGTAAAGCATTATAGAACAGACAACGTTAATGTTTGGGGCTAACTCCCTCGCTCTCCTCTCCAATTTTGAAGTGAAGGAGATTATGTCGATTGAGAAAAACAAAGATAAAGAGACATTTCCCCCTGAATTCCTCTCAATCAATATGATAATGAGCAAAATTAGTGGAAGCTTAATGATTATTGTCTAAAGTAGATATCAAAGTAGTGCAGAGATCGCGGTAGATTATCAGCGGGGCAATCCCAGCTGATAGGCATTCTTAATACTCGTCACCCAAACAGATTTTTTCCAGCCTCGTAAAAAATAATGACAATTGAAGGTAGAAACATGGGATAGAACAATTATTTTCATGTGTGTTAAATAGAGGACTACGGTTTACAGGTAAAAAGAGGAGGGGATTGGTGAGAGTAATTAGCGTGGTTCGAATGTTTTTACGGCGTGGCAGGGAAGGGGTGCTCAAACCCCTCCCCAGAAAAGTCTTCAGATTTTCATATATGCTGTCAAGTGTTTTATTATTATCATCATCATCATCATCATCATTATTATTATTATCATTATTATTATTATTATTATTGTAATTATTATTATTATTATTATTATCATCATCATCATCATCATCGTCATTATTATTATTATTATTATTATTATTATTATTATTATCATTATTATTATTATTATTATTATTATTATTATTATTATTATTATTATTATTATTATTATTATTATTATCATTATTATTATTATTATTATTATTATTATTATTATAATTATTACTATCATCATCATCATCGTTATCATAATCATTATTGTTATTGTCCATATCGTCATAATCATTATTATTATTATTATTATTATTATCATCATCATCATCATCATCATCATCGATATGAATTATGTTTTTGCAGTTTATAATTATCTTTCGATAACACAAGTGATCAATACCACATTTGTGATATTTATGATAACGAAAGTAACAAAGAAAACATACTTTATCAACTCCACCCCCCCAAAAAATAATAATAAAGGGACTTAAAAATGATTAAAATGACTCATTTGGGTCTCGTGGTGATATGGTCGGCAACATAAACAGACAGACCTACGGCACAGAGTCATGGAGCTGTATATATGCGAAGAGAATTTCAAGTGGGGGAATCCAGTCTCCTGAACCACTAGCCCTAGGCTATTAACGATACTCCATAACGTCTAGAAACGGAGTGATAGTACAACCTGGTGTGAAATTTCTCCCCACACCACTTCCCCAAAACCCTTCTTCCTCGATTCGAGAATGTTAAAGCACCACTTTCCTTTCGGTTCAGTCCATTAGATAGAGAATAATGTAAATGAGCTGGGAAGACATAGTCATGTAGCAAAGAGTGTATTCAATTCTGCAGCCAGATCAGTGGGGTATCAAAAAACAATGGAGCAGGCCTACGCCTCTCCACCTGCTGGCGGGCCAAGAAGAAAAGGAGAACTTTTGGAAGAATTTGGCACTAGGTTAACAGCGAAATGACTTGAGTATTTAAATAATTTACGAGGGAGCATACATTCATACACCCCTTAGTGCTGGCTATGACAGTTCATATACCAATGGAAGTCAAACTCATGATATACATGCTGTCGTCTAAAAAACAATGTTTAATTCCAAATCGTAGCGCCTCTTACAACACTACTTACCCAAATAAATCTTTTAAACCTTAGCCTCGTATAGTTATGTTTACTATTTATATTCTGTATTCATGGCCATTACTCTCACATAAACACATAAACAGTTGAGCTCAGAAGGAAAGAAGAAGCGAGAGGCAATATGGCTCACAAGATTTAAATATAAAACGTGTTCATCACAAGAGAGAGAGAGAGAGAGAGAGAGCGAGATTTCTAAAAACAAACAAAACAAACAAACGAAAAACTGATTATTGATAGAAAAGAAACGTATCATAGAAAAGGAGACTAGGTTGATTTAAATGGCCTTTCTAGCACTGTTTAATAACAAACACAAATTTACAGTTTGCTTTTATGTAACCCAAGTGAATTGTTATGACGCAATTAGTGTGTATATAAAAAAAAATCCTGATTTATGCAAGAGGCAATTTCTTGATAAATATACATCATTTGGAAAGGAGTTGAACCAATATATATAGTGATCATGTGGCAAAAAGAAATATGTAATACATGATGACAAACTTTCCTTCTGTAATACTATTGAGCTTTTGTACCATTTTTCATCCTGTTCTGATTGGTAATGGTTAACAGGTCCGTAGAATCCATTAAGAATGGAGGAATTGATCAATAAATTAGATAAAGAGCAAGAGATAAACGTGAGAGAGGGAAAGAGAGAAAAAAAGAGAAGAAAAAAAATTGAGAGCGAGAAAGAGAGAGAGAGAGAGAGAAAGAGAGAGGGGGTGGGGAGAGCGAGAGAGAGAGATAGAGAGAGAGAGAGAGAGAGAGAGAGAGTGAGAGAGAGAGAGAGGACGATACAACTCTGTTATCATGACCAATCAAATTATGTAGCTCCTAAATCAAATAACGTCTTCCTTATTGCCTCTTTATTGAATTTGCTGCAAAATGTGTTGAACCAATATAGTGACCAGAAAAAATGCTTTTGCGGAATATACACATCACGAATGATATATTATACACAACATCATTTGATATATGACAAGATGAAACAACAACAACAACAACAACAATATATTCAACCGACTACCTAAGATGCATAGAACTGAATTGCTTTGAAAGTGATTTTTCCTGTTGAATCTCAATGACGCGGTCGAGAATTCGAGGCACGCCCAGGGCTTGTATTTTACAAAATGCTCGCCTGATAAGAAATTTCACATTTCAAAAATTAAGCACATTGGTTTGTATTTTAAAGCCGCGCCTCATTTCAAGTAGGTGCACATTGACAAAATTAACAACAGCAGCCCCCAACACAATGTTTCAAAGAGTGCCCCCTCATTACCAATCATAATCAAATTCAGTGATATGTCAGGCAATGCCCAGCATTGCTTCGGAAGAAATGTCGTGAGTTTGTATTGTTTGAAATCCTGTGATGCTATTATGGCCATTACTCGTCTGTTTTGAGCCAGAAGGGCGTTAATTCATATACTTAATCACTGAATTAATACCTTCTGGCTCTTAACATTCCATGTGAACTATACACGAAGTGTAACAAGTGAAAGAAATCTAAGCAAATTTTATTAGATTTCTCGTTTTAACTTTATAATGGGGCAAGTTTGATGAATATGGTTGAAGGTGATCTTTCCAAGAAGACGAGAGATTTTGTCCATAATGTTGGCTCTCTCGTACCAGTTCAGAAGGCGGACACATGATCTGTACAGAAAAACAAACAAACAAAGAACTTAATGTTTTGTGCGCTATTATCATAATTAGCTAAAGCCAAAGTATTAGAAAGCCCTGAGCGACAGTAAATTTCAGAGGTGAACGTTATTAAAGAATTTGCATTACTGTTTTTCCCCTCGTGCAGTGCACAAGTAATTTCTATGTATCAAACAATAATTTGCTATGCGACAAGTGCACTTACGGACGACCGTTAAGTTGAGAGCGCGACATGCATTTCCTCAATGCCCCTAAGTTTAGCCCCAGAATGTAGTTCGAACGTAAAGATCGCGCAAAGTGCCCTGCGCTTTTAATAGAACGAAAAATAGGTTGGGGAGGGGTTCCTTTATTTAGAAAATGAGGTTAAAAAGGCAAAATTCTCTTCGATCGATCTTTGGAAAGGACTTGAAGCATGTATCTGATGTCGTCGTCAAGAGGCGATACTCGTTCAAGAACTGGAACATAACGCTGGCTACTCTCTCGATCGGTGACCAGGTATATGTCGGCAGTTTTCTCCCTCGTAGGATGGTTAAAAACTGATGGGGAAATAAGTGACTCATGAACTCATGATAGCAAATGAATGCAAGTCAGAAAAAAAAAAAGAAAGAAAGAAATTTCGTGACAAGTAGTATAGTAGGAATGTACTTTCGTATGAGAATCAACCTATGCGATATTTTTCAAAATAACAACATTAATTTGTAGAGTACCAAACAAAATGGACTAAAGTTCACTAAAGGGACAGAGCTAGCGCTACATTGAAGAGAGAGAAAGAAAAAATGAGGAATGTGTGTAGAGAGGTGAGGAAGATAAAAATGACAGAGAGAGAGAGAGAGAGAGGGAGGGAGAGGATGGAGAGAGAAAGAAGAGAGAGAGAGAGAGAAAGAGAAAAAATAAAACAGAAAATATTCAGAAACAGAGAAAGAGAGAGAGAGAAAAAAAAATAAGTTAAAGGATATATTTTATCGTTCGTTTATAGTTCGTGTGGTCGCCAACTTCTTTCAAGATCAGTTAAAAACCAGTCTCCCTAATCATCATCATCTTATCCTTTTAAGCATTTAGAACTATGGGGACGCTGACGGATTTTGCAACTGGAGACTATAATTATGTTATGACGACAGTGAGAGAGAGAGAGAGAGAGAGAGAGAGAGAGAGAGAGAGAGAGAGAGAGAGAGAGAGAGAGAGAGAGGAGGGAGGAGAGGGAGAGAGAGAGAGAGAGAGAGAGGGAGGGTGGGAGAGAGAGAGAGAGAGAGAGAGAGAGAGAGAGGGAGAGAGATAAAGAGAGAGAGAGATAGAGGGGTGGAGGTAATAATAAATAACGAAGGATACTCATTTTTTGTGTTGGTGGTATTAAAAATGTCTCCACATTTATAGAAAATAATCCTCCCCCTATAATAAAAGGCCTCTACGCCTTAAGAGAGTATAGGCCTATGTGCATGGTCATCACCTTTATGTAAACTCCTACCATATAATATTTCCTAAATTCTTATATTCTTTAAATTTCTGACCTTTCAATGGAACAAATTGAAGCTTTCTCGATGACATTTAATCATAGTAAAAACAGATTTCAACAATATTAATTTGTGAAAGTACAGCTCGGTAGATATTTCTGCTTGACTTTTTGAGAAAATAGCATAGAGCTCTCCGTGATCATGCTTCTGTAAAAATGAACTGTTGTTTATTTTATTTTTACTTCACTCTTCTTATAATCTTGTCGAGTAGATGATTTGCGAAGAAATTCCTTTGTTCATATGCATGTTTTCTCTCACATTATTACCTACTCTCATAAACTGTGATATCATGAAAATCATAATTTTATTATTCATAATAATATTCACACACAAAAAAATAAAAAATAAGTAAAAGTAATCCACTAATATCTTCTGAAATAGGCGAAATGTACAGACCATTATTCCATCCTTAGTCAATCTGTTGATAATTAAAAGAAAAAAAAAAAAAAACCAAGATACATGTCAGTATATTGAGTCACCTTTTCATCAGAAGTGTTTTGTGTAGAGCATACGCGATAATTTTCATTTGTTGCACCGATAGAGGGAGACATTCAGGCTAAACTTGTCCTTGCCATTAATGCCATTCATAGGGGGTTGTCTCATATTATTTCAAAATCTATTAACCATCTATCTATAAGCTGCACATTATATATATATATATATATATATATATATATATATATATATATATATATATATATATATATATATATATATATATATATATCAGGCTAAACTTGTCCTTGCCATTAATGCCATTCATAGGGGGGTTGTCTCATATTATTTCAAAATCTATTAACCATCTATCTATAAGCTGCACATTATATATATATATATATATATATATAAATATAATTATTTTTTTAAAAACTCTTTTAAACTAAATTTCCATAGAGCTCAAACCACCACGCAAGGTGCTCAAGGTGCTCCATAACCACGGCTCTAGTTAGTCTATCGATTTTTATGCATGGAAAGGAAAGCACACACACACACACACGCACACACACACACACACACACCACACGCACACACACATCCACCCCCCACACACACACACCCCTCCCCCCCCCCCCCACACACACATATATATGCAGCACAACATGGAACACATGTATATGGGCTTTCTTTTTACCCACTTGAATCGAGTTGGCCAGATTTCGTGTATGAATGGCTCTTTTTTACTCTCAGTGGATAGCGCCATCTACGGATTTCAGTTATACTAGGTGTTACAAAAATCATTGGGTGCAATTTTTATTACATCTCTATCTGAATACTTTTCTTAAGATATTGCTTTGAATATATAATTAGATTTTTTCACTTTCTGAATTTGAAGAAAATACTTGAAAGTGTCAAAAGATACTTCAAAAACTGATCCCCAAAAGGTTTTGTCATTATCCTAAGTGGCAATCTTCAATATCTTATCTGGGTTAACACCATTATAAGTGTCACTTTGACCACACAATAAATTGTATCATCCCAGAAAATCTCGTTAACTTGAGTTCTAATTAACAATAATTACTGCAAATATCTTGAGCACGTGCAAGTTATTAATAGTAACATCATAATTTCGATTAAGTATAGTTGAAACTGATAGTCCCACTTATGATAATAATGACAGGCAATGGCGTATCTAGAAAGCGACGGAGGGGTAGAATTTTTTTGTGCATTTGTATCCCCCCCCCCCAAAAAAAAAAACCACCCCCAAACAATCACGCTATTTCTTATGCATTATCCAGGTAAATTCGCAACTGAGCACTGCAATAGAGGGACAGAGATTAGAATTTTGAACATTGATAACAATTTTCTATTCACTTCTTCCTCAAATGGCGCAGAATTAAGGAAAACCCTTGAGAAATAGGAGGAATTTTGAAAGGCGATTGAAATTGAGATTTTTCTGTCGAATCTTTGCATGTTAATGCTATTTTATACACTTTATCCTATATTGGCATGATTGGTGGCGCAATATTTACAAGAAGCTGATGAAACTTACGTGATAGCGAGGAAAGCAACGAGAATTACATTTTAATTTTCAAAATTGAAACCCTGTAAAAACGCTATTTACAAACTATTCACTCTACTGGAGCTCGAAATAAAGTAACTTGGAGCAACATGTGCACGGAAGCAAAGCGATCGAGCTTTAGAAAATTTTCAAATTTTAAACCCTCAAAAACTGTATATTTGTTATGTATCTACCCTGCGGGTTAGGGCGCATAATCCTAAATAATCATAATTTTTCTGAATTTCTCCACTTTTTCTTTCTCTCTTTTAAAATTTTTGCGCCCCCTTCAAGTGCCGCCCGGGGCGCAACCGTGCCCCTGCCCCCCCCCCCCCCGTAATTACGCATCTGATGACAGGACTATGATAAAGCAGGTAAAATGATTGATTTGCAACTGCTAATGGCACAAATTAGATAGTAACCCAGTCTTGAAAAGAATCATTTATTAGGCTAAATGTCACCATCCTTTTCGCTATTCTCTTTCCACTGCTTCTTGAGAGGTGCATATTAGAGTAGTATATATATATATAAAACATCTGCGAGCGTGGTGAAGGGTTACTATAAAACCAGAGACTTTCGCGCGCATTTGATGTTCGCAAATTTCGCGAGTTGTTCAGATTCCCGTTAAATGCCGCGAAATCATTGAGTCATAATCGACATAACACTAAATTTTTGCAAATTTCGAAAGTTTCTTGCTGTGAAAATGTCTGTCATTTACAATTCGCGAAAGTAATCATGTCGCAAACATTTCTGGTTTAGTTCTTACAAGATGCTGACGAGGACCGTTGTCATTTGATAAATCATATTGATAATATGAATATTACGTTTTTGTATATCGCATATCACATTATGATATAACGTCTCTATATGCGCTTCCAAAGGACTTTGGAGATCATTACCATGGCTTTAGCTCCCGCAACCATAGCGCTCAGTGTATTCAAGGATTTAATCCTACCAGGTACCCACTTACTACACCTGATTTGAGTGTGGCAAATGTAGATTAATGTCTTGCCAAAGGACATAAGTGCTGCGGGAGGGATTTGAACCCCATACCTTGTGTTTCACAGTCCATACAATTTATAGTCGAATGACAAAGTAAGATGGAGACTAGACGGTTATTAAAGCGGTCGGGAATACGAAAATGCTACTGACCGGTCATTTAGTATGTGACCTATAGTACACGTTACGAAGAATGAAATATCTGGTCAGATGTCCGCTGTCAGCAAATCATTTGATTAGAATCTACGTTATCATTTTCTGATTTGGAAATAACACATAAGTCTGGACCAACTGACTGATGTTCAATCTGTGCTACCCCCCCCCCCCCAAAAAAAAAAAAAAACCCAACAACAACAACACAACAAAACAAACAAACAAACAAACAAACCAAAAACAAAAACACCCCCCCCCAAAAAAAAAAAGAAAAAAGAAAAAAAAAAACCAAACAATATTAAAAAAAAACAACCCAAACAAAGCAATCAAAAAAACAAATAATAGAAATAAAAGGATCACTTTGCCTAAGTTGACTGGCGAATCTGGAGCCCGTTGTATTTGTAATAAGAGTAAAAGCAAAAATTATTTCGAATGAAATTTTGATTTCTACATACCATGCCCCATCTCTAGAAGCTAGAAAAGGGTGGGGTGGGGTGGGGTTTGTTTTTTTCCGGAAGGTTCTTATTTCCAAAGGTTCTTAATTCCAAAAGACAAATTTCCTATACCTGCAGGATGTTCATAATTCCGAAAATGAAATATAGTTCATTATTCCAAAGGTAGGTTATAGCAATTCATATTTCATTCTACCAAATACATATTCAAAAATATTATGCATATCGAAATTCTCTTTGGCAAACGTAAGGCCGTTCCTCAGTGTTCTTGCCATTTTAGGGTTACCGGTTAACTATCTTAGCTCGTCGCATCAGTGTAAAAAAGTAATATTGAACAGCCATGTAGTGTCATCATTGAGCTCTATTTCCTTTTACACTGATGCGACGTAACGTCACTTAATACCACCTCTGTAATTCTAAAAATCTGATTAGCAATGAAGGCTTTCTCTCGATTTGTCATGGGATTATATGCCCTCCAGCTGTCTGAATATTAGGAGCTATTTTGATCTCCCATGATTATGCTGTTAAGCTGGTTGACCTAAAACAGCCGGTGCAGCTATTCCAGTGACCACTCAACGGGGGCCGCAGAGTCAGAAGGAAAGGAGTGGGGGCACTGTGTCCCCCACTTTTAGAGCCAATGAGATATGTAATGCATTGCTACAAAGTTAAAAAACTGCACTACTACGTGTACTGCCAGAGAGTCCCCTTTTAAAGTTCTAAATGTACCCTAATGAAGTACTCTTAAAGGATCCCCTATTTTCCGAGATGAAAAAAACGAGAGTTTATGTGCCCCTTCTCTTCTCGCGCCCTCCTTTGAAGCTGCGCAGCCATCACTGCCACTCACTTACCGGGTATCTCACTTACGACCTACATATAGGATTGGATCAAAAGTTCGAATCCTTCCTACGTACGTCAATGCAGTGATAATTGAGGGCTCTTCTTGTAGCGAAAGAAAAGAGACAGAAGAAGGATAAAGCTCGTGGACTAAATATTAAAGATTGAAAATTGATCTGCACGTATCTTTGTAGGTATAATCACTCCTAGAAGGCAAACTCTCTGCAAGAGAGTGTTACAAGAGATCAGAGGTGATGACAGGCCTAACTTTTTTTTTTAAGGGGGGGGGGGGGGGGTTATCAAGAGCTTTCACGAGAAACTGTAGAGGATTTGAAGGTTTGAAACGTGAAGACGTGTATTGATGCACATTTAATGTACACATTAAGACATAGTGGAAGTTGTCAGCTCTGGGCCCTCCTGCATAAAAAGTTGCGATTAAACGCAACTCAAAAAATTAAACGCAAGTCCCAAATACGCGATGCTGATTGGTTGAAAATCAAGTTGCGTTTAATATTTTGAGTTGCGTTTAATCGCAACTTTTTATGCAAGAGGGCCCTGGTGAGGTTTCAGTATTTGAATTACGGTCTTTTGGTTTGGGCCAATACACATTAAACATCGCTTGGCTCAAACCATGTTTCCTAGAATGATGCATTGATAAGACTGCTGAGCTTTTACAGAGAGTTAATATCGAGGCTGCTTCCAAGACTGAAACGTTTTTGTAATGTTCAAGAGTAAACATAACGTATGTAGAGCTAGGAAGCCTAATTGTATATGCATTGGTTTGATTTAACCTCTAGACAAGTTCGAAAATGATATTTTAAAGCTTAAGACAAATTCAAATGTAACAGATTGGATGGAAATATGAATGAAATGACTGAAAAGGTAATTCCTACTGAAAACTTCTCCGTAGTAAAAAGAAGATTTATTACAAATCTTTGCACACTAACCTACGTAACGCAAAGTTCTTTTGTCCAGGTGTTCAAGCCCAAGTTCAATATGTATTTGTATGGTATGGGCAAATTAAGGAGTTATCACAGAGCTCCTTGGTAAGGGAGAGCGCCAAAAATCACCTTTTCGTCACATACCACCTTCTTTCTCTCCCCCCCCTTTGTTCTCCCTCTTTCTTATTCGGCTTTATTTTTCAATTCGATGTCGGGGGGGGGGGGGGGGGGGTACACCCGGCCCTCCGACCGTATACCTACACAATTAGGATAATCGCTGCAGTGGATAAAATTGAAATTTGAAATAATTTTACTGGGTGTATTACTGAAGGTCTTTGAGATTTTACTTGCATTTTGTCTACCCCCCCCCCTCCTCCACAAGAAAAGGTCAATTTCTGGTTTTAAAAATGATGGCTATTTGCAGGGGCGTCGATCCGTTTTTCGGATGAGGGGGGGGGGGGACAAGACAGGTATAGTACCCTTCATGATTTTTTAGCGCCTCTTAATTACAAGCTTCTCCACCGTTACATGAAGCAAGAGAATTTCCGCGAGGATTCTTTAGGGGGCAATTGCCCCCCCCCCCCCAGGATTGACGCCCTGGCTATTTGGAATATACGCTGACTGCAATTATTCATACCGATTTTTTTTTTTTTTTTTTTTTTGCAGCTCGCTGTAAAACTTGTGATTTGCCGCTTTATATCGAGTATTGCATTAAATATTGGAAGAACACACGAATGTTTTTTTTTTACATCTGGCTCACCTAAGTAGCGTGACAATTGCCATTGTCGATGCATTATTTATAGAATCCTAAAGGTGTTTTGGACCTAGTTTGATGATAAACACCATATTTACCGCATAGCAACGACATTAATCAGTATTTGATGTCACGAAAACACGTTCAAAATCAGAACGATTGCTAATCTATGAAGACACGTAATATGCGAAAGGTTACATATAACAAGTAAATTCATAAAAAACAACAGCAAACAACAATGATATTTAATTGCGGAAGACATGCACGCAAGATCATTATAGCATGATAACTGATCATGCTGCGACATTTATTTGACTTGTATGGCATCATTTTAAATGCTTCAGGCTGCATTCTTTTTTTTGGTAAGGAAGGCTAGATCACTCAGTATACTGCCCTACGCTAGGACATTTCCACCCCGACGGCTCCCCGCAAAACAGTCTCAAGTCTTCGCACAGAGATAGCATGTGTGTCACCGCGTGTAGGCTTTGAACGCGTGTATGGTGTATATTGCACGCTGAAGTTGTTGGGAGTTTATATCCCTGACCCGGCACAAATTATTTTTTGCCTCTCAATTGTTTAATATGCCACTTTAGGGCGTGAAATCTTTACAGCATCTTTGTATTGCTAGTATCTTGCTATCTCTCAACAAAAATCCAATGAATCTGACGAAAAGTTTTTAAGGGCTTATCAAAACTAAACAATACCTTTCAATAGGGGAGGTCCACCCTGGTATCAAGTTGGTTTTAAAAGAAGAATTCAAAAAAACAAAAAAACAGAAACAGATTAATGAAAGTTTGATCAAATTCCGATAAGACATAAAAAAAGTTATGAATCAAACACAAATTGGCAACTCCGTGACGTATCTTACAAGGTCCTCTCCCATTTGACCTGTCAAAAAAAAAAAAAAAAAAAAAAAAAATCATAAACTTCCACTTTTTCTTAATATTTTTTTAATCATACATGCAACCTAGATATAATCACTGCACATGTGTTTTTACTCAAACAAAACATGTATGCAAGAAATGTATTGCTTCATCAACGGCTAAGAAAATGAAAATTTATGAAATTTTCTTTACAGACGAAATGGGAGAGAAGCTCGCAAGATACGTCATCAAGTTGCCAGTTTGTGTTTGATTGATTACAACTTCAAAAATTGATAACTTTCTTATTTCTTGTCGGATTTTGCTCAAACTTTCACTACTCTGTTTCTCTCATTTTTCTGCTTTTATTCAAATCAACTAAATACCAGGGTGGACTTGCCCTTTAAACATTCTTTTGGATCAATGTGTACCTGGTGGAAGACAGAGAGAGAGAGAGAGGGGGGGGGGGGGGGGGGTCAGTAATATTTCTCCGAGAATGGCTTCCTGCTGTTGGCAGTCCATTGATTTCGGATTTTTATTCCTTGTTCATTCTGCGCTAAAACACCCATCCAAGACTACAGTCACTGCCTTTCCTCTTAGCACCCGTTTAGCCAACAGTGAACTTCAGGTGACCTTTTGTGGCAAACCAGTAAGGAGTGAGAAGTATCCCAAATATCTTGGGGTGACCCTAGATTGAAAAAAGGCTGCTGATAAGATCAAATCGAGATTGAACATCATCCGAAAAATGGCGGGGATTAGCTGGGACTCAAGTGCAAGTATACTCTCCGGACATCATGCCTTGCCCTTGTGTATTCTACTGCCGAATATTGTTCGCCTGTGTGGGCTGAGAGCTGCCATGCCAAATACATCGACACCATCCTCAAGTCATCAAGGCGGATAATTAGTTTAACCCTAAAATCCACCCCTCTTACACCACCTCCAGAAGTTCGCCTGAAGACCAGGACCTTGCGGGAATTCGATCGCATTGAAGCCAACCCGGACCTTCCAATCCACTGGGACCTAGGTAATCTGCCAAGACTTCGACTGAAGTCACGCAAGCCCTTTTGGACATCTGCTCAGCAACGAGTGGACATGGACTTCAACATGAAAGAAGCTTGGCGGAGGCAATGCGAAAGTGTGGACTACATCAACAAAGGCCTTGTTGTAGAGCCAATTGCCAAATAACCCGGTTCCAACGTAAGCCGACGTCAGTGGACCTGTCTTAACAGAATCCGCAAGGGATATGCCAGGACTGGGCACAACTTCCACAAGTGGAAATACCAAGAGAGTGCAGCATATAACTGGTCACCCAGACTAGGCGCTATCACACATCATCGATGACAGCATACTGACAAGGGTTCACAGAAGGCATCAAGGAACTCCACCTTGTGTCAGATGATGCCCTTACCTGGATCACAAATTTGGATTTGTCACTTAGCTCCAAAACACCATACGAAAGAAGAAGACTGTATCAAAACTTTTGAGAATCTATATTGGGGCACATGGAGAACTCTGATTTATACTGATTGTGAATCAAAATACCGGTAACCCCCTTTTCTAATTTGATTTGATTTTTTTTTTTTTTTTTTTTTTTTTTGTGTCCATGATACATTATGGGTAATATACTCATACATAAACTGTACTCCCGTGAGAAAAAAAAATACTTGTTCCAACATAAGCATTCAGAAGTGGGCTTTTATCATGTATAAACATTGTAACAACAAAAACTTGCATTGGCTTGGAAGCAAATACTACCTAGTTAAAGCTTGCGCTCAAGCAAATGCTCAAGCAATAGCTATGACCCACCCATTTACCTGATATGAGAGCTGATGCCTGAGCAAATACTTGAGATCATGCCAATATGGTTCAAACAATAATTAGTTGGGAAAGCGAGATGTGCGCCGAAGCATGCTCAGATGCCTCAGAGCACCTTGCAGGTGCACAAGCATCGACAAGGGCACTGAAACATAAATGTCACACAATGCTACCATTTCATACATTAACAAAGTTATTTCTATGTCAGGCAAAACCAGCATGTCCCTTTTTCTTGGCCATTATTGTAATGTTTAGAAAACGTTTACAAAAGACACACACAAGAATAGAATGGCATAAACATTTGGACGGAACACTTTGAAATCACTTTCACTCTGAGTGTAATCTAGATCGTGACGGTTAACATTAAGAAATATCTGTTCCTAAAAGTTTTGGAGAAGAGCTTGATTCTTCTAACGAGCTCCATCTGAGTGCGCTTTTAACCTTCTTAACTGAGGATCACAAGGTTCTAATCGACAAGAGTCACCTGCAGTGTTAAAGAAAAAACAATCGAAATTACTTTAGCCTGTACTAATAAAATATGAATAAAACAATAAAATATACGAATAAGAATACATTCAATAAGAAGCAAAGATATTTGAAATTACCTGACAATTCAAAATTTGAATCGTATTTGTCTTTCTAAAGCTTGCAAATGCCGTAAAGCGCTTATTTCCAGAAAAAATACCGTGCTCATCCAAATGTAAGGTAGCTTATCCATAGATTTTCTCTCTTATATTCTGAGACACTCTCGAAATATTGTGCGGAGAGTGATCTTGATAATAACATTTTAAAAGTGCTATTACATGGGTTATACTCGCTTTGGGTAACATGCAAAAGAGTGTCGGATACCTATTTTCAACAACGAAATTATGAAAGCAATGAAAGATGCAAAGAGAATTGCTAATCTTTTTCAATAAATAAAAGCGTAAGCTACCCTTGGAGGAGCTTGACCATGTTGACAAAATAACCAAATGCTTGTCTTCAGAATCATTTGCTTGGCATATGCAAGTAGAAGCTTTTTCTTGAATTCAGAACTTTTTACTTGCTAGTATTTGCTTGTTTTGAATAAGTACGACTGCAAACAAACGGTTAGAAAAGGCATTTGATATAGGTTTTCTCGATACCGGCCAAATATCTCTTAATTTTGGTTGTTGTTCTTCTTCAAGTCACGTTTAAAGGATAACTTTTCTTCAATTGTCATCGAATCAAGTACTATCATTCATGTGTAGACCTACTCCCCATTTCTTCTTTTTCTGACCAAACATGATGAAGTCTATTTTGTACATAACCTAAATTATGAGTGTTTCCGAAAACTTGTTCAGAATGTAACGTGTTATGGGTTTAAAGCCTTCCTGACTGACCATGCTGATTGGAAAACCAATCAATAAAGTGCCGTGTGAAGAAACATGAACAACTAAAATCAGTATTCCTCTGACAACACAATAAGTCATTTATGTAACCGGTGATTCAATTGTGAAGCATGGAGGATCTCGAAATTGTAATAACACTATTTTATGGACTTACAAAATGATGGCAAAACAAAATGAATGAAACAGCTATCGTGGCTATTGGTTGACGTATTTTTCCTGAAGTGTTTGTCATTGTTTGACATATCACAAGTGCTAAGCTTAAGCCTCTTTGTTTTTATCATATTTATGATGCATTTGAATTTTTGACTGTACAAATTTATCATTTTATGATTTAGAGATTGTTATCAATATAAATTAGGACGGAAAAAACTCCCCCCCCCCCGAAAAAAAAAAGGAGAAGAAGAAGAAGAAGAAGAAGAAGAAGAAGAAGAAGAAGAAGAAGAAAAAAAAAATAAACATAAAAATAAAAAAATAAAAAAATAAAAGTAAATAAATAAAATTTAAAAATAATCGTGATTTTTCAATCAGCCCGATGTGAAAGAAGATTGAGCGTAAGGTTCGATAATTCAGAATACTGTAAGTCTTAAAAATGGTAATATCGAAATGATTGGAGTATTTCTATCATGTTTTCTCTCTCTTTCTTACATGCACACCCGCAACACCTACTGTGTCTGTCTGTCTGTGTGTTTGTGTGTCTCTCTCACACACACACATTAACACACGCCCACACACACCCACGCACACACACACACACACACATTCTTTCACGCAGTCTCTCTTTATCTATGTCCTACCTATATGTCAATATGATTTGTTTCCCTCTTCACTATTTCTCATTAGCTGTTTTATTTTTAGCCCAATTAATTTGTCTATCAAAGATAAAGATGAGTTCTGGTCATGTGATTACACTGTGAATGAAAATGTCTCAAAGCAGTTGGGAAAGGTTGGTTTCATCCTTCCAACATTCACAACATAAGTCTAACATTACACCCATATCATCCATAACACCTGTAACAAAAAGGCAAAATATACAATCTTTTGGGATTAGCCTGCCGAGAGTGAGCACGAACAGCCGGCTTCTTATTAACATTATTTATGGTATTTCATAATATTATTACAAAATGAACTTCGAATGACAAATAATAGCGAAATGTGCAATACGTACGACACCCTGAAAAACTTAAGAGTCAATATCTTAGTCAAATATAATGTCATACCCTAATCCTAATATATAGCCCGGGGTTTAAAAAAAAAAACAGAGATGAAAAATTTATAAGCGCAAAAACTCCGAAAAACCCTATGGCTATCTACAAGAGACCGAAATTACCAATTTCAATTTTTTCCTCTTTATAAAAATAAATCATAAATTAAATTTATATAGTATTACTATAAGTCTAAAAAGACGTGCTAGTATTAGTAACCTTATCTTGATGTTCAAGTTGCTTTTTGTCAAAACACACAGATCAGAGAAGCAGATTACTTATACTTAAAAAATCGATAACTAATATCAAGTTTGGAAATTGATATGAATAAATACATGTACAGTGTATATCGAAATCCCGCATTTCCGAATTTGTCATGTGACTGTGACGTAAAAAGAAAGATAAATAAATATATCGGAACCTCTAATTGCTGAATTATTATTAATATTATTATTATCATAATTATTACTATTATTATTATCATTATCATTTGTATTATAATTATCATTCTTCATCTTCTTCTCCTTCTTCTTCTTATTAATATTATTACTAATACTATTATTATTAAGTATTTGGCATCACCTGTGAGTGGAAGGGAAAAGCGAACTGAATCACTGTGACCCTTTGGTCTCTCCTCCCGAGATAAGTGATTGGAATGTGCTGGTGTACCACGAATATGTCTGTTGTGTACCGTAATAAGTAGCAACTCTTCAAAAGTTCAACATTTTGCAATATATAGGCATTTCGCTCGAGGTTGTGCATATTGCACAATACTATTATGAATCTGATATAATTTACGTGTCCTTTAATCAACAAAATCAGTCTTTTCCTTCACGAATAAAGACAAGATAGATCACATTTATATTCTTTCAAAGAAGGATTGTACAATATTCATCATTTATTTTTTTCCAGGAGATAATGTTACTAGATTTTCACAATGTTTAGTAATCTCGACATTAAATAATTTTGATTAATTTTGTAGTCCCCCTCCCCCCGCTCCCTGCTCTTGTGTTTCAAACTTATTCATGGTTACAATATTATGTGTGTGATACTGATCTTTTTCACGATGCCATTGTGAAGTAAAACAGGACAAGGAGCATCCCTCTCACAGACAGGGGTCCGTTAAAAAAGTATATTGTAGATGAAAATGAAGTGTGTCAACAGGGCAATGTTTTTCTAATTAAGCTTTCCACCATACTAGTGTTGTAAACAGTGTTTCGAATGTACATTTATTGGTATGAGCGTCAGTCGTTGATGGGGAAAGGGATAACTCCGAGCTTTACTAGAAAAGGGGTATGTAATAGTCCTTCCACGGTTTCTGCAATATTAGATGTCATGTTTATTGATCGTTGCAAAACAATAGGAAACCATGGCTTCAAAATGGACGAATTAAAAATCGGAATTGCTGACTTACTAACAAGCATAAATTACAAATTTCCCCGATCTCTCCCCAATAACACTATTATCTTTTGACTTTGGAGTTAACATTTTCGATGGCATCGTCTGTCAATTAATCAGATAATTACTTTACAAATGAATCTAACTTTGTAAATAAAAATACATTTCAATAAAAAAAAATGACACTTTCTTGTTAAATTACAGGAGCATACAGAAAGTATGCATATTTGTGGTTTTAAAACATAGGTTTACGACGACAGAATGGCCAAGTCTAAATTTGGTTTCGAACGCGGGACCTTTCTGTAATGATTTCTTTTGTTTTTCAAACTAACCGTTAACTCATTGAATGCTCTGTAAATTTTGTTTGGGTTGATCTTATACAAATAATCATTATTTCTGGATGGCTGGTCCTCTTTGAATATATTGGCCCAGGGTGTAGACCTACTTATAAAGTCCGAAGGTCCGGTTGTCCAAAAGTTTTTTAATGTTTTCTGTATCCAGCAGTACATGAGACCGACAACAACAAAAAGGTCATTAATTAACCATTTATGCATCATGTCTTCATCATTTACACTATGTTCTCTTTCAGTTAAGAACTACGAGATATAATTTCATATATTATTTACACACACACACACACACACACACACACACACACAATCAATTGACTCACATTTATACACTCCAAAATAGGCCAGGGGATTTTTCTTTCCTCAGTATTGGGTAAAAAGGAAAATGCATGTTTGTTTGGTAAATGTTTCCAGTTTTGGGATACAGTTTATCCATTAAATTTTACACACCAAACTTGCATATTGCATTTTTACTCAACATTTTTGTAAATTATATCAAACTTTTATTAAGACTGTATTACACTGTAGGTGAGATATGGATAATTAGCACGGTCATTCTAAAAAAAAGTAATGAAACGAATATACGTATCTTTGATCGCAATCTCCCATCGCTTCATTTAATTTGAAAAGAAAAATCAAGGTTCAAAAGATATCTCCGTTCAGATCCATGGTTTAATACGCAATGCCGATAACTTCCAGGCCACAAAAACCCTTTTTGATGTCTGGCTTTCTAATGCTGTAACAAGGTCTTACATCATGTGAAACAGAAAAATATAAAAAGAAATTGAAATGGTGACAATATCTTAAATGATGCATTTGCTTTTACGACCTGCTTTTTTCATAATTTGCAGATGACAGGATAGTTATCTTCTTTATAAGAACAAACAAACTGACACGGTCTTGAAACTTTCGTAGTATAGGAAATGATTGAATGTGACTTATAAGGAAGAAAACATCTTCATAGATACTTCCTAAACTTTCAAGGTCAGCGTACATCAAACAGTACTGGAGATCTCTACAAACGACGACTGGTCGTCCAAATACTCTGTGTCATCGGTAATCGTTGGCGTTGTACTCAGCGATGAGGACGTCGTGTAAAACGAGCACGGTTTGCATTCACATTCCTCAACCATTTCGACATGCTTGTGAAGAATGGAGTTTCCGTCTGCAGCGCTGCAAGAGAGTTGAATCTACATGGGAATGTAAAATCGAATTTTCGGTACGTTATGGCATATACAGGGTGTATCAACAACGCCTTGTTTACACTCCTCTATTTATAATACATGTATTTCCGATGCATGACATGTCTATGTTTTTCAACTAAACATATATGATTAAATTTGTTTCTTTTGTATGAATACAATGTAGGACTGTATGTAATTACGAAAATGTAAATGTCAAAAATTCCCATTGTTAATAACTTGGACAGTAAAGATTATCCTTATGAACCTCAACATATTACCCTTTCCTACATCATTTCATTAGGCATATCATATGCATTTCGGAATGTAATTTAGGCTACATTGCCGTAGTAATCACCTTATGAAACATTGATTTAATATGAATGTAATAGACGATACAGTTTAGATTGATTTGCCTTTTAACACATCTTATATTTTGTACTCCTTGAAGTCAACTATTTTATTTGCTATGGCAGGATTATAAAATTTAAGCAAATCAAAATAGATTTGTCTAATTTACCTATTTTACTTCATCGGCGTTAGGCCAAAAGTATTTTTCATAAAATTAATGATGTTGACCTAGCTTGATGCCTAATATATATTGTTCAATCCAATACTTACTGTCGCCCAGGTTACACGAGAAGGTTGGCAACAGTCACATGACTTGAAATGTGATCGGATATCATGTGGAAAAACCTTAGGAACGGTGAAGCTGTAACACTGCCCAGCGCACATCTGACAATGAATAAGAATTAAATAACATGGTGATGACCAATTGTGCACAAAAAATTGCATCACCAGTGGGAGGAGAATTCCAGAAATGGACAATAAGTGCACAGTAGACATACATATATGAGATTGAGATCTTATTCGCCGGGGTCTATATTCCACAAACTTAAAGGCCAAGATGTAACATTTTCAAATATCTATCCTACATTAACCGCTTAACAAAGTAGTTGAAGTAACCCTCTTTATATAATATTTTCCTTGAGGAAGGATTATTTTCAAAAAAATAATTAACCTTATTTTTCCAAAATGATTTCCCCAAAATAATTAACCTTATTCGGGATGGTTCTTGATGTACACCCGGGGCCTTCAATAACTTGGTTGATTGGGCGCGCCACACACCAGGTCGTGTCGTGCGGAAAGAGGACAGTCCTGTCGATACGATGAGCGCCATAATATGGCGCCGGCGAATCAGGTAGCGACGATAGTGTCACGTGGTCTTGGTCGTGTCTCTTTTGTGTTTCTGGAGGGAGGCCATTGCCTTCGTGTATTGAGGTCCTATGACGAAACAGGCGGGATGAAATGTCGTCATGTGGAATACATGACGTCACCAGGGCACATGCCAGGAGAGAGTTTATCCATAGAACTGCAACAATCATCTTTGACAATGTTCTGTTTACCAAAGATGTGGCATCTGTTATGTGCATAGAAAAAATAAAAGCAATGCATTAGTCTACGAAGATTGATGAAATTCAACAAGATTATCACCAAAAGATTTTGATGAAAAGGTGTGATATAAAACTAATGCTATAAAAAAGCTAAATTCTATGGTTAAACATGAGACATACTGTTGTTACTATCTATAAATGTGACATGTTGTTTTCAATTGCTGTATAATCTTCACTTTTGTGGTGTTTTCGTGGAATTCATGGAACAAATCTCACTTTGCTGCTGATTAAGGTTTGCAATATTGCTAAAGAATGATATTTTATGGACGATTTTACCAGGATTGCATGGATATTAGTGGATTTGTTTTTGTTCATGCTGGAAAGAACTGTAGTGGATGGAGCTGACTGGTCCCATATAATCATCTTCATGTTGGTTTTCAAGTATACATGTACTCTGTTTTGGATTTGACTTCTGTTTGCCACAGCATTGCCACCACTATCTCCTATTCTTTTCATCGAACTGTGTCGCTACCCTTTTAATTTGGATATGAGCTTTGTCTCACTGCAGTCTGTAATTTTTTGTGCAATACTCATCAATCAACTTCTAACTTCTAGTAACATGCCTTCTACAAGGAGTTCCGGTAATGCCGACAAGGCACAAGCTCAAACCCAATCTGCTAATTTCATCACTACTTGTACTGATCAAATAACCGAGTTACTGCAGAATGAAAAATTCATCTCGGTCCTACATGGTGTAGTTAGCAAACATATTGATAAAATAATCCCCAACACCAAAGAGCTACTGTCTGAAAGATTGGAGAGATGTGAAGAAGAAATATTCGATCTTCAAGCTGAAGAAGCTGAAGTTAAACACCACAAAGAGGCATGTGCTACTCTTCAGAGTGAACTGTCCAACAACCAGCTGAAAACCAATCGTCTGAAGAATAAATTGGAGGACCTGCAACAGTTCTCGAGGCGGAATAACTTTCGCAACTTCGGTGCTATCTCCCAATGAATCGACTGACGACATCGCTATCAAAATCGTACGCGATCATCTCAAGGTTGACCTCACGCCTTCAGACATAACTCTCACCGTGTCGGTAAACCTAGTGGTGACAGTCAAACTCATCTCCCATCGGAAGAAGAAGAGAAATTTTTCGCAACAAGAATAATCTGAAGGAATAGAAGGAAACAAACTACAGAATCCACGAGGATATTTCTGTCAAACGCTATAGCATTCTCTTAGCAGCACAGAAAAGTGACATGGTCCAAGCCTGCTGGACAAGTGACGGTAGGGTTTTTGCCAATGCTCCTGCCGGTAACAATACAAACAAGGATTTTTAAAGAAAATTTGTGATTTTTTTTGCCCTTCCTGCCTTTATGAGCAGGCTTACATACCGAACACTAAAACAGTGAACTGATAGTAATTTTTATCTACCATGTTTACATTACACTCTTTATTCTCAATATAAATGTTAATCTCTCTATACTCTGTTGTCTTTGCGTATATTAATTATTACATGCAAATCTTTTCCTCCCCCTTCTTTTTCATTTTTGGTACCACCTCATCATTGGACCTTATATTAATTTCTGAATTGTATATTTTGATTGTAACAGGGGTAGTCCTCTGGTCCTCGACAAATCATCTTTGATTTTTTGACTACCCCTTCTGAATTTTCTGTTTTTCTTTTACAACATACATTGTTTACATGGATTCACTTTTATAGAGCCATGTTTACTTTTTATTGTATGCATGTATTTTATTGTATGAACCTTCTTTATAATATGTATCTACAACTTGGCATCTGTGGAAATAAAATTTAATTGAAAATTGAATTGAATTGACATTTTATGCCTGTTAAACTTTGCTTAGAAATAAGATTGTTTTGTCATTTACAAATGAATATCAAAGAAACATGAGAACAACAGACCTGTTATTAGTTTCAACAAAGGTAATATAAGTTCACTCTACACAAATATAAATATATGTACATATCAAACTCGGTAAGAATGTGATTTATTTGTTTTTATTTATTTACTTGTAATTTTTTTCTGTGTATGATCGGGGTATAAGAGTCAAATTCAATTTAGTGATGTGTACGTGTCATTCAAACCATTTATTATGGTAATCCCTAGGTTCTTCTGATTCAAGTGAAGAAATAAAAGTAGGGTAAATGGAATCTGTGTCATGGTTTTTGTATATTCCACCAAAAAAAATTGGATTACGACCTTATTATGACAATAAAGATTTGATGGTTAACACGCAGGAAACTTCTGAAGTTCATCTGAACAAGTAACAGATCAGCGACCACTTTCACACTACTCCACCATGTTCACGCTGTTTTAATATAACAGGTATCCTCTCTTAATCTCTGATTGTCCTACGCAAACGTTGCCTAGAGAGACATATACTAAGTGGCCGTGCTTATTACTTTCGAGAAGAATTATCAAATATGACAAGGGGAAAACCTAGAGCGAAGAGCCGTTAAAATTCCATCTTCAATACCCTCTCAGGCCGTCTGGTATGACACCTATACACATACCCACTCACACACGTAGCCCACGCACCTATTAAATTCACTGCTTGACAAGACATCTGACAGGCTTCAGACAAAAATCTTCGCTCTATAAATAGCGGGGAATATGGTGACGGGCAGCCAAAATCGGTTGACGAGTGTCTGAATAATTGAGCAATTACTGGAAAGCTAGTGATAATACTCATCCCTGATTACGACATCTTATGGCAAGTTTAGCTGCGTATGTTATTATACAATCAATGAAAACTGAAAATTTGCCGATCAGATTACAGAGATCGACTAAAATAGCCGCTTTCCTTTCTTTGTACAAGGATAGTTGTATATAATATATAAATACAACTTAAATTAAAGTTTGCTATTAAGATACTATAACATTGTTTTCATGAGAAAAAGTGTGATTTATCAGAACGTTCAGTAATCAACTGTAATCATTTTCAGCAGATATGTACGTGAATTTTGATACTGGAAAATACCACTAAACCTCTTTAAAATTTTGTTCTAGATTGTCCGTGTCACATGTTACAATGTAGTCTAAAATGTATATTAATTTGACAAATTTGCATTTGCCCAGAAGGTTCGTTAGGACAACCCGTGTTGTATTAAGTTCATTTCAGTTATGAACGAATATTAATGAATGTCAAACTACAAATATGATAAGCAGTATTGATGCTCGATATACATCATTTTCATCACAATAGTTGATAGTTATATCTAGCGCCTATAAGACATGAAAGTCAGTTCTTAGTAAAAGTCATAGGGCCAAAAAACACATCCACAATTTCCTTATTTGCTATACATAGAATAGGGTAGAACACGAACTAAAATAAAAAATTGCCCTGAAATGACTGCGTTTTCGAGAAATCACATAAAAGTGTACAATGTTATGATTTATCCATCACCAAAAACTTTATTACGTATAAATCACGAATATCTTACGGATGGATTCGATTCCGCCTATAAATGCAACTGATTAAACTGAGAGAATACTCCTAGTTTCTATGATTTAACTAAATTAGCCTATATCATAATTTTTTTTCCAAACAGCATGGTACATACTTTTTATAATACTACTACAGTGTATTTCTATCTGTAAAAAAATGCATAGCTTGATCTTTGGAAACTGGTACAAAATGAAATCACCTCACTAAAATTTACACTTGTTTTACACATCCAGGTACCATTAAGGTGGCGATAACGACCAATTTTTTTTTTTTTCCGCCATCCCTTCAAAAGTCGCTCAGTGGGGGGGGGGGGGGGGGGTTATGGGGTCCAGTTCCCCTACATAATTCTCTGACAAACACAAAAAAAAAAGTTTTCTGGTCGAAAGGGGGGGGGGGGGGCACAATCGCAAATAGGGGGGGGGCACGGGCCGGGATTGCCCCCCTAAATCCGCCACTGCTCTCCTACCCACACCAATACCACAACGCAGAAACCCAAACATACTTAATATTACTCATAAATACTGAAATGACTTTTAAAATCGGATTAATAGCTTTCACATTTTTGAAGCTCATCAAAGAACTATGTGTAGCTTTTTTTTTAAATTTCCACATTTTAATGGACAAATTTCGACAAGTATATATATATATATATATATATATAAAATATAAATGCGTCTATTCTGATAACGTAGAGAGGAAAAAGTCATTCAGCTTTTCAAACACTTTAATTTCAGTTGGTTATCTTTACCTGGTAGGCATTTGATGTGATTTTTTTCACGTTTTCAAATGCAATTTTGGTCTGGAGAGGAATGCATAAAACGAAAATGGGCAAAAAATACATTTCAACCAGCCGATGCTAAACTTTTACAGATATTCACACAGCATGCTTAGATAAAGCTAAGGTACATAAGTGCTTGTAATTGGCCATAACTTATTTATCTTCTATTTCTGAGAGTGTCCCTTAAAAAAGTGAAACTTTTAGGGTAAATTTTAATTTACATTATTTTGGAACGGAAAATCCGTCTTCTCAAATGGAATAATTATAACTCCTGATAAGAAATGATGAATAGATAAACAAAAAGGAAACATAACTTACGTTATGATGCTTGATAAACGATAGTTTTAAAGATATAATTAAACTTAAAGTCTGCCCTGATTACATTTGTGTGACTTCTCTAAGACATAAGACATGTTAAAAACGGTGTGTGTAATTTTTCTAGACCTTTCTCATTTTTTTCGTCGATTCCTAAAGAAAAAGGGAAATATTAAGAAATTAGTTTGAATAAAAGAAATACTTAGATGTAACTTTAAAAAAAAAAAAAAAAAATCATTTTACATATTTGGGGGAAAATGAAAAAAGCTTATAGATAAAAAAAAAAACAAAAAAAAAACCCAACAAATTTAACACATCTCAAATCCTCCTGAAAAATAGACATAATGACTTTGTAATAAAAAAATAGATAAAAACATAAACTTTCCGTCCGAATATACGTATAAACGCTAATAAAACATTTCAACCTAAAAGAAGAAAACAAATATCGTTTGTCTGTAAATAAATAGAAACAATGTCCACAAAGCAAAGCGAACAGTAAATAAGGGAAAAAGTCAATACTCACAAATAATGATAGGCTAATTAGCTCTAGGCGATAGAGAGGATCACTTCTGTTGCAACTCACAGAGCTTTGTGACTAGCTATCTAACTCTCGTTCTTCTTTTAACATTCATAATTTCCTTTTTTCATCTTGATCTTTTTCCTTCTCACCAAGGAGTGCATGCAACCAGGCTGGAAACCGTCTAAGAATATTATGACGTAGTATAAAGAGGCGGAGTTTTATAGAGGATTAGGTATCGAAGTCATTATAAGGCGTTGTATGCATCTACCTACGAAGGGGGCGGGGGGGGGGGGGGGGGTGACCTGAAAGAGCGCATCATAAAGTTGAAATATGTATGATACATCTCCCGCCCACACTCGTAATCAGAATAAACGCCAGGAAATCTTTATCAACAAAGACAAAAGTTTCGAGAAGGTCAGACCTAGGTGAGATGAAATTGTCTAGGGCACTGCAGGCATGACAAGGAGAAACCTTTTTAGGATTATTACGAAGCTGCTCAAACATACCCACTGGCGATTGATGCTTTGGTAATACATGTACTTGTTTTCACCGTGACATCCTTTTGCAGGGATAATTATTGCAATGATTATGCAAAATGATTCATCAACTATGGTCATCCGCACTGTTTTCGTTTAATTTCAATATTTACGAACATTTTGGGCCCTGAAGATGATTTTATAATTTCATGTCATGGTTGAGTGAGCATACTTTAAAAATCGCGCAAGAAATGCTAAAATGTACTTTTAATACAGCATAAAAAATTGTGACTTTTGTAAAGTGACATTTTTTTTTTGCTTTTAATGTTTGCCCCTTAAAGCATGACTCGATGGATCAATCCCATTTTTACAGGGAAGTTAGTAAATAAGTGTAAAAACACTCTTGCCACGTTATTTTGCCCACAACCTTTTCGTTAAGAAGTTACGCCAATTCGATTAAGGGGGGAGTTACTTTTTTTTGTTGTGTTTATATATGTGTGTGTGTGGATGGGTGTGTGTGGGTGGGTCTTGTAAAATGAGAGGGATAGAGATAGAGAGAGAGAGAGAGAGAGAGAGAGAGAGAGAGAGGGTGAAAATACGTAACTATAACCTTTTCCGATTATTCATACAGAGAGATCATACAGAAGACTTTAAACATGTACTGGGTTTAATTTCAAGTGGTTTGCCAATTTCCTTCTACAAGGAGCATTCAGGAAACCCGGAAAAAATGATGTATGAATTCTAAAGAGCACAATTATTCAACCTTCAGATTATATAACTGATTCTATAACGCCTAGTTTGTGTTTGGTAAATTCATTTGGCAATATCCTTCAGCTTATGACAGAAATTGTAATTATCTTGCACGATATTCATAATACAACCAATCATTTCAGTGGAATGTCGTATCAACCTGTTTTACTCGCTGACTCTAAAGTCTTTCAATAATAATAATAATAATAATAATAATAATAATAATAATAATAATAATATTAATAATATTAATAATAATAATAATAATAATAACAATAATAATAATAATAATAATAATAATAATAATAATAATAATAATAATAATAATAATAATAATAACAATAATAATGATAATAATAATAATAATAATAATAATAATAATAGTAATAATAATAGCTGTTTTCTTACATAGCGCCTTACCAGTTACAATGTAACCAACCAAAGCACTTACACCATTATTACCCCGGTCACTGGAATCAATTGCGATTCTGCACATTACAGTGCACTTTCTCCACTCCTCTGGGGAGCATTCCAGCCTGTCGCCTGTTTCCAATCGCGCACGTGCTAATCCAACCACAATGACGTTCGCATCCTACCGGGTACCCAATTAACACCTGGATGGAGAGGAGCAATGTAGATAAAATGCCTTGCTTAAGGGCATAAATGCCGTGCCGGGGTTCGAACCCACGACCTTTGCATTCCCACTCAAGTGATTAAACTACTCGACTACGACACAGTCCTCTACCTTTTAATGGGCTCTCTGCATTATAAATACTTAAAAGGATATAGAAAGAATGACGTATAAATTAATCAGATAAAAATCCTTGAGCCTCTGCATGGCTTTCGTCTATTATACCATAAGTACATGGTGTTTTTGCGCGAAAGAGTCCATACAGATTTGGGTACCTGAGACATACGTGTATTTGGCTATCCTGACCTCATACCCAAAACTTATTGTATTTTGATATTGAAATTAAAAAATACACAAACTGTGCTACTATTAATCCTCGAGAAAATACTTTAAATCTTCATGACTGACAGTAAATAGGTAATCATTCGGGGCTTTTTTGAACAAATACCGGGCGCTTGCAGTCTTTAGTGCATCTAAATCATCACCATAATTCATCTCATTGTTCATAATGAACTTTCTACACACAAAAAAACTTGTTTTCAGCCACGAGGTTGTCTACTTCACTTTTTATCAAGACTCATATTACCAGGAACATTTGCCGCCAGATATTTGGCATGATTCGTTTTGGATCTACCCATGGGAACCGGGCCATGTTTTTATTGCTGATTCAATATCAACAGATACTGTCCGTCACATTGATAAACTCCATATCCCAAAATATTCTGCAAAATTTAAAAGTGCTACTTTATACACCACGATTCGTGTTCCTGGAAAAGACCAGGGACGGCGGAGCATCTTTCAAAGTGAGGGGGGGGGGGGGACCAGCAAAAAAAGCACTGGGGGGGGGGGGGGGAGGGGCACCTACAAGGGGTGAACATCAAGCGAAAAAAGACCATTTTGTGACATTGGTATTACCCTACAGTCTAATTAATATAGTTATCATCAAGCATCACCTTCTTCCTTTTTATTGTGGTTCCGGGGAGCGTTTCATAAAGTGTTTTGTTATTGATTTTTACCGACAAATTTGCTCTCAGCCAATCAGATGCAAGGATTTCAGTAGCTTATAACAGTTGTCGGTAAAAATCACTGAAAAACACTTGATAAAACGCTCCCCTGATCACTACCTCAGCTTCCCTAATTAGCAGTTGTATGTAATGGTCTAACGATTCATGTGCGAGCTAGCGAGCGAGCAAAAATTTTCGGACTTTTTTCTAATAAAGTCCATGAGTTGTATCTTATTTACAGCGATATAATGAAAATGACAATAGCAAATTCATTTTGGGGAATGTCAAATGATCTTTTGATTTGTACATTAACCCGGTCGTTTTCTTTAGGATTACACGGATATAAAACATATTTTATGCAATCTGCTTGATTTCATTATATGCTGTAAGACCGAACGAGCATAGCGAGCGAGTTATGGGGATATTTTCAGAAAATATTGCCCTTACTTGGTGTAAATTATTGGCACAATAAGAGAGCAGAATGAGAAATCCTTTTCTTCGGGGGGGGGGGGTGCCTCTTTTGCCTCCAGCTCCGCTGCCTTACATTGTAGTTGTAGTAATTTGGGTACCTGTAAAGCCGCACCGATTCTTTGAAGCTAGATATGGCACTTTTGGGAGAAAAAAAAAATTGGAAATATAAAGTTAGGGGACACATAAGAAGAGGAAAGGGCTCTTATCAGAAGTGGAAAGGGGCACTTATAAGAGGTGAAAAGGGGCACTTATGAGAAGAGGAAAAGGGCACATATCAGAAGGAAAAAGGGGCACCTACCAGAAGTAAAGAACTTATCAAAAGAAAAAAGGGCATGTATTAGAGAGAAAAGGGGCAATATTTAGATGCGAAAAGGGACACTTATCATCAGGACAAAAGGATAATTATTTGAGAGAGATAAGGTGGCAATTATCAGATTTGAAAAGGGGCACTTTTCAGAAGGCAAAAAGGGCACTTATTAGAGAGATAGGGTGGCAATTATCTGATTTGAAAAGGGGCATTTGTCAGAAGGAGAAAAAAAGGACACTTATCAGAAGGGGAAAGAGCACTTTAAAAATATTAGAAGGAAAAGGGGCACATTTAGTAGAAGGAAAAGGGGCACATTTAGTAGTAAAAAAAGGGCACTTATCAGAAAGGGGGCATTTTGCAGAAATAAAAAGGGCACTTTTGGGGTACTTGTAAAAGTTGGGGGCACTGTGCCCCCTGCCCCCCCCCCCCCCCGGTGCGCCGCCCCTGGAAAAGAAACACGTTGGGAGACGCGGGCATGTTACTCTTTTTTAAAGCGGTGAAGAAAATGAAATATCCAAAAAGCTGTGGCGGATCCAGGTAGATCTAAATATTCAACAATGGACAACTTGTTACATACGAAGATGTGCAGCATAGTTACTGCACGCACACGCACACCTGTTTGTGTACACACTTAATTACTTACATATATATTAGCAGCGCTTAGTAAGAAGGCATCTATCTCATATTTGCCAAGAGTGGGTCAATGGGACCGGATCAGGATCAGTCAGACCATAGGTCGCCTTTTCAAATGAAAAAAGAGGGTTCCATGACATTTACTCCTGCGACAATTGCTCCGGTCCATTTTGGCCATGTTAATCCTAAACCTAAACCTAACCCTAACCCAAACCCAAACCCAAACACTAATCCTAATCTTCACATTGTCCTGAACAAAAAAACAAATCATGGCCTTGACCTTAACCTTTGACCTTTCGAGATATGGACGGCGGAGCAAATGTCGCAGGAGCAAATGTTTTGTCACCGAAAAGAGGGCTAATTTTATTTCCAGTGCCTGAAATGGCACACTCTCCTTGCAACCACGAACGCCGCATCATCATGAATGCCTAAAATTCTGTTCGTTTGTTTGTTTATTTGTTTGTTTGCATTTTTTTTTCTTTTTGTGGTTGCAATAAGCATAATCAAAGAAGGCAATAGTGGAGAGACTCAATCAAAATCTAACTCATTAGCAGACTGGCAACCGGAACGCTAGAGAGTCGCTTCGGCCTGATCATGATCAGGCTGCAGAAGACTGCGCAATATAACACGCCGGTCTGGCAAAAAAAAGGTGTTTAACTCTTTCAAGACAATTGACCACATTTTGTGGTTTGGCTCAATAACTTTAGATTCAGAGCTCTAAAAAATATACCAGATGCATGAGTAGAAAGAGCAAAAATGTCTGCACAAGCTATGTCCATTTTTGTTGCGTGACAAAATTGCATTTGATGCCAGGAATTTTAAAGCTGAGAATAAGATTAAAAATCCTTAAATTGGCAACACATTGAGATGACAAAATCATTGTTTTTTCATCGAAATTGGCAATTTTTTCAACTTTTCGACAAAATATGTAACCATGTATATTGTATAACAACAATAACTTACATAAAATTAACTATGATAATAATAAGTTTTGAAAAAATGAATAAAAAAAATTGAGAAAGGTCTGAAACTCAAATTGGAACTTTACCCTGGTATTTAGTTTATTTAAATAAAAGCCAACCCAGTGAATCTTGCAAGAGAGCTCAAGCTTAGGTTGAGCGGGATGTATGACATTGCTCCTTTAAACTTCTTTAAAGGAACTTGCCACGAGACGGCCGTGAAGAAAGTCAGAATTGCGTAAGCCCAATTCATTCGTACACAAAGTTTTTGCGTCGAATACGTCCGTCGGACTAATGCAATTACATTTCGGACCGCACGAAGCCGACCCAGTGAATCTCGTAAGCTTAGGCTGAGCGGGATGTATGACATTTGCTCCGACAAAAATTGCTCCCGTCTAACTTTGCCATGCTAATCCTAAACCTAACCCTAACCCTAACCCTAACCCTAATCCTAATCTTCACATTGTCCTGAACAAAAAACATTATGACCTTGACCTTAACCTTTGACCTTTCGAGATATGGACTGTGGAGCAAATATCGGCTCCCCGCTGAGCGTGCATGTTGCGTGGTGACCAGTCTGTCCGAAGTCTGCGCTCCGCGGGTTGACGGCACTCAGACGGTATAGTGCCGTATATACGGCACTGAGACGGTAACGAACATAGTGCCCTCTCGCGGCATAAAAGCGCCTACAATCTGTGGTAGATTTTCCCTTTAAATTTTCTAAACTAGAATATCAAGGTAGACTTCTCCTTTAATAATGGGAAAGTTACCAAGTATTTACACATTACACAAATTGGCAACTTATGATTTCCCTTTCACCAGCTGCTCTAATTGTTTTGCATGCAAACTCCTCAAAATGACCCTTTTTTTTCTATAGATCTGAATCCGAATCTGAATCAACTGTTGAACTTAAACTTGTAAACGACTTTACATTACGTAATATGTATTATGACGTATAATTCATTTTACTTCTATCTATATTACTCTCATTCTCTTTCTTATCTTTCTCTCATATTTTCTATTTATTTCTGATTATATTTCTTTCTCTCTAGTGGAAAATCTATACCTCTTCATGACTCTCAGCTTGGCAGATACCAGCCAGAGCCAATATCAATTCTTGTCAAGTCTATTTTTTTTTGGTTTATTTTCATTTATTTATTTATTTTTTAATTTATTTTATATTTCATTTTCTTTTTCTTTTTTTCCTTTGGGGGGGGGGGGGGGGAATTCTTTTTTTCATAGGTTCGTTTCTCCGAAGGTTCGTAATTCCGAAACACAAATTTCCCATAGAATGGGATTCATAATTCCCAACATTTGATTCATTTCTCCGAAATTCTTTTTTGTGAAAGGGTTGCATGTTTTTCCGAAGGTTCATAATTCCGAAGGTTCATAATTCCGAAGGTTCGTTACTCCGACGGTTCATAATTCCGAAGGATCATAATTCCAAAAATGAAAAATGGGTTTATAATTCCGAAAATGAAATAGAGTTCGTAATTCCGAAAATGAAATAGGGTTCGTAATCCCGAAAATGAAATAGGGTTCATAATTCCGAAGTTTCGTAATTCCAAAAATGAAATACGGTATAAGTCTGTAAATGAAAAAGGATTCATAATTGCGAAAACTAAATAGGGTTCATAATTCCGAAAATGCAATGGAGTCCTAAATAACTTTTCGGAATTACGAACTTTCGGAAATATAAACCCTTTTTTATTTTCGGAATTATGAACCCTATTTAATTTTCGGGGTTATGAACCCTATTTCATTTTCGGAATTACGAACTCTATTTCATTTTCGGAATTATAAACCCATTTTTCATTTTTGGAATTATGATCCTTCGGAATTACAAACCGTCGGAGTAACGAACCTTCGGAATTATGAACCTTCGGAATTATGAACCTTCGGAAAAACATGCAACCCTTTCACAAATTTGGCTCTTGCTTACTCAAGCGTTAAATATTGTGAAATATTTTGGTGTCATTCGATAGGAGAGACCCAAAGCTATCCACAGATATGAAAATTTTCTTTAAAATATTTTGAAATACTTATTTGGGGAGACTTTTCCCAACTGTTAACTTTTTTCTGGGACGCACTGTATTTTCACTTTCAAATTGATAAAGTCTCTTTTTGTAAACATGAATGTATATCAGTTGTATATATTTTATTTTATGTTATATTTTTACATATCTATCTTCCCTGCAATTCAGCTCTTGACTTGCCATATGAATGCTTTAATAAATACCTTTCACGTCAATTCAGTATATAAGCGACGATAGATGCGCTTTACAACTAAAGGACATTAAGGACATCAAGAATTATCCTGATTATTTAGCCTGGATATTAAAAATGATAATGATGAGTTATGATTAGGTGATAATAACAGTTCGTGAATGCTCGTGAAAAAAAGAAAAAAAAAAAAGATTAACTCGAGAAGAAAATCTCAGAATTTCCTATTTTTGTGGTGATGGGTCTTATCCTTTAATGTATTTTAATGAGTATCTCAGACTTATTTCTTTCTTTTTCTATTATTTACTTGAAATCAACTTGATGTAAGTGTGCAGGATTGTGTTTGCGTAGGATAATCTGTACAGGATGTGAAATATGTAAAATATATTGGAATTCGTAAACGAATGTCTAGACAAATCCCTGGATGAAATCCGTGGACAAGAAATGTAATCTTGTGTACTTTACACTCTAAATTTAATTGTTGTCCTGGGCGCCATAATCTCGAGATCACCCTGGCATTTATTTTGCTCAGATTTTGCTCAAACTCTCACTGATGCATTTCTTTATTTTTCTCCTTATAACAGTTGTCTTCAGTTATTAAAAGTTGAATGTGATGTCATTGCTGTAAGTGAAACATGGCTTACTGATGGTCTGAATTCCTCAGTAACATTACCTTATTACACATTTTATGGAAGGAGCAGAGAGAGCTGTGGTGGTGAGTTGGTGTTTTTATTAATAAGTTCATGGTAAAATGATTTCTTGACTTCAATGTATTTAATGGCAACAGAGTTTCATTATATAGAAATAGTACAAAAGGGTATAGAAGATTATCACTGTTGTTGTGTATAAACCACAAAAACAAAGTAATTAATGTTTTATCTCAGACCTTACATATAATTATCCAAAGTGTGTGATAAGAGAGACACCCCCCCCCCCCCAACAACACTATATACTTGGAGATTTTAGCTTGAACCTAATAGATGTGAATACAAATCAAAACGTAAATTAATTTTGCCCCTAGAAACAATGAATACACATTCCCTTTTTCCCTATTATGAAACCCACAAGAATAATGCAATCTTGTGCTACTGGATTGTAAAAAAAAGTGGTGTATAGATTGCAGATGTATCAGATCATCTGCCCATATTTGCTATTCCCAAAACAGATACTAAACCATGTAATTTATCATCCAATGTCATGTGTTCATAGCATTTCAGAAAAAAAAATCATACAGAGTTTCGGAATCACCTATTACGACAGAAATAGGATATGCTTTACTTTGTTACAGATGAAGTATAATGATGTTGTCAAAAACATTATTTCTTAGCAATCATTTTAAAACCAAATAGGCCTATCGTATAAAACCACACTTATCTATAATTGTGGTTGTCGTGAAAGAGGGGGTATATACATTAAAGCTCATGTAGAGTATTGGTAGCAAAAAGGAAATTGGAAAGAAACATGTTAAATATAGTCTCATGATGTTCTCCTTGTATCAAAAGATGTCTGTAAGAGATCATTTGGTATTCCATCTATGATTTCTGGTGAATTTCAGTGTAAATATCTGTAAGGAATGCTTGATCAATGTCATTATGCTAGGACCCTTCCACCCCGACGGCTCCCCGCACAGCAATCTTGGGGCTTCGCAAAGAGACAGCGTGTGTGCACTGTGTGTAGCTGCTCATCATTGGTTTTACACGTGTGTGTACATTGTATAGCACATGCTGCCTTTGTTGGGATTTTACGTGCCTGTCCCGGCACATAAATTAGTTTTTGCCTCTTATTTGTTTAATATCAAACTTTAGGAGGCGAAATCTTCAGTGTCTTAGTATTGCTAGTATCTTGCTATTTATCAACAAAAATTGAAGAAATCTGACGAACAGTTTTGAGGGCTTACCAAAACTTTACATGACCTTTAAGACATAAAACATCAAATGGGTGCCTTCCCCTTAAAGTGGGGCAAATTCTCACACCAGGTTCAACCGCCGTTGACTTGAGCATAACAAACGAATCTATTTATATATTCCCATGTTTTTTCTGTGTAAATCTGGGAGCCCGAAGCAAGTCCACCCCCTTCGTTGTCCTGATGACAGGTCTATATGCAAATTAATCTCGAGACATAACCCTCGGGAAATTAATGAATACGGTCATTTATACTGAATAAAATTGATAGAACATTGGTCGGTAAAAAAAAAAAAACGTAATCACAGCTTAAGCATACGCAATCATGCGCGGGGGGGGGGGGGGGGGGGTGTAGCATTCCCACTCTGTTAAGGAAAAAAATGAAACAAAAGCCTTTTCATTTTTTGTTTTAAGAATTCTTTTATTCCTTTCTTTTCAGTGAAATCAACAGATATACAAAAATAGAAACATTACAATCATGAAATAAAGTATAAACAGAAACTTATACCATTGATTACAAGTAAATATATATATTTTGAAAAATGTATACATTCATGAAAGAAGAAATAATTTACACATACATTTACTTGTAATTCACTGAATATCTCAGCTTACATGGGTTTAAAAAAAGGCCGATGCCCCCCCCCCCCCCCCCCCCCCTCCTGTCAAACCTTCTGAAGGTCCTGCGGTATTCCCGCGGGGAAAAAAAAGGAAGTCAAAGGAGACGCCCTCGGAGACAGTCAGGGGAACCCGTATGATTTTACAGAAAGATGGGAAGTCAAAACAATTTCGAGTATTTATATAAATGTATCTCTATATAATGTATAATTATATTCAATTTTTTTTCTTTCAACATTGCATACATGTAAAGTGATCATATCTGCATAAATCAACTATAACATGATGCATTTTGTGCATTAATTGGTATCATACATCTTGGGGTGTTTTCATTTGGTGACCCACTTTTTTTTTTTCTGACACCCCTGATACACCTTTTTGCCATTCACTTTCTACACGGGGGCTTTTTCATGAGACAGTTTCTGCGATTGACTTTTTTGCTAGTGAATATTCACTAGCTATCTAATTGACTTTTCATAAGGAGAGGCTTGGTCTGGGCCCCGTAACACAAAGGTTTGCAATCAATTGCAAATTGGCAATGTCCGATCACGATCATCATTGTACGCATATATTGTTAAAAAAAGGCTGACCATTAAACCATTCAGAATCTTTTATCAAAATTTGCAAATTGATCGCAAACCTCCCTGTTAATGGGCCCAGATAAAGGAGAGATGGCAGCATCTAAGGCATGTGTTAATATTTAAAAGAGAATGAAATCCTAGGGAAATATCCATTTTAATGAAAAGAGAGGATAGAGAGAAGCAATTAAAAAAAAAAAATGTTCCATCAAAATCGTTACGAAATGAAAAGTTATGAAAGTTTGAAAAGTCTCAATTTACTTTCTATGACCATCCTCAAATTGGCAATGTTACTTCAAAATGGCAGGTTTAGTAGTACAACTCTCAATATGATTTGTACACAAAATCCCATATTTTTTCCATTATCTCCAATACCTCGGTATCAGTATTGACAATGAGGTGAAATGGTACACTCATATAGATATTATGTGTCAGAAAATTAGTAAACCTATTGGCTTCCTTAGTAGATTAAGACACTACATACATGAATCTGATTTAAATCTAATTTACAAAACTATAATTCTTCCACATTTTTGATTACGGAGATACAGTTTGGCAGTCCGCTACAAAACCCTCCCTTTCACTTTTACAAAAGCTGCAAAACAGAGCGGGCTGTGTGATAATGAAAGTAAATCCCTATTCTCATACATCCAATCAACATGTTCATGATACTCTAAATTGGGACTTTCTAGACTGCCGTTACAAAAAAACCCAGCTATGTACTATGATTTTTAAGATTTTAAATAATTGCATCCCGACATATATGTCTAATAATATTAAATACCGTAAGTACAATTATTAATTTCGCTCGATCAAAAATCTAGATCTCCCTAAACCAAAGTCAAATAATTGCAAAAAAACATTTTTCTATAGGGGCTGACGCAACATAATAATCAACTACCTGAAGACATCCGAAATGCAACTTCATTAAGATCCTTTCGTACCCTAATAAATAGTATTTTTCTTAACACTCTTCCTTAAAATCTAAATAAACTTTCGCATAACCATTTTTGGGGGTGTGTGTACGTGTATGTGTGTTGTTTCCGTTTTGTTTTGTTCTGTTTTGTATTTTTTTTTTTTAATAATTATGTATTGTTTCTGATCTCATACTTATTTTTATTTTAAAGGACGGCAAGGAAGAACAGTAATGTTCTATAAACATTGGTGAAATGGGCTTTCCTCCGACTTAAATAGTTATCTATGTTATGCATGTTTTTTCTATCATTGTATATATATATATAAATATATATATATATATATATATATATATATATATATATATATATATATATATATATATATATATATATATACTGTATATATATAAATGTTTGTGTTTTTTATCAGATTTCAGAAATAAAAACAATCTCCAAAGATGCTGCTCGTCTTTTTGTGAATTCAACATATGTTGTGTCAAATACATTTTCCCACGATATATCTTGAGCTAAGACAAGCTGCACCTTGAGAGATAAAGGGGGAAATGTGAAATTTTGTGTACAAAACATATAGAGAGTTGTACTACTAAAAAACCTGTCACGTTGGAGCAACACTGCCAATTTGAGGATCGCCATAGAAAGTAAATTGATTTCGGAAATAAAAACAATCTCGAAAGATGCTGCTTGTCTTTTTGTGAATTCAACATATGTTGTGTCAAATACATTTTTCCACGATATATCTTGAGCTAAGGAGACAAGCTGCACCTTGAGAGATAATGGGGAAAATGTGAAATTTTGTGTACAAAACATATAGAGAGTTGTACTACTAAAAAACCTGTCACGTTGGAGCAACACTGCCAATTTGAGGATCGCCATAGAAAGTAAATTGATTTCGGAAATAAAAACAATCTCGAAAGATGCTGCTTGTCTTTTTGTGAATTCAACATATGTTGTGTCAAATACATTTTCCCACGATATATCTTGAGCTAAGGAGACAAGCTTCAAACTTTCATATTTCGTAACCGATTTTGATGGAACTTTTTTGAAATAGCTTTTATCCTCTCTTTTCATTAAAATTAGATTTTCTCCAGGATTTCATTCTCCTTTAAGAAGAGAGAGCGCGTGCGCTCGTGTGTGTACTTGCAGATGCAAACGGAAGGTGAATTAGGTGACAAGCATGAAGGGGGGGGGGGGGGGGCACAGACCTAATTTGTCAATGTTTGCAATAAAAAGTTGTACTGTAGTTAAAACTAAAAACAACATAATATAGGACATTGTTAAGAAACTTTCAAGCCCATGTCATGATCATCCAAACATCCTCCATACTGCCATCTTATAGAAAGCATCATATCTGTTTGGAGAGAGAAGAGCATTATGGTCCCACAATGTGCACTTTAATGCCCTTCTGGCTCCAAAACAGACAATACATTGTTTTTAAACAACCAGATATGTATATTTCAATTTCTGCTTGTTGTACATGCTTTGACATGATTGAAATTGTTGTATTCTTTACAACCAAAAAACAAAACAAACAACAACAGACAATATGCACTGTGATATACATGCAGCACCTCCTTTCTTTGTTATTCCTGAAACATGTGAGCTTCAAAGGGGACCAATCACTGACAAACACTGGGTGATTTCAAGTTCGGTGTTGAAACCTGGTGCTGGTGTTGGGGCAAAACTAGCACCAACCACAACACCGAACCTGAAATGAAGCTGCTGCTGGGATTGCCTTCACTAAAGCTAGGTGTTGAGCTATCAATAATGTGATTGGTATCATTTTTTGTAAACCCGAATTCGGTGTTGGGGCTAGAATCAGCAGCCCAATTCACGCTCCCAACACCAGCACCAACACCAACACCAACACCGAACTTGAAATCCCCCAATGTGCTCTGTATGTACAGGGTTCCATCCCGGTATATAATATTCGAATATGAGCTTCAAATATTACTTGTTCTGTTAAGAAATTGTCGAAGCATGCACATGGAAAGTGACTCAGAGTTAACCCTTTCAGGACAGGAATTATTTAAGAGCTCAATTGATCACATTTTGTTCTGCAAATTGGCAACAATAACATTTTTCTTTTAGTGCTACGTGGTTCTAATAAGATGTAATGTCTTGAAAATAATATACATGGTTAGGAACTTTGTTGAAAAATTGAAAAAGTTGCCAATTTGGACAAAAAACAATGATTTTGAACCTCTCAATGCGTTGCCAATTTAAGGATGTTCAATCTTATTCTCCTTTTTAAAATTCCTGGCATCAAACGCAATATGATTATGCAACAAAAATGGACACAGTATGTACAGAATTTTTTACTCTTTCTACTCATGCATCTGGTATATTTTTTAGAGCTCTGAATCAAAAGTTATTGAGCCAAACCACAAAATGTGGTAAATTGTCTTGAAAGGGTTAACTTCCGTGCTGGCCTTGATATGAAATCCTTTCCTCTTCAATCCATAACTATTTGAATGTCTCAGTTTTGGGGGATGAGTTTATGTTTTATAACAAGTAACAATATACACATTATTCTTTCAGTTACACATATGATTTTCCCTTTTCCATTTGCAGATGCAAATTTCAATTCACTTCAAGATCATTTCAAGAATATGGACAGCACCTTCTATGAAAGAAAATTTTCAAGAATTTCCACAATAAATTACTTTCCTTGAGGATTTAACAAATATAATTGCACATTGAAAAAAAAAACACATACATGTAAATTGATTGACATTAATATAATGGGATAATAAAGTTAGACATGTAATAAAAAAAAGTAAAATGTTGTTGGCGATTCTATTAGGAGACAAAAGATGAATAATAAATATAGTTTCATCTTTAAGTCTCATGATTGTTATACTATATGTACATGTAAATGTCAGCAAAATCATAGAAAAGGTACTATTCAGATCAATATCAATTAACACAATTTGGCAATGCAAAAGTATAGAATTCACTTTAAATCAATATAATTTACATACTGGCAAAACATAACAACAACATTGAAACAATACAGTACATGTATTAAATCAGTCAACGTTGCAGTCGAGACCAGGGGTCCTTGAGACCGACACCAAGTCACCGAAAAATTGTAGACCGAGATTGGCCTCGGCCCCATCACTGAAAGCAATGGGTTGCCATGAGAATTAAGGGAGACCTTTTATCACATATTTTGGATAATACATGTAAATCATGCATATCATTCTTTCATATACATGTAACACTATTACTCAGTAGTCACTTGCTCAGTATACATGTACATGTACTTACATTCTGGAGAATAAAACTTCTGGATAACTTTGACATAAAACGGTTAAAGACATTTCTTTAAAAAAGACAGTCCCCAAATCACAGTTCACAAACTTGATGAAAATAATGTGTAAAATTCCAAGTTTACAATACAATCAGGAAGTCTCTGTTCTAGCTCTCATATCACTGTCAAAGTAGCACCTATGATTATGCCCACATCTTATAATATACTTCATATTTTTGAACCATCATTAGGTAGTTTTAAATAGCGAAATGGAGTTCCACAAAAAGACACGTACGGAATGCAAACAGCAAATATATTGATGATACATTGTAGAGTTGAACTGTAATTTGACATATGTGATGACAGTTTGGGTAATATTAAGCCTAATAAAGGTAGAAGAGGTATTTTTACCTGCTCTATGATTTAATGTTATACAATGTATTTCCAACTTATTGCAATAAAATTATGATTTTCAACAATAAGCATTTTGTGTTCCGGACACGTCTATTTGTGCCACTACATTTCCCTAAGCTACCTTATTGAACAATCATTACACTTTTTTTCTTCTTGAAATTTTAAAAACTTTGTGCAGATTCAAGATTCCCTTAGGATTAAGAATGGATTCACACATATATCTTGCAACCTAACCATGTACATGTTAGGATGGATTGTTCAAAATTCAAATAAACATGTTTTCTTTCTTTTACAAAATTATTGCCATAATTGAATGGTTTCTCTATCATGCAACCTAACCATGTTCATGTTAGGACGGATTATTCAAATAAACGTGTTTTCTTTCTTTTATAACATTATTGCCATAATTAAATGGTTTATCATTTTGGGTGTGGCAAAACTTTGTATGGATTCAAAATACCCTTTGGATCAAGAAACTGCTTCATTCCTTCCATAATGTGAACTGCTTCAGATGCCTTGGAAAGCCATATATAATTTCTCTTTAAGAAGCCTAGCCCATGCTCAGCACTCACACTACCTCGGCGTTCCGATGTCCACTCGTAAACGAACGGCTCCAGGATTGAATGGACTTTGGAGTCGTACTGCGGTGTCACAATATTCAGGTGAAGATTCTCATCACCTACGTGACCGTAACCGACAACTGTAGAGTTGGTGCCATCAAGACGATGACGCGTTTCCTCTACCAGTCTGTAAAAGTCGTTGATAGGGATAGTTAGGTCGTATTTGAAACACCATCCCATCTTCACCAAACCTTCTGTAATGCGTTCACGCAGACTCCACAGCGCCTGTAAAATAACATTGAGTTTACTTTGACTCCAGACATTTAAAACTTTTTGAGATGTGCAAAATTTTCCATTTACTACTATTTTTCTATCTCCTTTCATGATTTACATATTATGTAAGTTTTTCATGAGGGGCCTGAGCAAAATATTGGAGGTCTTCATGCATCTGGCCTATTTGCAGCATGATAAACCCCTCAAAAAAAGTTCTGCAATTAAAGTTTGAGGGGTACTATAATATATCTCTTGTTCCTCTACCATTATACAAAAATGTGGTATCATTAGAAAGCTTGGTTATTTCTCTTTATAATTGTGTGTCATTTTGCTAGTGCAATCATGAAATGCACTGTCCTGATGAATATGCAGCAAGGTCAAAAATAAAATGTTGCAAAAAATTGTTTTTTTCAAATTCCTGTTTGTTTTCAGGATGGATCGAGTTTGAATGATGTTGATGCAGTGACGTGTGAAAATCCACACATGGTGTATTCTTATCAGCATACATGGATGAAAGCTGTTTTGAAAAATGTTGAACCTGATCATTTTAACTGACCAGGTTAAAATGTTAACCCACTGACTAAGGGAACCGGGTGGCCCTTGTATTAAATCTACATGAATGGGAGTTAGAGAATTCAGTAGTCAACAGGTTAAAAAGTTTAAGATGTTGGCTTCATTTCTTGTTAAATTTCTGAAAGTTGAAATGTGTCTTATTCCACTAATTTAGCATTAATTTCATTTTGAGTTTACTTCCATAAATGATTTTCAACTTTTCTAGGTTTCGCCTCTTAAACAAACCCTCAAACATGCACAAATAGTGTAAACACTCTTTCTCTACAACAACACAAACCATTCCATCCAAACTAATGACTAAACAATGAAGACACATAGATTTTTTCTTTTCTTTTTTTTTCTCTCTCTCTCCGTCTTTTAATGAGATATGGTTACATCTCAGTAGGCCAGTAGCAGTACTTGCGCTAATCCCAAACCTGCTTGAAGTTGTCCAATGGCTTGGACCTTTAGGAGATTTGATAAGCATGGCATCTTTACATCTTACAAAGAACCACTATTACTACAGTTCTACCACGCACAAACATTATTCAAAGCAAATTTCATCTTCCAAACAAAAAGAGATAACATCATTCATTGCTTTGAACATCATTCAAACACATTTCATCCTTTAAAGAAAAGAGCATTACACCGTTGACATTCATGCAAGACATGCACTGTCACCTCGGCACTATTCAAAACAACTCATATCTTCAAAAGAAATGGAGACTTCGGTGTTGAAAACAATGCATTTAGCAACATTTCACTTCTGACTCTGCCCTATATTCAGGAGTACTCCACATTCCATGATTGCAGAATCACAGCAAATGGCACATGACTGTAAAGAGGAATAATCAAGCTTTTCAGTGATACAAGTTTCTTTTTCAGATATCATATATCAAACTTCAGTTGCAAAACTTTTTTTGAGGGGTTTAAATCAAACTATTATTTTTATCATTACTATAAATTTAGCATTCATTTGTACACAGATTATACTTATATGTAGTGAAATAATACAGTGTGACATCAGAGTCACCTCAACTAACACTTTATGTCATTAAACTCTTTACCTGCCATGCGTTTAACCCTGGATTGCGACATTATTTGCTCTGTTGTTGCTATGTGATGCGTACCAGTACAACTGATTCAGAATACAAGCAAAGTTTGTTTCAGTTGTCTGACAAGAAATACCCTCATGGAATTTTTGGAAAAGATCTACAGCCCTGGGAAAAATTATTAGACCAGCTCTATTTGGGGGTATATGAGTAGTGTTAACTCCATTGTCTATGGAAGTAGGAAAATGATTATTAACAGAGCTTACATGTATTCATGATTAATGGACTCCTACTAACTAGAACAATTACCCCTATGACAATTACCCCAGGACAGTTACCACTAGGACGACTACAGCAAGGATAACTTGTTCCAGACAAATTTGCCCAGACAGTTACCACCCCCACCCTCTTTCATATGAGAAAAAAAGGAAGAAAAAAGAAAGAGTTTGGGACCACCTAATAGACTGTAAATGTCTGAGATGATGAATGTCAAGTGTTAATTCCCTTGGTCTGAGCACCATGGCCTGCTCATAATATTCTACTGTGAAAATTGTGTGTGACATAAAAATCAAAGGTAATATAAAACTAATTTTATGAAACAAGAAAACATTCTTGCATCATGAATGCTGCTGTGAGGAGAAAAAAAATGGAACACCTTGTGGACAGCATGGCTGCTATCATCAAATGTAGCAATTTTCCACCAAGAACTGAACAAACTGGCTCCAGAGGAGCGAACATGGCTTTACCAGACAATCAGCCATACCTCCTGGACAATTATCCCCAGACCACTTCAGTCAGGACATTTATTCTAAAACCCCTACCCCTGGAGAATATCACTGAGGACACTTAGCCTCTATGATATTCATATTCTGTTAGTTGTTCTGAAGTACATGTATCTATCAGTTGGGGTGCCCTTAGATCAATTGTCATTTAATGATAATTGTCTGGGATTAATTGTTCTAGGGGTAATTACCGTGGCAGTAATTGTGATTTCTTTATTGCATGGGCTAATTTGGGGGGGAGCAGTTTGTTAAAACATCAGGGAAAACTGTGGGCATCCTACAATGTATCTGGCACTTCATATTCCAGTCGTTCGTAAAGTCATGCGAAACTTTACGAACAGCTTTATGAAACACCCCCTGGTCTAATATTTTTTCCAAGGGCTATATGCCAAAAGTTTATTCATATTGTGTTCGACAAATATCTACTTGCAAATGAAAGGTGTGTAATCATTATCTGATTCATCATAAAAATTGATGTTTATTCTTCTTGAAAAAATAAGTTTCATTATATTATGTTAGTTTTCTCAGTGTATTACTGCACATTGTCTTACAGAGGTGAACATTTAATTGAAATCATAGCCTTTCCTTTCATTCCTAACAATGACAGAATTTTAGCACTTTGCTAAACAGGCCTTTCATGTTACGTAGGAAGGAATAATAGAAACAAAACAAAATTCATGCACTGGCAAAATAAACCTTTATTTTTACCAATGTTTACTGGTACCAATTCATTCATTATTTTTCATAACAATAGAGCCCCCCAGGCCTACATGCACCCTTTTGTGTGTGTACAATGCATGTTTGCACTCTCAATGTGTTTAACATGATTTGTGCCAAGAGTCAACTGAAGAGGCCTCGTTATTGTTCTAGGGCTGACTGGAGCCAGATTTGCATGAGTTAAAAAAAAAAATCATCTGTTAAGGGATGTTTTTCAATTATTACCCTCTGATAAAGGGTAACAATCGCTGCTTTAATAGGGTTTAATTCATTCCTTTCATGATTACATTGCCATCTCATTTCACGTTTTCTGCTCATTCTGGAAAATATTTAATCTCTTTGACTTTAGGAATAATAGTCTCTCATTTATTTTTTCAAGAATCCTCATAGAGAAATGCTGTTATGTCACAAATCAATTCTGGGCTATCTCATTTTAAGCTCTGTTAAGAAAATTTTGTTTTTAATGTAATTGTCTTTATAGCTGTCTTTCTGTTAAGGGATGTTTTTCAATTATTACCCTCTGATAAAGGGTAACAATCGCTGCTTTAATAGGGTTTAATTCATTCCTTTCATGATTACATTGCCATCTCATTTCACGTTTTCTGCTCATTCTGGAAAATATTTAATCTCTTTGACTTTAGGAATAATAGTCTCTCATTTATTTTTTCAAGAATCCTCATAGAGAAATGCTGTTATGTCACAAATCAATTCTGGGCTATCTCATTTTAAGCTCTGTTAAGAAAATTTTGTTTTTAATGTAATTGTCTTTATAGCTGTCTTTCATAACAAGCCAGGCTGATAACTTCAACGGCACTCCAAGCCTCCAATCGATGATTACATCATGATACAGAAAAATATTAGCTCATTCTATGTTTATGTTTATTTCCTATGACTTTCTTTTTTTCTTGCTATGCAACAGCTGAGAATCAGGATTAACTGTTGTTATGCTTATGAACTGCATTATAAGTCTGTAGAGGTGTCGTTGTCTAGTGAGTATGTCATCGGGGCCGTTTCATAAAGCTAGTTATCAGTAACAACTGCCTTGACAAATTTGCACACAGCCAATAAAATGCAAGGATTTAGTATCAATAAAAAGTTTTATGAAACAGGGACCATATCAAGCTGCTGCACTTGTGTCCTTTGCCAAGACATTAACCTGTATTTACCACTCTTAATGCAGGTGCAGCAAATGGAAGTAGTTCCATGAATGCTTTAGATAAGCACCTTAGGGTAGCTTGGCTAATGGCTAAAACCAGCAAAAAAATGAAATGTAGGTGCCTTGTGCATCCCCTTCGGATGGATTTATATGTGATAAGAATGTAATGTACCTATTACTATAATTTTTATTTTTATCAGTTTATCCCTTCTGTGCCACTACAGAGTCAGTATTTTAGTTTCAGTATGTTGGGTTACTCTTGAATTTGGCATGAAGAGTCTTCCATTCGAACAAACATTCCACAATGTGTTTATCTGTCCATTGCATGTACTCAAAAAGCTGAAAAGCAGCATTCTGCTTAATAGAAGGTGCAAAATGCTAATTCTTTGTTGGTTACAAAGCATTACTCCACAAATTTGATAAAATTAGATCTGACTTCCTTGAGATGAACCTGTCCATCTGAAGCCCAAATAAACGTCCTACGTTAAATAAACTACCTGTAAATACATGGATGGTGGCATCAGAGAAAAGCTTTCCTCAAAGAATGTGTTTAACTGGGAAGAACTGGTAGAGGAGGGGATCAAAGAAAAAAAAATCCTACACCTTACCACTCAGAAACCTCCCGCCCACCACGCTACCTTCTCCCCGGGACTGGACTGCTTATTTCATATTGTAAACTGACCATGATTTAGCTCCCATCTGTAGCTACTACGCCATCAGAGACAAAGCCAGTGGACATGGCTTCCTCCTAACCGCAGAAGAGTAGAAGGTTAACTTAAATTGGTCTAAGGCTACTTGGGAAGAACTGGCAAGGGATCAGCAGTTGGTCTAGCGCTAACGCCTATCTTCACCTCTCTGCATTCGCCTACAAACTGACTCTGATCGGGCCCAGGTTCGAATCCCAAAAGGTTGGTCCCAGATGCAAATAATCATATCTGATTGATACACGTCTGTAAAAACCTAATTAAAAACATCAGGGAAGGTGGTTCAAAGGGGGGGGGGGGGGGGAGGGGAGAACATGCTTCCCCTTACCACCCCCCCCCCCCCCCCCCCACTCTCCCTTGGACTAAACAGCTTTTCTAAACTGACCGTGATTTTGGATCCATCTGTAGCTACTGTGCCATCAGAGACAAAGCCAGTAGACAAGGCATCCTCCAGGAATGTGTTGAGTTTTTCTTCATCATGAGTACTGTTAGATCCAGAGGTCTCAATTAACATGTAGAATGGATGCTCAGATACAGGGTTGGTTAGACCAAGCTGATTCACAACAACCTGTATTAAAGTTGGAGAAGAAAAAAAAAATATATGTATTAAATGTCACTAGGTGCTTCAACCTGGTGGTAGCAGAATGACTAATACCGAGGACAAACAGAACCAACAGAAAATTGTTCAAGTTTGCTTCCTGTAATTCTGCAAGAGTGGTTATAAACTTCATACTTCAAAAATCAATACCGTGAATGTTACAAAGAAGGAGGTGAAAACCTGAAAAGCGGAGCTTTGTGTTGGGAACGGCGTTAACAGAGGAGTAATTTTCAAAAATGTAACTGTAAGGGCATCAGCATAATTTTTTTTTTTTTTTATTCAATTGTATTTTTTAGTCGGATAAAGAAAATTGTTATAGGAAGAAGGATGTAACAGATTTAAAGACAGAGAAAGGGTGGCATGTTTATATATTAAGTTGATGATACAGAAGAGCATAATGATAGAGTTACAGAAAACTGAATTGATTGTACTATGGTTTTAGTTAACAACCACTCAATACATTAGGCAGCACACATCTCATTTTGACATCCCTGTGCAATACATAAACAGAATACTAGTACATCAAAAAATGGTAATGACCATCTGTCTGAGCCAGCAAAGCTAAAACATTCAAAGATGGAAAATCTGAATCAAATGCGATTCAATATATAATGAAATCCGTACAGTGTTTGGTTTAAATAACTTTTTTTTTCAGTCTGAAATCAGAATACAACATACTGGAAACAAAGTCCTTGGCTTCCAAGTACAATACATATGGCAATATAAAGTTCCCAAATATACATACAAAACATACTAGGCAAATAATGAAAAGCGAAACAAAAAAAGGTATGGTATTGAGTATCAGTATACATACAACAGATGTCTTGTAAAAGAGGGTCCCAAACAAAATTTCTTAGATTTTTTTTTCCAGTACAGCCACCCTCTATGACAAGACTGATTTCAAAACCTACAAACCTGCATTGACTCATGATCCATGACCTCACAGGCTGATAATATTTCACTTAGGTTCTTCCGGCTCTCCTTGAATGTCCTCTTTACATTCTCAAAATCTGTGACACCTATACAATGCATATACAATGAAAAATTGAGAAATGAATCAAACTCTGATTCTCTTAAAGCAATGGTATCACTGAAGGGCTAAATAAAAACAGCTTTCATACTGCAAACTAGCAATGCTAAGATTTTTTGTTTGTTTATTGCTACATTTTATTACAAAGATTCATTTATCTGAAGAAAAGGAGAGAAAAAATATGGAGAGTTCCCTGTTATTGGTACATGTAAGAAGCAAAAAAATTGCAAATTTGTATGGGAAACAGCAATTTATTACTTTCTAATGTGTTGCAACAGTACTTTTACGGTCTTAATGTTTATATATTTTTTTCTTCTTCTCTTTTTAACATTACTCGTATAAGAAAGAAATTAGGTACATGTAACTTAATAAAAAAAATGGGCATACATGTACATGTAGGCTGTGCATTTTTTCCCCTTCTTTTTTCTCTTTTTCTCAAGCATCTTGTGTGCAAGTATTCTTTATGAATCTAAAGCAAAAGGGTAATGAGCCAATCCATACATGTGAAATTTCATCCAAGTTTTCAAAATAATTGAAATGTGTTTTTAAGCCCCTGCAAAGGTGAGGATATAAGTTCCATTGCTGATGATTGCTTGTGAATTAATTAATGACTAAGCTTTTGCAACGATCTTTGGTTCACATATAGATCCTACAGATGACAAAAAAATATACAAATAAATAAGATGTTCCATAAATAACCTATTAGCAATTTGGGTGCCACTCAAATCATATCTTTTTTTTTCTTTGTAATAAGTAGAGTGTATTAGTTTAATAAAAGGCTTCAAGAATATTTCAGTATTTCAGGAGTAAAATAAAACTAATCTTATAGCATTGTTAAAACTTACAGGCCGTCAGGAAGGTAATCAAGACTGGAAATTAATTATTTTGCAAAGCTTTCGTGTTGCACAAAGCAATCTTTCCCTCAATTGGTGCCTGTCTTATGTAAGATGTAAATTTTTCATGTGTCAATAAGCCCTCTTGGCCTTTTCATTTACACTCAAATTCCTCACTGGATTGCCCTGAAACTTCTAATCCTCTCTACTATATTGTGCATTAAAAAAACTATGATAGACCACATCATGGTATATAATCTACATATCCGCACAAAGCACCTCTTACACTACAAAGGAAAAGTCTAGACCATTTAATTATCTTCCATATGCCCATACACAAAAACACTTCAAAACTACACTAGACTCAGTCACCGAATAACAATAAAAGCAAAACAAATTGCATTTACACAATCAAAATGATTCATCTTCCAGTTTTCTGTATTTTGAAAGCTTCTCCAAACTTTCAATTCTGGTTTCTTTTGACAATTAAATTCCGGTTTTATTATAAAAAGTACATGACAAAAGTCCAAAGACTAAAATTGTCATACTGTACATGTATTTACAGTAAAATACAATAAATATAAAATAAGCTTATGAACATGCAAAATATCAATAAAAAATTAAAAAGGATTTAAATCTGATCATTAAAAACGATGAAGAAATATATCAACCAAATTTTACAAATTTAAGTATTGGTACAGTGAAAAGAAGATTTCGTTCTCAAGGAGACATGTGTACAATAAATCAGGCCCAATGGTAATAATAATAACAGAGGGAATTGTGATTTAGAAAAACAGTATAATGAAACAAATTGATCAAGTAATTTCAGGATTGTATATATCAGGGTTGTCACCAGGGACTTTTTAGTGGTGGAAATTTTATCGCCCGACACCTTCCTATGGGGGTTCAGGGGGACAAAAACTAGTCGGTTTTCAGGGCTTATAAGTTATAGTTAAACAGTAAAACAGTAAAAATATCATGTATCTACACAGTAGGGCCTACACACTGTATTGTAGCTGCAGCATTAAGCATTGTAACCACTGTACTAGTACAGTATTTGATTTACTTTGTACATATATATACATGTACCTGCTGTGAGTGCTGTCAGATTACTGGCTTAAACCACAATTGCATGTTCGTAGGTCAAAATCGTAGTATTTTTTTCTTTGTCAGTGGGGAAATTAGTGCCGGGCAGGCGGATGTGATATTGCATTGAGTGCCGGTCGGAAGGTTCTGACCGGCGCCGACCACCGTAGTGACAACGCTGGTATATATAATTTGGTAATTGCAAACTTACATGTATGTTGAAAAGGTTTTGAGTCACTGACAATACATTGCAAGGTCTTGTCATCATACAGCATGTTATTTACCCCTTCCAATTATGTAGGTGGATTACACATCCATATTTTTTTGTATTGAATTAAATCTTAGATTCTTGCACTTAAAGTCTTAAAGGGATTGATTAACTTTGTGAAAAATTGTGAAATCAGCTCAAATGCAAGTGAATTGTGTGCAATCCTCTAACTACATATGTGACCAGGCACCACAAAACCACCAAAAAGTCGCACTGTGTGATTTTCAGTTACAGCTCAATAAAGGAATTTTGGGTTGGCATGGTCAAATTTTAGTTTTTTGTATTTCCTGAAAGAATATACTTTCATCTAGGTAATTTCAAAATTTGGAAGCACCAAACCAACTGAAAGTGGTATTTTTGACAGATTTTAGTAGACATGTGTTTGTCTTTTGTGGGTTTTGTTGTATTTAGTTTTCTTTTTTTATGACCATGAAAACTTGTCTCACTTTGATCTTCCATAACTTTAGAACACAAAAAGTTCTTGTATTGATATTTGTCCAACATAACGAGCAGGATGTGCTTTATTAGTATGCCAAGTTTTATGACAGTCTGATAATCTCTTCTTAGAAATTTACATTGAGTTCTAATCCTCCTTTTGTCACCTTTGCACAATATCTCGTGAGTCAGAGTGCTTCAATAGCTTGCAAACTTTAAATCCCCTATTCTCACCAGTAACATTCTGTGGGACTGGGCATTCTACTCTTTATTCAGTGGGTTAGGAACATCCAATGCTAATGAGTTATATATCATTTTAAAGCTGAGAATCTCCTCTTTCAGAATCAGTCCTTAACTAAAAATTCTTATCTGGCGACTTTTTGGTGGTTTTGTGGTGCCTGGTCACATATATAATTAAGGATATGTGAAAGTATGAGAGAAAATGGAACCCGTTTACTATCCTAAAAAAGAGAAAATCGTGATCGATCGCTAGCGCAAGTCGCTAGGCTTCTTCGCTGCGCTGCAGTCACAAAAACCAAGCTCCGGCGCTTGGCGATTTCAGAGCAGGTTTCCAGCCCGTACGGTATTCTGTGATAGAGCGAGGTATGCCAACCGTAAGAGTTCTTCAGGGTTCGGTGGTACTCTATCCCGACATCAATGTTCAATCGTAAATATCTTGATATATTAACGACCGATCAGCTTATAAAACTCAGGCGATTCCTGTCTGCCCTAAAGGTTTGCAATTATGATTACAGCATTAGCTGGAACAGTGATTTTTTTTTTTCAATCCTGGGCAAAGTTAATCAATCACTTTAAAAAAGTATGTCTTTCTTCTAGAAAAAAAAACAACAACAAATGCATGAACTGTGAAGAATGATATCATTGTACATGTGTACACTGTTTGTAAGAAGATACTTATAAAAAAAGAAGAAAGAATCAAGTTATTTTTAAAGTTCTTCTGCTTACATACAAAATTCTGAATGGGCAAGCCCCCAAGTATCTCACAGATCTCATTTCCTTACGTTCCACTACTTCCTCAAGATCCCTCCGTTCATCCTCTACAATGCAGTTAACTCCTGGACCTCGCACTTCCACAAAATATGGTGATCGTGCTTTTTCTACAATTGCCCCTTCTCTCTGGAATTCTCTGCCTGCCTATATATATCTAGCCACTTCCATTAATCAGTTTAAGTCCCTGCTGAAAACTTACCTTTTTAGTAGATAGTCTTCTGGAATGGCCCAGTTGTGGGTCGGTCGATGGAGGTGCACACCGACTTTGATTTTCAGTATTCATTTACCGTATTTATACACTGTATCTATTGTTTGAATTACATAAGGTTTTTAATGATTTTTGTATTTTTGTATTATTTTGGATTTAATCTTAATTTTCCGGTAAACCGTGCGCTTAGAAACATCCGTATTAAGCGCCTAATAAAGGTATTGTATTATCATTATTATTATTATTATTTCTCGTTGTTCAAAGTACATTTCATTGCTGAGAAAAAGAAATATAAATTCCCACGAATTGACTGTAAGTTCTGTGACCTGTAGGATAAATATCTTGAAGTGTTCACCCTGCATTATAAAACTGAAACACATGTTCATTCCAGCAGTGCTATGACATTTGCTCTGACAATAATTTCTCTGGGCTTTATTTTGCCAAAGATATAAGACTGGGGTTAAGCTTGCCATCAGGATTTAGTTCAGGTTTAGGGTTAGGGTCAGGGTTAGGTATACTGTTTAGTCCAGGGTTGAAGTTAAAGATAAAGTAGAGTTCTTGTCACGCAATTACATTGTGAAAGAAACTGTCTCAAAGCAATCGGGAAAGGTTGACCATGTCTACATACAGTGTAAGAATTGTTTTATACTGTGTTGTTTTGGAATCATCAAATTAGAGGCATGAAAAGTGCTGTTCATGAAAAACAATGAAAAACTTTTCGCGAACCAAAGCGAGGAAGCGAAGCCACCGAGCAGGGAGAGGGTGTGGGAGAGGGTGTCCCCCCTCCCACGGTAGGGAGATATTTCAAATTTGGGGTTCAGAATTGTGCAATCTAGTGCATTCTGTGGTGAGATATTTAACCTCATATTCAATGAGAATCTGTATTAAGATGATTCTATATAGCATAAGTCATACCAAAATAGGCTCTGAATACACATTTTTATCAATACCACCAAATATGATTTACATGTAATGTGTATTATGTGCAGAGCACTTTCATGAATAAAACTGAGCTGAATAAACAACAAATAATCCACTTCTCAAAATCCCAACTTACTTTTCTAGACTAGTAAGTTGACTTTTCTCGGTACAGAATGAAAAACTTCTTTCCACAATGGTTAAGGTCCATAATTCATCCTCAATCAAAATATCCCATCTTCGATGATCACATACCTTGCAAAATGCATGCTTTTTTAAACTTTTTCCAGATGCCGGGATAAAGTCAAACTCTAGTATTATCCACACAACCTTGCTGTAAAATTGGAACTTTCCAAGGCTTATCCTTTTAAAATAACAATCCAACTCGGCAAAAGACAGATCATTCGCTTGCTTGAGACATCGTAACTGCACTAGCAAACATACATGTACGGTGTGCACTGCACATGGGTTGTGTGACCTTGTACATGTAATAACATGCATGTGCTTGTAGTATGAATAGCCTTCCGCCTTCATGCTTCATGCGAGTGCGTGATTACGGGAGGTATTTTGTGTATACATGTACACACAAATCCTCGGCGGTTATTATGTGATCCCTTCGCACGTACGTACAGTATAAACACGGACACAAGTTGCTGTGTGATTACATGTACCAACAATGCATGTAGTAAGCTAAGGGATCGCCTGCGATTCCGTCTTCATTGCATGCCCATGTATACGTATACACGATGACACATGCGGGGAAATCCGTAATTTTTAAAGGAAAAGTGTGAAATACGCGGAAAAAAACTAGGATCGGAGGAAAAAGCGGAAATCCACAGATACGCAGAAAATTTTCATGCCTGAAATTAGATAAGAAATTGACCCAATCTCGCTGAAAAGCACATGTACCGTGCAAAGAAATCGGTATATGTGAGTACACACGCAATTCTAGTCATATTTTGAATATGAGGGCATTTGAAGAGCAATCCTTTTCAGGGGATTTTTCTACTGTGATGTTCTTCCAAACTGACATAGAGGAACGAGAAAGCTCACAAATTATTTTTCATCTTTCCCAGAACTCAACCTTCCTTTTAAGAATTCAGTTACTTTAGGATACGGACCATGAAGCAATTGTCACCAGAGCATGTGTCATACAGCCCATTCCAGAATCTCAAAATACCCCTACATGTACATGTACATGTACACTCTTTTTCCCCCATCACCAATGCAATTTCGCAAAAGTCACAACAGCTTTCTAATCGTCTTACCTAGGAAGGCTAAATTGACAGCCTTGGGTCTCTGGGGGCACTTGATGGCTACCGCAGTAATGATTCCCAAAGTTCCTTCAGAGCCGATAAAAAGCTGTTTCAGATCATAGCCAGTATTGTCTTTACTCAGCGATGTTAAGCAGTCTACTATTCTCCCATCAGACAGCACCTGTATGTAGATCAAATAGATAAATAAATACATGTAAATAAACAGACATTTAAGAGACTTTTGAACACAGAACAAGTGCCCATCATTATTTGCTTGCTTGTGCAAAATTATTAAAAAAAAACACCCAAACATATGTTTTTGTGAACACGTATGGCAGGACTTCAGACTGGAAAAAATAAGGTAAGAATATTTTGTAACAAATTAATTTTTCTGAATTTTCAAGTGCTTTCAGAGTGTCATACCTCATACATGTATTTGCACTGCCATGCATCCACATATTTGAGCATGTGTATTTCATAATTACATGTATTTCCAATTTAACCCTTAATCTGCCCCCATGTACCAACCCCAGTGCCACAGAACTAATCCTTATTTTGCCAGCCACTGTGCCGGGTCTAGTTTTGGGGTGCTTAAGCGCGAACAAACAATGTGACTAAACATGTATGTTGCACCACTACGGAAGGCTACTACATGTATACAAGGTTGTGGCACACCAGCACGGGCTAGGGCACATGTACATGTACGCAACACCACTATGCAGATCAGTACATAAGCTTGTGGCATCGTATGGGTTAAATGACGTTTGAAATGAAGACCTCTCAACATTCTGATCTACACATCAAGATGTTTGAACTTTCAATTGTACATATTTTTTAGACAAGTTTAATCATATTTCTGACATACATTCTCAAAAAATTCTTGATCTTTCAATTTTACCTAATACATGTATGATCTCTTACAATTCTCTTACAAGTTTTTGTAGAAACTCATACACACTTAAACTAAATTTAAATTGAATTCTCAAATTATTGGTTTGACAAATTATAAAGTACCTCGAAATTAAGACTCAAAGTTGAACTTTGAGTTACGGTACAGGCTATTATTTTAGCAAGGGATTCATTTTTTGTTATTTTTGCGAATTGTTGTAGGTTTGTGAATTTTAACATTGCAAAAGCTTGCAATGTATATGGGAACATGTATTGTTAGTAGGCTAATATGTTAATTATCATGAATAAAACATCGCTTGAAAATATCTGTGTCCCTGTCATCTGTAAAAATATCTGTACACAAATATATCAGCTTATACAGTAATATAATTAGTAATCAACAAAACAAAATTACACTTACTGCCTCAACTCCCAAGACTGTGCCACGCAGAGAGCCGTATCTTAGCAAGCGTAGACCTCCAGCATTGGTTGAGACGTTACCACCGATACAGCAGCTTCCCTTGGCCCCCAGATCCAGGGGCATGACTAAACCATGTGTGCTGACTGCTTCATCCAGCTTCTCTAGGACACAGCCAGCTTGTGCTACTAAAACTCCTGTAATATCAGTTAGACAGGACAATGGTTTCAAAATTAAATACAGCATCTACAGTACATGTTACTGCCAAACTTAAGCGCAAATTTCTTTTAAAAGCATCTAGCTGGCTACACGTATAAAAGGTAGCTTCGTAAACTGCAACTGCAGCACATAATGACATGTCCCAAATTTATGCAGAAGGTACATGTCTTGAAAATTGTTTCAATACCTTTATAGGGGCAGAAACACAGGAAGTGGAACAAGTATGTACTCCTTTAATAACCTACTTCAATTATGTAAAATAATATTGAAATTGTCATTCTTAGAAGTCAAAACATTACATGACACATTTTAAGGTGCACCAACATCCTTGTGCATTCCAGATGCCTTTTCACGTACAATCCACTCCCTTTTGCACAGCCATTTATCAACATACATGTTTCCATGCAAGAAATGAAGTGCTGAACAATGTTTTTTGACTAGAAAAGTCTACCAGTACACTTTCATTCAAGAAACAGTAACAATTACCTATATTCTAAAGATTATATCCATGGAAAAAATTTATGCCCATAATGAAAAAAAAAAAAAATTCTAAGCCTAGAATTCACTCTTGAAAGTGCTTTCAAGACAAAAACATATATCCAAAAGCATGGTGGGCCAGAAGGTGTTTAAAAGCATTAATAAGAAATGAATATAATTGGTCTTCACCTGATGTGTCATCTATACTGATGATTTGGTTCATGAGGGTTGTCGACACAATGACCTCATCAAAAACGGGTATGCTGCCCCCCACTAGACCAGTGTTGCCCCCCTGGGGTACCACAGCCAGGTTTTTGGAGTGACAATAGGCAAGAATTTGGGATACCTCATCCGTTGTCTTGGGCCTGAGCAGAAGATGACTCGTGCCTGCAGATAGAAGGAACAGAAAATAGAATTCTTAGAACATCGATGCACATGTAATGTATTCTTGAAAAAGCACCACTAGTATTCCCCCAATTCAGGGTATTTCATCTCTACTAAACCTACAAAATGTTGTGCCTCCTGTACTTGGGATTGACTGCAATCTTCTCCAACTAAATTTAAATCTATATGGTATCAGCAGCCAGGTTTAATTTTACATAAATGCCCTTTCTGTGTTTGTTTTTGGAATGGATTTGTCTGGTTTAATTCCATATGTTAATGTTTTGTGTCATTGTAATCTTGTATTTCTATCTTATTTTTAGTATATTTAAGAAACATTTTATGTAAATTTAATTATCTTTGGGAATAACCTTGATAGGCCAATGGCCTTTGTTTTTCCCCCCACATTATGATTTCAATTGAAGATGTTTCATTTTAATGTTTTATTATTGTATATATGCATATAAATTGTACTTGTGTTTTTTAATCAGATGTGGAAATAAACTTGAACTGAACTGAACTGAATTTCAAGCTATGTTTTTAACTGAAAACAGGAATTGCGATTCGTTGATTTTCACAATTTCCCACAAACAGAGCCTACAATGTATTGTTACATTTCTCTTGAATACACAGATACATCTACATGTACATGTATGCAATTATAAATTGATACCTAAAATCAAAATTTGCTAATACCTATTAAACTGTTAGATCGTTTCTATTTTTTCCTTTTTTTCATTGGTTTTTGTTTTTGTTTTATCTGTTTTGTTGTGCGTATCGAAAAAAACTTAAAACATTTTTCTTCATTATAATTATTCTGAGTTTGTCTTCAAATCTGTATTTTGTATACACATTTGAGGATTATATTCTTTTTCTGTTATTTTAATCTTTAAAAATATTGGTAACGTACAAAGTGAAGGCTGACAGGGCCGTTGTGGAAAGCAGTTCTGAAACTTACAATGTTACACTGTATTTCTAAATAAAACTGCAAATAGATAAAATAAACAAGTATAAAATAAGAAGCCATGGAATATTCAAATTTTTCATTACACACATTAACTAAAATGTTTGTTTTCTTTAATGGGCTCTTCATATGTATAAGTTAGAGATTCTTTGAAGCCTACTACATGTAAATGTTGTAAGTACATGTAGGTTTTGCACATGTATCTGATGGTTAACCCACAGCCTATGGGAACCAAGTTGTCTCTGTATTAAGCTGCGCCTATGGGGCTGATAGAATTCTGAGGAGCATTTCATCACGCATTTTGTAAGTGATTTTCACTGACAAATTTGCTCTCAGCCAATCAGATGCAAGGATTTCAGTAGCTTATAACAGTTGTCTGTAAAAAAATCACTGACAAAATGCTTGATGAAACGGTCCCTAGTAGTCAACAGGTTAAGGATAAATGTGACTGGATTCCACATCTTCAGTCACAATTATCAAAACAGCCTGAATCATGAGATCATCCATCCCTTATTCATGAAAAGCTGTGAATATCATGATCACTAATGAAAAAAATTGCCACAGATGGCAGAAAACAAGAGAAGCAAATCCACTACACCAAGTGAATTCTAAGGCCAACAACATACATGTACATGTACACGTAGGTATCCAAGTTCTCTCATTTTCTCTCTATCAATATTTTACCATTTCTCTCTGCTAGACTTTTGAATTTTTAATAACCCAACTCCGACTTTGATTCCATGCGGGCCCTTTTGGGTGCAAGCGTATACGGGTGCACTGACTAGTCTGCTATACAAGTCACTGTAATGTTTATTTAGAGAGCATTTAAACTTGAAATATCTCTTTATAGAACAAACATTTGAATATCGTATAGCTACATGGAACCCCTACCAGAGCAAAACATTTTGTGGTGATTGGTACCCTGTAAGGTGGTTTATTACCATGTCATGCCTAAACGGACTTTAGCTGGAAGCTCTAGACTTTGCTCAGCAACAACATTTACGGCAGATACATATAAATGCAAAAAAAAAAAACCCAGTCCTAATATAGTACATGTAGTAGGTTTAGATATGAAAAGTAGTAGTGTTGATCTTGTGAATGGTATTATCTTCCCCTTCTTCTTCGCCAGGCGTCCTCAACTACTTCATTTAAACAACTACTCAAAACCTATCTGTTCTCTTAGTTATTCTGATTCATTGAAATGATATTTGTTCTGGACCTTATGTTAATTTACCCTTGTATCTTTACAGTTAATCTTAAATAAGCCTTAAGTTAATCGCAAGTAATTCAAATCATTAAATTGCCATTTGCTCCCTATTTTCCTTGTACCTTGATTTTGCTCCCTTAAGTCAACCTCTTTAATCGCACTAGGATTATAATCAATTTAATTGTATTTTGTTCTTTATCTGATGTTAATTTTCTTTTGTTCCTTAAGTTAATCTCTGATGTACGTTTATTTCATAAAGCTGTCGTAGTAACAATAATTCAGATTTATTATGTTATATTATGCTCTTCGTTTTATGAAAAGTACTGTTGTATATATTGTTGTACTCTATTTGGTATATGTGTATTTTGTAAAGCGCCATGAGCATCATACGTGATGGACTTACATGTAAGCGCTTAATAAGAAGCCACCATTATTATTACTATTATTACAGTTACTGTAACAACATGAATAATGATAGGGTATCACCATGATAGTGTCAGTTGTGCATATCATATGGTATAGCCATAGTATACTGTAACGAAATAGAAAATAGTATTTCGTTGATGATTTGAATAGTTTTCTGGATAGAAAAGAGGTAAAAAATAATTCTTTGAAATATGGGTTTGAGAGTTGGGTTTGGCTGTACATAACTCATATACATGTAGTAAAGTCACTAATCGGTTCTATGAATCAATTCATTAGGTAACGAGTTATTGCATGCTGATTTTAATTCTTTTGGCTATAAGAATGTTATGAGGACCAGTGGAATCAAAGTTTCTATTTATAATTTGTACATTGAAATATTTGATCCGTCTGAGAGTAAGAAAATAGCCATAAATGTTATTAAAGTTATTGAATCATTGATTCAGGTAATGAAACATTTTTTCAACTGTTTTTAAAATTAGCAATGTAATGACCACTGAGAATAAGGCTTCTCTTGACTTTGGTTGGGTTGGGTTTACAAATTAGCTTTGCTACAGTAAGCCTTGCTACAGCACTGAGGTTTGCCAACCTCGTTCCAGACAGAAACTTTGTACCAATTTGATGTGCCAGGAGACCTAAGGTTGAGCAATGCAGGAGAGCCTTCCTGAGAGAGAGAAGTGACATGGTCGTGCGGTCCCAAGAGAGATAATATGGTCCTGCATACTGCGGTATTTCTGAAGTAGGCATGGTCATGCGGTATTGCAGATTGTACTGAGAGAGGCATGGTCATCGCGTACTTTTAGTAAAGTCAGAGAAACACTTTGGAGCTTGAATTGATGCTGTAAACCTAAAATAGTTCTACGAGGATGGTCTACCCCAACTGACTCTAAATCTGTTGATCTACACCAACTGACTGTAAACGGACTACATGCTTAGGGAGGTAAAGGGCGGTTCGGCTACAATACATTAGTTGCTTTAGCTTAAGAAGGAAAAGGCTAACTGATCAGTATCTCTCTTTTCAAAACAGTCAATCTTGCACATCACTTGCAGAATAAGTAAAACTGCGGTCCAAGTACTTCACAAACATGATTGTCTGTTCAAGGAGGTACCAGTTCTAGTAGGAACATAGTACTCTGTATACTAGATGGTGTATAAGCTTAGCATTATGAATACCCTAAATCTCTGGTTTCGGTGCATTTCATGTCTAAAGTCTTGACTTAACCATTTCCTTGAAAGACCTCAGTTACAAAGTCACACCACCAGTCCAGTATGCTTTCAATCTGTTATGCTATCACTTCAAACTTGATTTAAAATTGCACTGGGGAGAATAAATCTCTTATCTGACAGAGCAAGTATGAGACAGCTGAAACAGATGTATAGACACACAGGAAGAATGGAAGAAAACAGGTACTGGAAAACCAGAAAATTTTGCAACATGACACTAATTCAAATTGCAAACAGCAGTGATTTTCACGGCAAGCAACATTCGAGAATCACAGAAATCAGCATTGGGTCAGTTGTGATTAATTTTTTGTGGTAAGAATTTTCTGCAAATCTTAACAATTCGCGCAATTCATGAAAAATTTATCTGTCGAAAAAGCTTCAGGTTTTACAGTATGCTAGGTGGTCAAGCAGAGCGGACAGAGATGAAAAGAGAAAGCATAGACGCCAATAGTAAGGATAAATCATTTCCTAGATGATTATGGTGAGTGGTTGATAAGGATATGCTACAAAAAAGGAGTGGTAGATATTGTTAGAAAAGAGACTGATGTGAAGAGTAAAAACAGGATACCAGAACACCATTCCCTTACTGCCGTTGTTGAGAATGAGCAAATACTCAACAACTCTCCGCTGTCTACATCTCTTGCACTCACAGCATAGTTCAAGACATTCAGTAGAATCAATACTAAGTCCAAATTTCCCTGACAATGCATAATTTTCTTATCAACTGTTGTGTCTACTGACCAAAGTATAGACTGAACTTAAGCAATTTCTTTAATGCTTTGAATGCTACAACTGTAGCTCAGCAACAGTTGGGGCAACAATGAAGTAAGCATCACCACATTTGAGTGCTACGCAAAAAGTCCTTACAGCTTTAAGTGATTCTCCCTCACCTCTACAAATCCTCATCCAATCGGTATTAGCTGCTTCAAGCTCATCCTGGTCCATAATGATCCTTCCCTCAAGAAGCTTGTCAAAGAAGGCCACGTCGTCATCAATCAGCTGAGAGAAGTTGCCCCTGGCCAAACCAGGAAACCTGTCCCTTGTCAGAGGTACCTCCGCGGATGCACCATGCACATGGAGGGATGATGAGATGTGTCTTCTGGCTTGATGATCTGGTGACCTGAGAAGATTTGAAAATGGTAGTGTTGGAGTGATCTCTTAACAATTTATATCATTTTGAGGGTGAGGAAAGAAATGAGAAGAATATGAAGGAGAAAGTGGAGAAAAAAAGAAACGAATGGCAGAAATACTTTTATATGATACTTTTGGATGCATGCAGAGGTCTCTTGCATTGTTATTAAGCAGAATCATCAGGAAATCCTGCTCACTTCAAGTTTTTTAATTACCATATTCTATTTGCTATTTGAAGGTACACAGGCAAGAAACAAAATTGTATTTTAGAAAAACTTAAATGAAAAACTATACTGAAAGCATCTGAAAAAGTGGTGAGACAATCAAAATACAACACAGACACAGTTCATGTATGATGGAAAAACAGAAGCCTGGAAGATGGGGGGGGGGGGGCATAATGGCCCCTGTCAAAATCCCGGGCAGTAAGATAGCATTTTCAACGATTGCATTATCAAGTTTGTTAAAAATTGCTAATTATGTTGATTATTATATTTAAGGCAAATTAAATTCATAAATATGTATTAATTGAAAGAAAGCTAAAATGAGAGAAAAATTCTGTGCCAAAAATGATTTTGATTAACCTTATGAACAATTAGGTTTGAAAAAAAAAATCCTTTCCATTTTGATTCTTGTCCGTTCAGAGTTAAGATACATTCAATTGAGCTTATTTGAAGAAAAAAAAAATCACTGATGATGCATAATTCAATAAATTGTTGATAAATTTACAAAATATGGAAGACAATGTACACTGTACATGTACAGTATAAGAGCCCTTATTAACGATTACCTGCATGATGTATTTGCAGATATTGCTGGTTGTGACCTGGTACTCTGGAATTCTCTAGAGTTCTTATTCCTGACACAATAATGGAGTGATGTGGTATATCTTCCCCCTAGATCTATTGATGAGAAGTTCCTCCTAGCTAAGGATAAAATCCTCATCACATTAGGCGATCGATTCATGATGCACTGTTAGTATGGCACAGCTGTTATGCAAGTAAAAGAAATGCACACAGAGTGGGGATCTTGATTAAATTACACTACAATGTACAGGTCTACATCTACATACATGTACATGTATCTATAATATCACATAGTGACTAGAATGATTGGCAAAATACCAAGTCAAATGACACATACCATTGTACATGTAGGTGTATCATGTAATAAATATCAATGAACATTCCAGTAACTGCATAGATTAATGCTCCACTCTCATGATAAAAAAAAGGGCACCAAACCTCTGATTTTTGAATTTCTAACGCATCTTTGTGACCTGTCTATCAATATCACTACTTTTTAATTTTGTTTTATTTTTAGGGGAAGTGGAGAGTTATGTGGTATTTACAATATATACATGTACTCATCATCTGTAGCCTACATGTATGGGAGTTAAATGTGTCCATGGTTTAACTTAAAACATCAACGTCTATGTTGAAAAATGAATTCACATTTAGAAGATAGGGAAAGTGATATTGACTAACGGCTGTTGACTGTAGAGCTCCATTATGGTGCTGTACTGTACATTGTATGTAAGCATGCGTATCCGGACAACTACTCCCCCCCCCCCCCCGACAACACCCCTAGGACAATTACCCCTTGGGAAAACTACCCCTTAGGACAATTACCCCCCAGGACAACTGCCCCCCTGGACAATTTTGTGAGAAGTAAATGGAAAAGAAGCCTTTATTTAGAAGATAGGGAAAGTGATATTGACTAAACGGCTGTTGACTGTAGAGCTCCATTATGGTGCTGTACTGTACATTGTATGTAAGCATGCGTATCCGGACAACTACCCCCCCCCCCCCCCCCCCGACAACTACCCCTAGGACAATTACCCCTTGGGAAAACTACCCCTTAGGTCAATTACCCCCCGGGACAACTGCCCCCCTGGACAATTACCCACGAGGAATACCTGCAAGGACCTTTACCCCCAGGACAATTACCTCCAGGAACAACTATCTCCCCCTACCTGAGGACAGTTACCTGGGGGGGGGGGGGGGGTAATTGTCCTGTGCACAGTTGTCCCGGGGGTAATTTCCTAGAGGGTAGTTGTCTAGGGGGTTAACTGTCCTTGGGGGTAGTTGTCCTGGGGGATAATTGTCCTGGAGGGGGGTAGTTGTCTGTAGGGTAATTGTCCAGGGGGTAGTTGACCTAGAATCGCAAGCAGGAATGACTAGATTTTGTTCAAATTGCTTTGCAAACTTGACCAAAATAAAAATCAGCCACAAATCCTCAATCTATACAGTATCACTCATGCAAATCCTGATTATTTGTGTACATACTACATGTACAATACACAGAGTCACAGACTTCAGTTTTTGGTGGCCGATTATTTTTGGTTGAGTTGTACAGAAACTATGAAGTCATTTGTGTATCTCAAAACACAATAAAATTTCTACACGTTCGAATATAATTTTGATCTTGTGATTGCAGTGGTAGATATCAGGACTACTGCAGTGACTTTTTTAAACTCAAGTAGTATAGTCAAGGATTGTAATTCCGAACAGATTGTATTACCGAACGTGTACAGTTAAGCGCCTAAAATGGGTTTTCATACGCGTGGGATTACGCGTTTGAAAACCACACTATTGAAACAAAGGTTGTGTCTTTTTCCCATAGGGTCTAGGTTTCACACGTTCGGAAATACAGTACCTTTTTCAAGGGACCAAAACGCTGCGTCGTTGGGAAGGGGTTCACTCGGAAGGGAATATCGTATTAAATCTACGTTGTCTTTTTAAAATTCCATCAACTTCTTTTTCTGTAGGACTTTGAGCATTCTGATTCATTATGTAAGTTTGACAGATATTCATATGATATTTAATTTGCTATCGTTGATTTTCTGAAAAGGGTTCGGACACTGGATTAACCACCATACAATACGCTAGCACGCATTCTCACTAGACTTGCATGAGACTTTGAAAGCAGCAAGATGTGCAGCATTGCGTCTAAATTATTTTTAAATAATTGAAAAAGCAGTCAGGGTGTAGAATTAACTTTCCAGTAAATTCCACCTAGACTAATTAAAAAGGGTAATAAACATTTATTAAAAGGTACTGTTACCAAATACAACTAGATCTACAAGCCATTATCTTTCAAATTTGCTGAAACGTCAGAGCTTTCGCTGCACCCCCCCCCCCCCCCCCCCCCCCCGAGAAGCACACTTCGCGAGTACACAACCGCCGCCGCCCCCAATTAAATTCTCGCTAAGCGTTTGCACAAGCTTGTGCCCAGGCCCCTGGTCGATCCCAGTTTGCAGCCGCAGCTGCCCTCGTACAGGCCTCAATGCAATCCAAGCTCTTCTGCCGTATGGTCCCGGCGCATGGGTATGGCCACTCATCCAACGTACTAATCATACAACAGCGGTAAGTGGCCTTTCCTGCGCTGCTTACCTGGTGGCGGGGCCGGAGCCGGGGAGCGGATCCCGGCCATACGTTCAGCTGCGCTTGTGCTTCCCATGGTCGTCGCGGCGTTGTCGCATTGATAACTCAAATAACATGCAGTCATATTACGTTACATAATATAAGCATGGCAGGAAATTCGACAAAATTCAACACGATTTGGGCTCAACAGATTACGGTATTTAAATTGCTTACTGAATCAAGTTTTTAAAATCCCCAAGAAAATGAAGGAAACAGCAGAGCTAACTACCACATGCACACCGTACCAGCCGACGTATGACGATTCGATAGAGGCAGAGCGATCGATATGGGTATACGGTATATAGCTCGACGCGACATGACAATATCTATGGACAATAATGACATGCAATGGTATTGGTTAAATTTTCGTCAAGTATATACAACGTGAAATTTAGGTAAAACATTGTAAGAAAAATATATATATTGAACAGGACACAGGATGGCCCATGAAAGCTTGCAAGTTAGTCTGGGAGCCTGTAGCCACAGGCGAAGGAGGGCTGGGGGAGGGGGTCTGCAGCTCCCACTCCCCCAGCCCTCTTTCGCCTCATGCAGGTCCACGCCCCCCCCCCCCCCGTAGATTACTATGAAATTGTCGATACCACGGCCACTTCATATTTGGGCTGCCCAAATTTCCTCATAGTTATTTGGGTAGTGAGGTGCCCGAATATGTAATTTTTTGTAATTTTCACTATAAAAAGTATCAACATTTCATTATAAAAAGTATCAACATTTCATCGGATGTTAAAACTAATTACCGTCTTTATTATTATGATATATTAATATATTTTATATATATCCAAAAACGTTTTCTTTAACAAAAAAGAAACAAAAGAAAACATTTATTACGAGGATACAAAATATACCTTGTATATATGTTTATTCATGTTCTTATTTATTTTTTGTTGCTGTTGTGAGTTTACATTCATGATTTTGTTTTGTTTTGTTTTGTTTTCTTTTTTTTATTATTATTGTTTCTTGTTATTGTTAAGAAGGCCTCGTGGAAGACCACCACTATTGGTGATAATGAGTCGCCCTGTCTAAATATCAGAAATAAATAAATAAATTAATTAATAAAAATTTTGGCTCCCTCGCTACGCTCGTGAAAAATTAGAAACTGCTTATATAGTTTCGGGCAAAAGATGTCATTTCTGAACCTAACCGCCTAGCCGAAATTTTTAATACATACTTTTCAAACACTGGAGAGGACTTGGCCAACATTTCTCCTATAAACAAATAATTGTTCAATTATATGGATAACCCAGTCCCAAACACGACCCTTTTCACTCTCGTCAATTACGAACTATATGTAATAAATGATATACCAAATAAAACAACAACAACAACAAAAACCAGGGCCGCAATAGTCAAGATAATAATTTATATACTAAACAGGGCCGCGGAGCGTTTTTAAAAGTGGGGCGGGGGGGGGGGGGCTGATTTGAATTCACTCATTAGTTTCGAACCTTTTTTCCGAGGTTTTATGACACGTGTCTACTCAAAAAAGTGGAGGGGGGCTGTAGCCCCCCCCCCCCCCGTTCCGAGGCCCACGCTAAAACAAATAGTATTCCAAATATCAGAACCCCTAATGCAATTTTTTATGTCTCTAAACTGAGGAGTAATTTCCAGCAAATGAAAACTGCCAAAGTCGTCCCTATTTTTAAGAAAGGAAACAAAATCGACCTTAGTAATTACAGACCCATCTCACTCTTAACTTCGCTATCGAAAATCCTTGAAGAAACTATATACATACGGTAGCCTTTCTTAAAGACAACAATGTTTTTTGCAACTTCCAATTTGGATTTAGAGAAAAACAGCACTTCCCACATGCCCCATGAAGTCTTAACTCTTATCAACACAATAGCCTACACTACTGATAAATCATCACACTATTGGATCTTCCTGCATTTCTCCAAGGCCTTTGACACTATTGATCATCCTATTTTATATATATAAATTATCCCATAACGGGATTAGAGGAAAGGTCTTAGAGTGGTACAGGAATTACCTATCTAATAGAAACCAATATGTGACCCGGCACCACAAAACCACCAAAAAGTCGCAACCCGTGATTTTGTGTAAACAGCTGAAATGGAAATTTGGGTTGGAAAATTTGATTTTGGGATTTTTGGTTTTTCTGAAAGATCGTTCTTTTCTGTACCTTATATAAAAATCTGGAAGCTTAAAACACAGTATAAGACGAATTTTAAACAGTTTTTCTAGACCAGTTTTTTTTTTCGCACAGCTTCGGTTTCTTCCTAATTCTTCGCCTTCCCGTATGATCTTTTTTTTAATCGGTACCGCTCACCCTCGTAAAATCACTGCAATCTCACGGGCCTTAAAAATTACATTTCCCTAATAATTTTTATACTGATAGAAAGAATAAACTCTCAGCAATCTCATCATACTGATATAACAGTTCACCAATAGTCGCGAAAGCAAATTACAGAGCAGTTTTAAGTTCCATTTCGATGACGAAACAGAGTCTGAAAAAGGACGAACGATCAAGTTTATTCATGTGAGCAAGGAAAGAGTATGTAAGTTCTATGTAAAACAAACTGCATAGGTTAATCAATGTGAACAAGAAAAAGAGTAGGTCCTATTCAAGTCAATTATAGGCTAAATTACAAGTTCAGTGTATGATAACAGAAGGACTACACAGGTAACAAACCAGTATTATGTAAAAGGGAACAAAGAAAGACACCCGAAAGGAGTGAATAGGCATTGTCTAGTGCAGGTGTCAGGCCACCGAGGTGCGCTTAATCTCCCATTAGAACACTCTCATTTGCATCATAATAACTTTCGAACAACTAAAGTTCACAATTTGAAGTCTTGGCAATGGAATGAATAAACTATGTTTAACACTCCTACCAAATATCAACCTAATCCGACAATTCATTCATAGTGGGTGCTATGGCCTTTTGATTCACTCTCCATTGATTTTCTCTCTTGTTTTCTTACTCCGCGCGCTTGAATAGGCCTCAACTTTAGAGCTCATTTCCTCCCTATTTAATACCCGCAAACCTCTCTTACAAGCTCCTTTCATTCGCTGAATTAAAAGGGTTAGAAAGTTTCAATTATAATGAGTCATATATCATTTTAAAGCTGAGACTTTGTTCTATCCAAATATGATAAAATCAGAAGAATTATTTTATGCGACTTTTTGGTGGTTTTGTGGTGCCGGGTCACATATGTACTCAACGGACACAGAGCCTGTGGTTCTTCTATTAAACCAGTAAATTGTGGAGTGCCACAAGGATCTCTCCTAGGATCCTTGCTTTTTATCTTATACATTAATGACTTTCCTAAATCTTCCTCCATTTCATTATTTGCTGATGATCCCAATCTCTTTTTTTCTCCCATTGATACCTAGCTATTTTACTCTCAACAGTCAATTCCGAATTGAAAGGCGAACAAGCTGTCTCTAAACCTAAAGAAAACAAATTAGATGCTCTTCAGTAATACTCTGCAATCCCTGCCTGAAAATATTCTTTTTGATATAACACACCTATCGAAAAAGTGAAAACTACAAAATTCTTAGGTATGGTAATTGACTACAAGCTCCCCTGGGGGTGGGGGTGGGGGGGGGGGTCATAAAGCTGTTCGTAAAGTTACTCATGACTTTATGAACGACTTAAATATGACAAGCCAAATGGATGCTCAATCATTTTTAACTGCATCAACTAAAGTTGAACTGTGCAGATGTAGATTAACATTCTTATTATAACAAACATTTTTAATGCGAAGTATAATTTTTGCCATAATTTAATTGAGGTTATTGGGAATCAGTCACACTTTCTTAAAACATCAGGAAAAGTTTTGGGCATCCTATCTGGCAGTTCATATTCAAGTCGTTCGTAAAATCATGCGTGATTTTACGAACAGCTTTATGAAACAGCCCCCCCCCCCAGGAAACCACAGATCCCAAATTAATAGAGAGACTCTACCGTTTTAAAATACTGAAATTTCTTTTGCTGAACCCTTATGATCATACAAACTGATTTCCCTCCCCTATCCTATAAACGCCCTTGTTTTCTCATCACAGAATGCTGCATGGTTGCTGATCTCGATCGAGTCCACTTCACTTATCTCTCTTCTCCCCCCCCCCCTCTCTCTCCCCTCTCTCTCTCTCCCTCCCTCTCTCTCTCTATCTCCCTTTCCACTCTACAATTATTTAGTCTTTTCATATTCTGTTCTGTTTTCGTATGCTGATTTCCATGCTTTCTTTGTTTCCTCTCATCTTGATCTCACCAATTCTACTTTCCAGCTCCTTTTCTTTGCTAAATGGGGACGTAACTTGACAAGCCCCTCTTCTAATAGGTCCCCCACATTATACTTTATGCGTTTACTATAACTACTGGAAAATATTAGATGTAATGAGCGGTTATCATAATCATGTCTTACTATTTGTATTATATGATTTGATATGCTAAATAATTTGCTTCTCATTGTACATACATTATGTAAACTGAACGTGGAAACAAATCAAATCAAATCAAATCACTCAAAATGTTCCCGTACGCCTCCCCGTGAGATTTGACCCCTTAACACTTACTGTGAAATTGTGCCATTTCAACTTTTTAAAAGTAGACCATCCATGTCATTCACAAAAAGCTTGTTAGACTTAACGTATATATAGCCTCCGGGTTTTGCCCTCAGGGCCCCGGAAAAGGGACCCCAATTCGGGTCGATTAATTTCAATCCATCTAAGATATGCACCAAACTTTGTCAGAATATCTGAATATAGTGCACTGGTGGTTATAGTAGTTGTGAAAGCTTGACAGCATCCCCCGTCCCTCCGACATGTAGCTTGGTGAAATATTCATACTGTGGAACAGTGATATTTTTTAATATAGGAAAGAGAGATCATGAGAGTAGAAACCTATATACAGTAAGATTTGTATGATGAAGTATGCAGACGGTGTTATAGTCACACATTTTGTTTTAATCAGTAAGAGACATGTAAGAGTTGCAGCCTATAGCTAAGAGGGTTAACTTGATGAAACATTCAGATGTATATAGTAGTAAGATTAGCTTGATGAAGCATTTGTACTGTGGTACAGTGCTACATTAAAAAATCCCAGTAGCCATAGGGTAATTGTGGTTAGTGTTTGAATTTTTTTGTAGTGTAAATAATGTTAATGTTTAATGTTTTGATATGAATTGTTGTTGTTGTTGTTGTTGTTGTATTTCAGTAGGCTTTAGTGGTAAACGTGCATGTGTCCATTTCTCTCTTGATTCTTGGCAAAAACATAATTCATCGTCAAAGTTTATTAGAAATTAACCAGCTCATGTGTACATTACAAGAGAGACATTTTTTATGACATCAATGTTTATCCAATGTTCTTTTTTAAAGAATTATGTTTATTCTACTATTTAAAAAAACATGAATTTATAGATGTTATGATGTGTAAATATAACAATATCTTTTGTGCAAGCCTCGCAGGTTCCCGATAGCAAGTGTTCAGTTCTCTTTTTAATCCGTAAGTTGACATTGCAACATAGATCTATAATATGATATAGATATAGAATAAAAATCCATAAAATTCATTTGAACTTTTACATTTTTAAGAAATTACCTGTTCAGAGTGTAGATTTCTCTATATCAGTAGCGGCACCATCTTGCGTGAGGTAAGATAAATGTTTAACTGATAAAAGTTTTGAAAATGTAGATAGTCAACTATTTTTAATAGGCTTTAATTTACGATTTTAAACTTGAAATTCCCTTAGTAGGATACTTTACCGGGGAAAGTACGAATATCCAGCCGAAAAGACAAACTTGACTTTCATGATCGTTGTGATTTAGATCATTCTCTCTTAGGACTTATAATGAGATAAAAACATTATATATATATATATATATATATATATATATATATATATCTATCTCTCTCTCTCCAAGTGCATCTCCAAGTACAAAAAGCCTGTATACTTCGAGGAGAGAAGAGGAATATTATGAGATTTGATATATCTATAGAGAGAGAGAGGGGGGGGGGGAGATACAGGGAGAGAAGAGGAGAGAGCGAGAGAGAGAGAAGAGAGAGGGAGAAGAGGAGAGAGAAGGATGAGGACATTATTATGATAAATTGTCTTTGATACGAAAAAATAAATGGGAGGTAGCTCTCTTATATTAAAAGACGTTGACCGAATTCTAGAATGAGAGAGAGAGAGAGAGAGAGAGAAGAAAACAATTATAGTAATCCTCTTAAATACAGATTAGTTGTTACTTTTTCCTATGACATTGATGTACAAATAACATCAGATTAGTTGTTGTGAGTAAATACAGAGCTAATCTGTATTTTTTCCTGTAAAAATACAAATATTTTTTACAGTGTATGGCCGAAATGGCACAGGAATGAGAAACAAGATAATTAGTAAACAGAGAGACAGAAATTTATAGTTAAATAATTATTTTTAAAAAAAAACAGGGAGTGAAAGAGTTAGATAAGAGGTGGAAAGGAAAAGAGAGAGAGAGTGAGATAATTATTAGAGATAATTATTATATACTGAGAAAAGGGGAAGAGTTGAAGAACGGGAATAATCACAATACGAATGAGTTTTTTGCTTGTGTCCATAGATGAATGAATTAAATAATTTTATTTACCAAAAATTGATCATAATTCAGTACACAGTTCTTTGATAATGGGACACCACTAGATAGCAATACTGCTCGTAAGCTGGTAAGGTGTGGCGCTCTTGTTAAACAAATTATATATAACGAACTTACATTAAATCGGTTTACAATACATTCCTGGTGACAAATACGAGTAACACACTACATTATAATATGGCAAATTACTGTGGCATAAAACAGAGTAGTCACCCTTATCTACACTAAGACAGTAAAGATGGTTTTTAAAATGAATTTATACTCTTGTAATAAAAGATCCTTTGTAGCTGTACAAAATGAATAGAAAAAGCATTTTCTTCTGATATCTTTGGGCAGACTATTCTATAATTCAGATCCTGCAAATGATACTGGATTTTTGTCAAGCAGTTCTTACTCTAGGCACGAGTAGCATTTTAGCATCTTTTTGCCTTGTACTATATATAGGTCTTTAAAAACTTACAATAATCACACATATTGTAATCATTTCAATCATACTGAATGAGTCAGTATTGCTGGTTGATCAACTTAACATAAATAATGACCAGCCTTTTATCATTACATGTAGGCTTATTTGTACTATGGTCAAGAGTTCAAAGCATTCAAAAAAATTTCCCTTCTACAAAACCCATTTCTTACATCTGCATTTCACTGGACAATTATATTTTTTGTGTTAAGATCATGTTTTGAGTTACGTTTTAAATGTTTCATATCTATAGGCTGAAATATTAGGTTAATTCACTGTTGTTGTCTATTCAATCATGAAGATTGACATTGACGTGACTGAATATATATATACTCCAAATGAACTCAAAATCACAATTAGTATCCCCCATTCTTTAGATAGATCGACACCGCCTGCCAACCACAACCCGGCCTGTCACTTTTTTTTTTAATTTATTTTTTTAAATACAATATTCATAAATACTTCAATGTTCAAAGTGTTTTTAGGGATAACACGACAGGGTGTTGTTGATATATATAGATAGAGGTCAGCAGAGAGACTGCAATGAAAATCAATCAATAAAATAATAGTGAAAGGGCAGAGGCCATTTCAAAGGGGGACGGGGTACGGTCACAAGGAACTGGCCAAAATAATTCTAACTACCTTGTTGGCAGATTTGAAGTGCCCTATCCCAGTCAAGATGGTCTAGCGACGCCCCTGAACAACCTTTGCGGATGTATCTTAAATCTACTCGATGATACTCAGAATCTCTGGTAACTATTAAATTAATTCCTCTGGATGGAGTCGAATTGCATACATTAGTCGCAGCTACATATGTTGGGCAAGATCTAGCTAACTTTCGTGTCAATTAGAGCAACCTTTGCTAAAAAAAAAAATATGCATACATTTGAATGAATTAGAGTATGTGCGAGATTAGGAAAAAAGAAGATATATCCAGTCAAGCTTTAACCACGGTCACACCACCAAAAGGACTTGTTACCAATGACAACAAATTTTGGCCTCCAGGCTACTGGAGGAAAGGTCTCCCCCCTCCCTCTCTCTCCTCCCCTCCCTCTTTCTTCCTCCCTTTTATTCTCCCATCTATCTCTCTCCCAGTCCCCCTCTTTCCTCTCTCCTCCTCCCCCCTCTCTCTCTCATTTCCTTTACACCATTACCATTAGCATAAATTGACAAAAGAAATATACAAGTCCGAACAAAGAAATACATTCTCTCCCTCCAATTTTCGATGTTCATAATGGGAAGGGGCGTCGGCTTTTCGCTAGTAACAAAACCAAAATTATTTTCAATAATTTTTTACCTCGATAATTGTGTCGAGGGGGATGTTTCAGCGCCCCACTCACCTCACGCAACCGCCTAAGCTTATGTAATTAAATGCTGCATTATTTCACATGCAGTTGTGTAAAAACGTCTTACTTGGACTAAGCGAAACATTCCCCCCTCTTTTTATGAGAGTTTTGTCTTCTAAATAAAAGTAAAAATTTATACAACATAAAAGTGGTCATCCACACTATATGTTTTTTAAAAATAAATCTTGAGGATTAGATATATTGTACTTTTAATGACATTCTCAACCATTTCTCAAAATCTCCAAAAAATGTCGTCATCATATATTTTTATCATCGTGATCATCACCATAACGATCATGATCAGTCAGCGGCAGCATAATCACTATCATCAGCATCACAGTCACCATAGTTTATCATTATCATCATCATCATCGTCGGCAACACCACCACAAAAATCTCCATCTCTAATTCAACTTTCATCCCAGGAACTCATTACCAAGCTAACATTTGTAGACATTTATTTTCATTCATTATTACATTAATAATATTTTCATAACCACGTTCACGACTGTCAATATAGTAATATACATCGATATATACATCACAAATTTTCCAAACATAATATATTTCAAATTAATATAAAAGAAAACAGGCTTTCAATAACTTTAAACACCTTTAACAGGTTCGTCATACCGCACTACATCTATTTGTTTTACATACTCTATACAAAGTATAGCTCAAATTTATAGAAATTCTTTTGGGCTTTCCTGCCAGATTGAGTGAGAGAAAGAGCAGAGAGAGAGAGAGAGAGAGAGAGAAAGAGATGGACAAAAATGGACAATTCGAAACCACAAATGTCATATGGTTCCATTCGCAGTTCTAGAAAGGTGTTTCTTTTACTGCAGATGAGATAGATCTCTAGACATGAAACAAACATTTGCATTAGATGTTATTTGCGTCTTATGTGCATGATGTGAGGTATCTGGAATTATGAAAAAGTCAAGATTTAGAATGTAGATGTTTATTGTTGCGTAGTCGATTTCACACCTTCTTGTGCTTGACTGTGTCCTCCAGACAGGCTTGTCCTATGCGACGAAGCCGAATAGCGATGCGCTCCACTGGTAGATGGTTTCCGGGACCCGCCCTTCTGGATGATGGTGGAGATGGTGTAGAGGTAGGGGTTAAGGGAGGAGTTGATTGGGAGGACAAACACGATGGTCCAGACATAAGTCACCACGGGGATGACGGCAGAACCACTCTGGGAAAGTATGCCCATGATGATGACAGGCATCCAGCAGAGGAAATCCGTACCGACGATGACCGCCATTTTCATAGCCATCCTGATTTCATCCTTGCGCTCCGTTTTGCGTCCGGATGACAAGGCTGCTTTTCGAACGTAGATGAAAATGGCGACGTAAAAAAAGAACACCGCTACGAAACAGATTAGATTCAACACGATGAATACCGCAGTTGAATACGCCCATCCGGAATTACCAGTTGAGACAAAATACTGTTCTAAAGTATCCCCTTCACCGTGTACCCAAACACCCTGGAAACCAGTTGCTGGGGTAACAAGCGGCAAACCGATGCAGACATCGGAGTAACCATAGAAACCACTGATGCGGTCCCCGACAATGGTGGGGATGATTGCGAGGAGGATAGCCAAGAGCCATGCTAAGCATAAAGCAATCCGAGAGGATCGGGTACGAAAACGGAACACTCCGAAGGGGAAAACGATACAGATGAAGCGATCAAGGCTGATTAAGACCAGGAGGAAGACGGATGCCTCACTCGAAACCATGGCAACGAAACCAGCCAACTTACAAGCAAAACTGTTGCGCCACGCCTCTGACTGCAGGTAGTAATCCGCACCGAAAAACGCATCCGCACTGCCAATGAAAACCATGTATATGCCCATCAGGAAGTCAGCTACTGCCAAATTGGTGATGAAGTTCATCTGCACAGAGTTCTCCCGGTCCAGTTTACGCTGGTAGGTTCGCCAAGCAATCACTATGAAGTTGCCTACCAGGGCGCTGATACCAACCAGCCAGATGCAGCTCCTCAATAGCGTGTTGCGTAGCAACCCCTCACAAGTCGCAAAAGGATTCGGTGGTGTGTTGCACACTACAGATGGCTTGAAGAGGCAACATAGCTTGGGATCATCACCCGTCCTTGAAGTACATAAATAAGAAAGAGCAGCAAATTACTTTTTAAAGTAATATTTGTTTTGTCTTGAACATGGATGTCTCGTTCACATATACGACTCTGTAAAAAAAAAAAAAAATCATTTTCAGCGATAAGTAACAGAAGTATGATATTCATGTTATGAAAAAAAAAGTAACTGCAGAGGAACGTCCTTCCACATTAGTGCGGTCATCGGAAATGCATTGAATTAGATAATGAAGCTGATTTATACATGTTGATAAAATGACGACAATAGGATCTTACATGGGATGATTTTTTAATGTATCGCGAACACCATACAAACCTACACCTCATGCAGGGCCTGGGTACATTGAAGGAAGATAACTATGTTTGTATGTCAGGTTCGATAAAAGGTTTTCAAATAATAGTTTCCTCTTATGCAGTAAATGTCATGTTTAGGAAATAGCCTGTATATATTCTCATTAACATGTATCATAAAAGCTACCAAAATAAAAAATGCCAATAGGTAAAATTAAGAATAAAAAATGCTAACAAAGTAGTATGGAAATAAGTAAATAATGCATACTTTACCCATATGTTAAAAATCAACTTACAATTCAAGTAATTCTGTTCCAAAGGCTGCATTTTCGTCAACATTCACCAACTGTGTATCAGAAATTATCCTAAAGTAAAGGTGAAATATTAACAGTTCCGGTTACAGGAATGTCCTAAAATATACGCAATACGTAGATCAGTTAATAAAGAGAGATTATTTAAGTAAACCGATGTTTATGAATTTGAGTCCTTAGACTTGGATTATTTTTGATATATCATTGTCCGAGAAAGTAATGTATATATTTTAGGCGAGGATTAAAGTCATGTTCAGAAATGGCAAAGCGTTAATAATGATGAAAATCGACACGATCCAACTTCTCCTAAAATACTCCCATTAGTTATTCGTTATTAACAACCCGCTTTGTAAATAGCAACAAAGTAGTTTTAATTTGTAGTTAATAAGTACTCGTCTTTAGGAGATAGAAATTTGGTTCTGCTTCAATTGTTATTGTGTCTTGCTATGGATTGAATGAAAGAAAGTATACGGTATTACTGATTGTTGATTTTACCAAAACAAGGAAAAAGAGGTACGGGCACAATTTCGCGAAGGGGTGTTGCGTAACTTTCCGATTATCAATTTTCCGAACTCTACATTATCATTATGAGAACAAGCAAAAAATGACACCTTATTATCATAGTGACAATACAGTTTGGTCGCCAAAATATATTGAAATAAGATAGAATAGGAGGTGGTGGGTGTCCAAATATGACGTGATGTTTGGGAACTTCGAGATTTCGCTTGGGGAAGGGGGGGGGGGGGGTTGGCGGAGCGGGCTGCAGCCCCCCTCTCATACGTTCTTTAAGACATTTAAGTTAGTTGATGACTTACAGAATTTCAAGACGGGATAGCCCCTTAAAGGCATGGGCGTCGATTACGACTAATGGGTTTCCGTTGAGATCTCTACAAAGGAATGCAATTGAAGATTTTACAATAATGAATACATGATAAACTGATCATACATTAAGCAAATAAAACATGTATCTTTAAATGAAAGACAGAACTGCACCATTCCAATTTGTAAAAGCTTTAAACCATATAATTCATTAAAAAAAAATCTTTAAAAAGCAGCAATATTGGTCAAGGCAATCAGACACTACATGATGAACACGTGAATTGAAATGAAGCAGAACGTCGGGTGATTATAACGGAATAAATAATCATGATAATTATTTGAAAAATGAAACACGATGACTACCATTTCCGCAAGAAGCTTAGAACAAGAAAAGGAGAAAGCCAGAACACATTTTGAGAACGGGACCAAACATCATTTAAAATTAAAATTAAAACCAAAACAAATCATGTCACTTCTTGTATTCATTTTAAAATTTTTCAGAATGTCCTAAACTTTAAACAATAACAGCTGAATAGAAAGATCACTCTCCTGTATAAAGGCATTGAATATACTCACAAGTATGTCAGGTTATTCAAGTTGACGAAAGTTGAATTTCGTATCGAAGAAATCCTGTTAAAACCGAGGTGTCTGGTGAGAAAAAAAAAATTCTAAATATATATTTGCGTAAAATGTTGAGGTTTGGTAGTGCTTACTTTTATTGAGTGGCCATTTGTCAGTGTTAAAGCATATGCAAAACTGAGTGGGCGGAAACTGACAAACTTGCAATAACCTTATGAAACTCAAACATAATTTATAATCAGTCTACTTGAATACATTTTCATCCTCCAAACAAAAAGTTAAAAACAACATTGCACTTTATGAATGACCACCAGGGTTGGAAAAAACATCATGATTAAAAAAATGAATTTAAAAAAGAAAGAAAAGAAAATCAGATTTATTGGAGTAAATCGCGATTCATTTGAATTATCAGTTTTTGCCCTAAATGGTGCTCCTATGGAAAAGAAACAAATTATTGTGGTAGATCTAATATCAGACATTAGTTATTTGGAATACAAAAATTCTCAGTTGGATTAATTTTTCGGCCCCCCTTTTTTTTCTTCAATAAAGCAATGATTTTGGAGTGATTTGGGGGTCTCATCAACAAAATCAACATCAAATATTTATTTTCAAAAATTTAAATCGGCGATTAAAAAAAAATAATGTCGATTTAAATCGCGATTTAAATCAAGTTGATTCAAATCGTGGCAACCTTGTGAATGACGACTTCAATGGTGTGTTCACCATCATTCAAAACATGTTTCATCCTCAAAAGAATGTAGGAGAATACACCACTGGCGTACATATATGGCCGCCTCAATATCATCCAAAACACAGTCCATCATTGCACTTTTAACTTGGCCCAGTATGAAGGTGTACTACACATTCCATGTTTACATAATCATTACAAATGGGGCGTCATTGTAAAAAGAAATAAACAGGCTTTTAAAAATTATTCCAAATTCAATTGTGATAGTACATTAAAACGAGAAATATAAATGGTCACAATTGAATTTCAGAATTTTTTTTGAGGAGTTTAGATAATTCCTTGTCAAAGGAGGTTGATGCCGCAGAGCCACAGCCCAGTGAAATATCTGCTAGACGACGAAAACGTTACATTTCATTTTACTCTTTATTTCACAAGTCAAAGTACTGAGATAGAGAGTGTTCACTTACAATGAATCTAAACTGGCTAGACCCTTGAAAACTCCTTTTGGCAATGACGATATGTGATTAGATTGAAGATCTCTGAAAAATATTACAAAATATATGGGTATACAAAGAAATTGTATATTACGAAAGTGTACAATTCCATGATCGGCATTTCGGGCTGTATAAGGAAGGCCAAATAAGTTGTTCTTTACAAACGAGGTCCTTTTTACGTAAGAAGACTGGCATATGTTACTATTGTAGCATCTGTATGATGGGTTATGTCATCTAAGCCAGTAGTAACTGTTGATTTTTGGAGAACACAGTAGTATAGATAATGGTATCAGGTGGGTATAAAGTGTAGTGTATGAAAATGCAAATGTGTCTTCTTAGAACATGTAGAATTGGCTATAGAAGTACGTAACCCTGTTTAACCTGCAAAGATAGTTTTATACCCGATACCGCTGCATAAATGATATTAAACAACATTGCATTCTTTTTTTAAGTCACTGCATTCCTTTTGATACTCACAAGTAACGAAGAGCTACCAGATGAATAAATGCGAGTGGCTCAAGGACTTCAATAGAATTGCTTTGGAAAGACCTGTCCAGATGTTATATGAGGCAATGAACAAATAATTATGTTAAGTAGGCCTTTTATCACTTCATTCATGTGCTTATAAACATCCAATTTTTTTCTTAAAGAATATGATTATAAAAATATTGACGGAATGTGCTGCCAATCCAGCAGGCTTAAGGCGCGAGACCATTCCATTCAACGATTCGAAAGGATAATTATTAAAATTATTTATCATAAAAAATTATTCGGTGTGACCTGTGCCCGGGGAAAAAAACCCGCAAAATTAATCACCATGACGCTCGGGTCTCTCCTCACCGTAAAAATTATTGGGAAACGCAGGAGTAAACCGAAAACACCACTCTATCCCTTATGCAATAGGAGGAGGAGGGGCCGGGAGGGGGGTGGGGGCGTTAAGCACCTAGTGTTTTTTTTTTTTTTTTTTTTTTTTTGCGGCTTTCCAAAAACAAGGATAATTAATTAAGGAGTATTTTCCCCACTGTTCCCGTTCTGCTTCTGTTGAACCTAAAAGCATCCTTTGCTCACTGAGATAGCTCGCCTAAGCATGTCACATAGCTCGAAAAGAATTCGGCTTCACATTAAATTACTCTTTATCATGCTCATTCCCATGATCATGTGTACGTAAATTTGTTGAGCATACTCACATATCGTCGAGGTTGCTAAGCCCTTCAAACGTCCCATAATTAATACGGGTGATATCATTAAACATCAGATTCCTGGATGCATAGGACAAATAAATAAGATTCACGCCAAATCAAATCTGCAAAGTAGCGGCGTACCAACAGTCTTACATTGCTTATTCCATTTGAATTTAGTGGCATTGGTCCTACGTCGCGTTGGTCATGTTGGCCCCATGTCGCATAATTCCCATTGTCAGACATTATGATTGGCTCAAAGTTA
>CM046844.1:12429079-12836579 GCA_025618425.1 Heliocidaris tuberculata | reverse complement strand
AGGATAAGGATACCTCCGAAAAATCTGTAATTGTAAATAAATATTTGAAACAAGAATGACACTTGCAAGATTTCTTATAGATATACATATATGTATAATATACAAACAGCTTTGGCAAGTCTCCTGAAACTTTTGCATTAAAACATATTTATAAATTAATATAATATATATAATATATCATATACATTTACTATTATGTTCATCATTATTATCATTGTTTGCTTAAATATTGTTATGATTGCAATTATCATATTATTACATTTATTTATATAGTACTAAATTGAATGAAATTCCATGATTTTACATTTTTTACAACTTGCTAATAGATCGCAAAGGTATTTCTTACAGTTTTCTCGTGTCTTCCTGAATCATGTCAGCTTGAGTTTGATTCCACATCACATCCTTGCATCGGACCGAAAGGAAATGACACTCGCAATCAAATGGACAAGAGCTGGTATCTACGAAATAAATAACACATTGAAAAAAAAAGGAACAGGGACATACAAAAACCTACCGATTAAATGAAATTTTATTTTCAAATAGAAATAATGATAAGTAAATGACATAATACGCCTTTCGCCTTAGAACGCTGCATGAAGATTGGGGTACGGTCATGACGAAAATGCGTTTCTAATTGATCTATATGAGAGAGGACTGTATTAATCTAATCCGTTTTAATTGAATTTTCAGGAAAAAAATGACTAGTTTATCCCATCCATGTAGCTGTCATCACGTTTTTCTCTGAATTAAATCAGAAGCGCGGACGAGGAGCCACTGATTGAGAGAAGCTTTCGGCAGTTATTAGCCATTATGACCCAGAATGGATTTTTAAGAAAGAAGAGAGTTGGGGAAAAATCTAATAATGTCGCTCGTGGTCAGTGACTTGACCAATTAATTGCTGCATTTTGGTAGCATAGCCTTCCGGTCGTGTGGTTAGGTTTGATGGTTAGAATTTGAGACCAAGATCAACGGACAAGACTTCTAATTTACCAATGGTTGGGCTCATAATCTTTGACGTTTTGCCAATTGTCCAACTGACCAACATGGACATGGTGGGAAACAGCGGATTCAATTAAAGCTTACGGCACATCCGAGAGAAACGACCCTTTTAATCAAACTTTGATTAGACCTCTATTGGAATCATGATCAATGTAAATACTCTTTTTCATATCAAGGCGGGCAATGTTTCACGAATTGGTCGTTCTTGTTCAAAATGCCAGAGTAATAGTTTATGTAAAACTTCGAACACATCCCTATAAGCATGATTACTTTGAGATTTAGCAGCTTTAAACATCTCCCGGGACGGGTATGTGATTTTTTCTTTAGTCACATACTTATTGAATGAAACAACGTGAAAGCATGTAAAAATATATATTGAAGACTGGGCTACTGCCTCAATACTCAGAACATTACAAGGCTGAACTGATACACATATACATGTACATACCAAAATAAGAGAAAATGGGAAAAAATGGTACGGACATTTCATATGGAATCGTTAATGTATAAGTTTTAGCATAATCTAAGGTACATTGGTTCAAGTGAAAAATATGCTAACTTTAAACTATCGATTAAGTATTATGCAGAAACAAAATCAAGATAATTCTTCAGTAAAAATACTTTACCATAAGACCAATTAATAATAACACTAGATAACTGAGAAGTACTGACTATTTCAGGCATTCATACCAGTGTACACTTGATCATTCTTCCACACGGGTCATAATAAAACTGAACAGTACGTATCAATTAGGTTTATTTCACATCAAGGACAATGGAGGTTATGAAGAAGAGGATTGCGAGTTAGAGGAGGATTTGGAGTATATGTCTATTTCAGTCAGTTCTATTTAACCACGATAATATTCAGTTGTGTATCCAGAAATTAGTATAGGAGGAATAGTTGTTTTGCTTGTTTGTTACAATTAATATCTTAGATATATAAAGATTAGGTTCATTACATGCAATATACATTCACATTCTTATACATAAAATATATATTTTAAATTGATCATTTTGTATTAACGATTGTTTTATACAGAAAAATGGATACATCAAAACTGACAAATTTAATTATTCGATTTTAAAAACATTCTCCGAGAACAAGTCATACAAAACCGCATTATATTCTAAATGTTCGGATAGTTCCTATGGTATTTTGTTTCTCTTCAAATTCATTATGTCTGGTCACGTACTGTGGTTCCGTTTAAACATGGTAGATTTGCGGCGACAACTTGGTAATAACAAAAGACCTACCAGAAATCAATATAAGTTCAGGCGTTGTGGTAAATTGAATAATTGAATTGGCATCGTAGTCATGGCAACTGGTAAAAACACGTTGTGTGCATGTACCTGTTCATTGTAATGAATTATTATCTCTGAATATCAGTGAGACAAGCAAATAAAGAGTGATGCTCAGTTTCACAAGTACATTTCACTTTTGTGTTTGCTGAAAATCATTCACCCAATACCAATTAAGGGGGAAAAACCAACGCATAACCTATCTGTGTAACGAACGTCCCAATTTCATTTTAGCTTTTAATATTACATCGATTTCATTGGCTGACATTAGAAATTAAAAAGAAAGTCTTTAAAATTGCAAAGCGTAAATGTGCCTTATTGTCTACTTTAATTCTGTTACTTTCATTCCTTTTTAAATTTCAAAGCCTTCCATTGGCAATTTTCACAAATTTGCAATGATGGCAAGGGTATCACCTGAACTGAAAAAAAGGAGGAGGGAACATAATTATCACCAATCCCTGCCATGTGAATCTATACTCCAAAAAGCCGTGTAATTCCTCCCCCCCCCCCCCCCCCCCCCAAATGTGCAGTTGCCACTTTGAATTGATAAATGATAGATACTGTTTTGCATTAAAAAATAATAATGTACACAGAGAAAAATGTTGAATATCTTCATCACGGGAGCGGGAATTCAATTGATTCAGGAATACCAAAGAGATATGTCTCCCCCCCCCCCCCCCCGTCCAGGTTCTGACGGCTAGTACTTACTGCAAGCCACCTCGTCATCCCCTGATGGGCAGTTTGGAAACCCGTCACAGATATTTGGCGGGTCCACGCATGACGATGGATCTGCTGGGCAGACGCGGGGTTCACCGCGGCACGGCATCGAGTAATCTACACCTGCGGGTTGTAGAGACATCAATCGGCAAAAGGTTAGTGGAGGAGGAATTTCAAAAGATATAGGTTTCGACAGTTGCATGTGCACTGTATTTAAGACTTTGCCAAACAATATTCCCCTCATCACTAACACCTTTGCACTTATATAAACAAAGAAAAATGTAATATTTCTAGTTCCATTTGTGTGTATTACGCTTCGACATGTTTGGTAACATCTTGACCATGCCGATAACATCATCTATGTCCTTAGATTTCCCATGCAACTTAAAAAGGTTTTCTGTATTTATGAACATGACATTTCAGCAGTTGCTTTGTTACGAGATGTATATAGAGGCAAGTAGAATGATTTTAGTTGTAGATGATTAAAATACCTTCCCAATGAAATATTCATTTCTGAATCATACTGAAACAGGCCTTTCTAATTAGATTAATATTTCATTCGAGAAATGCATCTTTTTAAAATTTCAGCTATTAGTCGTTTCACATCTACTAACGATTATATTGTAGAGGAATGAAACTTGTTACTTCATCGCAACTTGAAAACAAGTTTTTAGAACCCCTTAATTTCAATGTAGCTTAGCCCAGTGGACACTAGTACTTTCGCATATTTCTGTCTTTACTACAACATAAATAAAATGAAAATAAGCATGTGGTATGATAAAACGCAAGAACGACACAAGGTAAATTTTCATTTTAGAATGGTTTACCCTTATATTTCATATCAACTAGATCTAGAAACAGGTTTCTGAAATCTGCGACAACACACTTGTTGAGCAAATCATAAAAAGGAAATCCAGGCACATGGTCTGTACATTAGTTATAATGTACAACAAAATATATGTAACATTATTACTCAATAATTTTTGTAATGCATTTTTAGCTTTTATTTTTAATAGCGAGTGTAATGACAACTCAGTAATTGTTTGCTGAACTTTTAGACCAAAATACTTTTTTCTGATAGGGGTCACCCTATGTGCTATTAATATCTGGCCCCATTTATTAGTAAAGCAGTGGCGGCACCAGGATTTTTAAAGTGGGGGGGGGGGGCAAATGGGGGGCAAAAGAAAATGTTGGGGGGGGCAAGGGCGGACAAAAAAATTTTTGACACTTTTTGTAGTGAAAATGTACAGAATATTCGGCTATAAACCTACCCAGATATGAGGACATTTTGAGCATCTAGCTGAAGTGCCCGATTATAAAGAGGTGTTAGTTATATACTGCGAGCGAGCGAAGCGAGCGAGCAAAAATTTTGACATTTTTCGTAGTAAAAATGTACAGAAATTACATATTCGGCTATAAAACTACCCCAATATGCATGAGGACATATGAGCATCTTGCTGCCCGATTATGAGGTGGTAGTTATTTATTGCGAACACTTTTTGTCGTGAAAATGTACAGAAATTATATTCGGCTATGAAACTACCCAGATATGAGGACATTTGAGCATCTTGCTGCCCGATAATAAGGTGGTAGTTATACATTGCGAACAGGCAAAAATTTTGAAACTTTTTGTGGTGAAAATGTACAGAAAATACATATTCGGCTATAAAACTACCCCAATATGAGGACATTTGATCATCTCGCGGCCTGATTATGTGGTGGGAGTTATAGGCCTGTATTGCGAGTGAGCGAAGCGAGCGAGCAAAAATTTTGACACTATTTTAGTGGAAATGTACAGAAATTATTCGGCTATAAAACTACCCAAATAGGAGGATATTTACACGAGCTGAGCGAACAAATTTGCCCCATGCCCCCCCCCCCCCACCTTGATGCCGCCACTGCTTTCCAAGTTTCCGTTTTCTTTCTTTTTCCTTCTTTTCTCCATTCCTTTTTCACTTTTTTCTTTCCTTTTCTTTTCTTTTTCATTTTCCACCCTTTTATTTTTTTTCACTCCGAAAATTATTGGGGGGCAACTGGGGGGGGGGGCAAATGTCCCCCCCCCATTCCCCCCCCCCTTCTTGGTGCCGCCACTGTAGTAAAGCAATGCTGTTCTTCTGTTATAATTATGTATATATCATTGGACATGTGTTGTACTTATTCGCTGTTGGTCTTGTGGAATAGAATAATAAACTAATAGTCATAATAATATTATTAATGATGATAAACAATAATTGCAATACTACTTCTACTACTATTGATAATAATTGAAATAATGCAATTAAGTATAACACAAACTTACTACAGAAGAACTCGTCATCACCGTGGGGGCATTGCACCTGTCCGTCGCAAATCTGATCATCGGACACGCACACAGGAGTAGCTCCATAGCACATGTATCCCTCTTGGCAGTTACATGTGGTGCTTTCTACAGTGAGTGCAGAAATATATGCATGTATTTTTATTTTATGTATATATTTTTAAGTCATGCGTATATTTTAATCTAATGGAGGAATATCCAGTGCTCACTTAAAATTTCCCCACATTTAGATGCATTCTAGCAGGAATTTAAGTATATATTCAGGATCATTGCTTCAGTATTCATCCAATCCCCGTATGCCAATGACTCACATATCTTTGAGAGAACTATAATTTCAATCTAAATCTGTCGTTGTGTTGTTTTACTAATGTCATTTTGATTTTCAAATAATTTTGATGGGCATTTTTTTAACCCCCTGAAATGCTAAAATATTAATTTAAGTAACCCGCTTCTCATTATATCTCGTTTCTCCCTACTACTGTCGATAAATTAGAGTGACGCTAAGATACATATAACTAATTCGCTTCAAGACGGATATTGTCTCTAGAGTCTTGATTTGCAAGGTCCATCCCAAACATGACCTAATTATGAGTCTCTACACTTTGACCTCGACGTAACTTGAGAAACACAATTAGGTAAACGGCCTAACATCGGAAGCGTACGTGAATCTTGTACCAAGTAAGGGTGGATTCCAATTTAGATCGGGAAATCATACTCATAGAGTCCGTCCCGCTCCCATTACTTTAAAGGTAAGGATCCTTTACACTTATTAAAGAAACGTACTGTAAGTGAACCACGTGGTGTTTCTTTCTTGGTATAATCAATTCTTTTCGGGCATCAAATATATACCTGAGCTTGCCATCGAGATACCGATAAAAACCCAAACACACTTATATTTATAATCTGCTTTCATCAATGATTTATCAAGGAATCAATTATGATAACAGTTTTTTAACATCATCTTCTGCGCTACTTTCTATGAAGAGAAAAAAAAAATCTTTGAATATGTCAATTTATATGGTGTCATTTGGCGAATGCAAATAAAACAGGTGACTATTAAGAGCTCTCAAATGTCTTTATGGAAGGTACAATATCGATAAGATGTGGCGTGGCTACAGGGGGCACGGGGTACGTCCCGTCCCCACCCATGATGCCAGCGCTCTCTCCACCTACCTATTGCTGGGCACAAGCTACGCTACAGTCGATGACTTTCACAAAACAAATTTTATGCACATTGTAAATACTAGTTTTGATTTCTAAACGTTTCTCTCCAAAAGTCATTAAAATTTTCCTAAGGATGAATGAAAGCGCAACAGCAACTTTAAATCGTAGTTGATACGCACAGTAAATTTTATTTTCTTCACGCGACAGCACACTCGTAAATGTTTTGAGATAAAAATTTGTTCCTGACAGTGCAATAATTGCTAATGAGGATGATGTACTCCTTCGAATTTCAGCGAAACTACCGGCATCTTTTAGAAGGCACCTTGGAACAACTTGATTGTACCCAGGCACCTTGTTTTTTCATTACCAATTTTCATAATCAACATGTTATGGGTAATATTGGGCCACGTTGTTCACACTTATTTAGCGTACCTCCACTTGTCAGTGACAATTGGAGAGCCAGAAAGATCATAAAAATGATCAAACCAGATTTCCAGCTCATATCCACTGCCATCTGTTAAATAGAAAGAGAAAATAAAGAAATAATTAGTACTCGAAAAAAAATGAAGGTTTTAAAGCTATTTACTTCGAAAAAGTAGGACCGTTATACAGTGACGTAGCTACATGGGCACGGGGGCACGTATCCCCCCCCCCTTCATCGAAGCCCCCCCCCAAAAAAAAAGAGAAAAGAAGAGGGAATTAAAAAGAGGTTATAGGACCCCCTTTCAGCACCCCCCCCTCCCAATCGGTGAACTCGTAAAGTCGCATTGAATTTTCCGAGTAAGACCTGTGCCCCCCCCCCCATGACACCAGTTCGCCCTCAATGGCTGGACCCACGCTACGCCACTGTCGTTGTATCATGATGCTGCCCATTTGTATAATTTTCGTACAATGTAAAAAGGCCGCCATTATTTAATGCTCAGAGATCATGCTTATACGATGCGCGGTCTGCTGCATTTTATTGAATGACCTTGTTTTTTTTTTAAATCTATACCCTGTCTCTATTTTATTCCATTATATTACGTCAATTAAGTTTTACAGTAACATTCATGCTGTGTATAGAGTATTTAAAGCTATTATGTTAACAACCAAATTTGTTATTTCTCATTGATATTTCACTGTATGACATCAATATTTCTGTTATTTAGTACTGTCGACGTGAAAATAAACATTGTATGATTTTATGTATTGTTGATTTGTATTGTTGAAAAATGTAGAAATGAAACCAACTGAAATTGAAACTGAAACTGAAAAAGTTCCTTGATTTGTTTTGATTATTTTTTTTCTTTCCTCTCTTTTTTTTAGATTGACTCTCTGTCTTACTCATTTATATTCACTTTCAACTGATGCAATTTCAAAGTCATGCTATAACATTTTGAGGGACTTAAATGATTAAAAACAAAAACCAAGATAAATATTTTACTTCAAGTTCCATTTTTCGGTAATTTTTTAATTTCTATAAAATAATATTCAAAGAAATCTAAAAGAAGCAAATTTATCTTATATCACTCTGACGTTAATATTGATTCTTGAAAGATTCAATGTGGCTTGATACCATCTCATATAGACCTCTTATGCATTATTAAAATATTTCTTCTTTGTTATAATATTTCATTTCTTTGATATTACTCTTTCAAAATATTTGATAATATTGATGTGAATATATATACATGATTCCTTTATTTCTAATTTTCTTAAGTATTAAAGGTCATCTTTCTAGAACCGCAATGAAAACAGACTGTATTCCTCATCTGTTTTGTCTCATCATGCTTATTTTTGTTGGACTCAATAATCTTAGGCGACCAACAGTATAGCTTTAAAGTAATGAATTTTTGTTATTGACTTGCTGCTGATTTTGTAGTTTTATATTCTCGGTAAAGAATCCATGTAATCGTAAAATGAGACCATTTGGTCATAAGAAAGCAATGAAAGTCTATATGATGAGCGGTCACCCCGATTTACGTAAAAGTATTCAATTCAATTCAATTCAACTTTATTCAGTTCCATGTATAAAAATATTAATATCAACATGCAAGAAATATGTTACATAATAATTGAATACTAAGACATAATTATTACATTTTGCATGCAATCATTAAAATATTAAAAGATTGACAATAAAAATAGGAATTTGGTTGCTGTATAAAAACCCTAGTGGGTTTGTCTTGACAGCCACCATGACAGTAAAGAAATTCGTATAAACAGTAAAATTACGAATGGAATCATACAAAATGATTTATGATGAAACAATAAAAACAAAACATAATAAAACACAAAGACAAAAACGTAACCGTATTAAAATCATTTGACACTGGAATTTTATTATTGTGCATTGCGTAATATGGAGACTGCAGTCTGATAGGAAACGTTCATGCAGTAATTTCACGAACATTCTGGATGACGAGAGTAACCCCAGTGATGAAAACCGTGTCGCGGCAACTACCCCCACACTACCACCCCTGGGCCCTCTTGCATAAAAGGTTGCTTTTAAACGCAAGTCAAAAAAATCAAACGCAACTTGACTTTCAAACAATCAGGATCGCTTATTTGGGACTTGCGTATAATCTTTTGAGTTGCGATTAAACGCAACTTTTTATGCAAGAGGGCCCAGGACATCAACCCCTAGCACAACCAGTGGCGGATCCAGAGGGCACATTCCCCCTCAAAGACCAACCTGACATAACTTACGTACATATGAAATATACATATATTTATATATATATATATATATATATAAGAACCCAAAAGGCTCACCAGAAATCTGAAACCCCCTTTTTGGTTTGTTTTCTGTTTTGTTTGTCAGAGAACTTTCGGATTTGTGCCCCCCCCTCCCCCCGCCCGCCAGAGAATCATTAATCCACCATTGATAACTATCCCTTGTGGCAGCTATACCAATGGGACGACTAACTATTTAGAATAATTTCCCCTAGAGCGGGTCTCTCCTATAGGAAGTCATTGCTGAGGTGTAATTGTTCGGGGAAGGGTGGCAATTGTCAGGGAGATGTATTTGGGGTGGGGGTGTTTCGGAATTATTATTATTATTATCATCATAATATTTATTTTGCAATATGTATGCTATTTTATTTCATTTTGATTACTTACTTATTTATTTATTTGTTTATTTATTTATACATGTATTCATAATTTTCATTTCACTTCATTCTTTATTTCATAAAACTAAATGTGTGTATGGTGAGTGCATAATTGTCCTAGCATGAAAAGCGATTACTAGGAGATTATCCTGAAAAGCTTCATCAATGTCCCCTTTTATTCTAACGTTGTAGACACACCATTAAAAAAAGTAAATATATAATCAATTGAAAATACCAAAAACATGGATATTCCATGCATGTAAAGAAGGTAATAGTTCATGCATAATCATTCACATCTCTTCCACCTCCCTGGTAATATGATAAAGTCGGCGAATATTACGACTTAAAAGAGTCAGCAAATTTCCCTTCGATAGCAATTTTCACCTCAGTCTTTAATATCATATCTATAGGCTAAATTTGCTAATAAAATATGATGGAAATGATGATTGTGGTGATAAAATGGGAGCATCTGCCTCAAACATCGGGTACATCGGGTACATCACGAATATCGCCTGAATACTGCTCTCTCCTAATTGTAACGTTTGAAAAATGCAACGTCTTATAAAACACAATATATATATATATATGTAAGGAAATAAGATATACAACAGCTTTGGCAACTCTCGTGGAAATAATTATAATTGTGAGAAATGAAAATGAGAGGATAATGGTTGCGTAGCTTAAATCAAAGTTCCCCAGAGCTGTCCTCCCTTCTTGAAACTTTTGCAAAGGTTGAAAAAATGTCTCCGCCGGGAATCGAACCCGGCGGAGACATTTTTTCAACCTTTGCAAAAATTTCAATATATATGTTTATTCAAATGCATAACAGGCCTGAATATACGAAAGTAAGAAAATGAGTGAATTGTTTTTGCTAATGGTTGGGAGTTTTTTTTTTGTTTTTGTTTTTGGAGGGGGAGGGGTTCTTATTTTCCTGGGGATGGATGGAACATCCATATAATTATTTCAAAGAAGGCGAATTGGGTTGTTTATCAGCTTGACATCAAGTTCAGATCTCTTCCTATTTTCAAGGGATAAGATTAAATCCCTCCATCCAAATTACCTAACGATATAAAGGACCCTAACCTTAACCCATAACCTAACCGAAAACCCAATTGCAACGATAAAAATATATTTTAAATGAAATGAAACCTTCAGCAAATATCGGAGCACCTCATGTAAGCATTGGCATCAAGTTTAAATCTTCAGATAAAAAAATAAAAAAATCAGATTATGCTCCTCAAGTTTTTTCCTTCAAATTTTCTCAATATCGATGTAAATATCTGTAACGAACCATTTCCTATCAACTTTCGTTTTAAGACTGAAAAAGAGTGGTAAACTGGTAAAAAAAAAATTGACTAAGTAAGTACGAAATTCAGGACAAAATAATTAATCCCTCGGGGGTAAGATTGGAAGATGCATATATGTGATATTCCCCTTTGGCAAAAACATAACGCAGGCCATTTCTTAATTTCATTTTCTACCATTATAAATTAATGGCGAGGCCTATGCAGGGCACACCTTTTTTTAATCAACAAGCCTTCACGTAACTGGGCTCTTTGATGTTTGTCACATTAATTTTTATTACCGAAGTATGGCCGAATATCACTCGAGGAAAATTATTCTCTACATAGTGTCATGCATCAAAATGTCACTATGCCGTTTTGAGTATAAATACATTGTGATGTGAAAGGGTACCCTGATAAAATGAGTATTGATAATAAGATATGTTGTCTAGGGACGTGTCGTAATACGAGCCATCATAATTAGAACGATCGTCTGGGTTTAAATGCATGAAAGTCAATTAGCTTTTTTTTAAAAAAGAAACGTGATTTATTCCTGCTTATTTGCGGGTTGATATCAATTTTCCACAAAATGTAGCACCTACATATATATTTTTTTTTCATAGTTTAGAATGATTTCCAAAACTACCTAAGGGTGGCCAAATATAAATATACAATATTTTTGAAATATATATATATATATATATATATATATATATATATATATATATATATATGTGTGTGTGTGTGTGTGTGTGTGTGTGTGTGTGTGTGTGTATACATGTTTAGCTTCAGGTAGGCTACATTTAAAAAAGAATACTAACGAGTAAGGACAGCAGTGGTCTTGATGGTGTTGTAGGGTTGTAGTCTAGAACTGAGTTTGCAGGGTCGTTGTTTTATTGATATGGTAGCACTTTAGGCGAATTACATGTATGTTGGATTGAGTGGGTTTCTCTTGCAGGCCTGCGGAATAGGCGACGTCTTGGAGGGGAACCCCATTTAAGGTTTAGGAGCATTATATCTCTTTGAAATGTTGCTCTTTCTGTATTCAGTCACAGTGAAGAAGGTAAAGAATGCCATGTCTTATTCGAATTATGAACGGCGTTAAAAACTAGTCGAGGAAAGGAATATCAAAATATTTATTTCTCTACTACTGTAGGTACGGAGGAGGAAGAGGTATGGATGTGTGTGCGTATGTGTGTGTGTGTGTGAGGGAGATACATACGTAGAGAGAGAGGGGGGAGAGAGAGAGAGAGAGAGAAAGTAGAGAGGGGGACGTTGATCGATCGATCGATCGAGAGAGAGAGAGAGAGAGAGATTGAACAGGGGCAGAATTGTTTACTTTTTGCAACACTATTCAAGTGTTTATTCATATAGTTCAACACCCATCCTTGATAGATCACCCATTTCTTGTACAGCTCTGGGTTGTTTATGCAAGTCAACAATGCCCACTTGACTGAATGCTTCTGAACCCCTTCCCACAATAATTGGTTTGTATATAAACATCCCATCAAATCTACACGCTATAAATCACCCGCAAATGCCCATCTTTTTCATTAGGGGTTTTTAAAAGTCTAATCCTTGCCGAATGTACGAACATATACATATTTTTCTATTCATATTATTCCGATCATACACGTATTTTAACTCATTGCCTAAGCCTACGGGAAGCGGTTGGTCCCTGTATCTAACCTATGGGAGTTAGGGAATTCAGTAGTCAACGAGTTAATGATCGAGATCGGGGAGGGGGGTGTTTAAAAGAAACAATTGCAATGAAATATGCAAGCCGCTTTCGTTATGAGAACATTTCTGTCTCCCTCTCTTTACCTGAAAAAAAAAGGAGTTATCTTTTGATGAATATTAATCACTTTTTTAAAAACTTGTTTCACCCTCATACTGTGGTACAATCCAAAGATTAAGTGCACTGAAAGTTCAGAATGATTGCAGATATCTACTCTTTTTAAAACCTTCATATACCACACATGATACTAACAGCCTCAACACTGTATGAACAGTATGGAAAGAATGTGTACCATCATAATTATGGAAACAGTATGTTCGCATGTTTTCACTGACTGGGCAAACATTACCAAAGCTGGGCATATTTTTTTTGCGCGAAAAGTAGATCGAACGGCATGATTACCCGCATGTTGGAAAATCCCAGGTTCACGAGACAATTTGTTTAAGTGCACAAAATATCCTGTAGGCAAAGATAAAGAGGCGTTGCCGTAACTTCATCCCGAAAAAAAAATCATAAAAGTCATGAATTATTAAAGGTGTGATTCTTACATTTAAAAATATAATGTATTGATCAGTTTGGAAACAGCATGTTCGCATGTTTTCATTGACTGGGCAAACATTACCAAAGCTGGGCATATTTTTTTTGCACGAAAAGTAGATCGAACGGCATGATTACCCGCATGTTGGAAAATCCCAGGTTCACGAGACAATTTGTTTAAGTGCACAAAATATCCTGTAGGCAAAGATAAAGAGGCGTTGCCGTAACTTCATCCCGAAAAAAAAAAAATCATAAAAGTCATGAATTATTAAAGGTGTGATTCTTACATTTAAAAATATAATGTATTGATCAGTTTGGTTTTCCGTTTCGATATTGTAATAATATTATGTAAATTTGCAGACAGGTCTAAACAAAGGAAAATGCAATGTCCCCGGAAAAAATCTTTGCAATGTATGAATACATAATTATACTGAAAAAAGTTCTAATTTTCATCAGAAAGTCACTCCAATCATTTTAATCTTATTGATAGTTTCTATATACTCGGGGGGGGGGGGGGCTGCAGCCAGTAAAAGCTTCCTCCACCCCATTAACAATTAGATTTAGTTGGTCCACATTCATTGCTGCAACAACGTTATCAAACTGTCATTATTAATGTCGTTATCAAAATGTCTAGACATTCTTTTCATACAGCCACCGATGCCCATTTAAACAAAGATTCAAACATCGTGATTTCTCCAATATCGTAATATAGGAGGGATTAGATATGCCGCAGCTGTTGGGAAATATTGCAGTGTTAAAAATATCGCGGCGGTGGCGTATCTACGGGGGGGGGGGGTAGGCAGAGGGGTACATGCCATGGACGGCACTTGAAGAGTGAAAGAGAAAATTTGGGGATAAAAGAAGGAAAAATGCCCCCCCCCCCCCCCCCATCCAGGCCGCGTGCATTAAAATATTTTATACAGGATTTAAAATGCAACAATTTCTAAAGCTCGGGAGCTATGCTCCGTTGCATACATGTAATTATGTTTTTTCAGGATCTCGTAATTGCGCCCCAGTATTGGATATAGTGCACAGGTATCATATCATTTTGATTTTGTTAAATTTTGCGGCCCCCATAACACATGATTAAGCGAATGAAATAGCAACTTCAAAGATTAAACTTTAAAAAAAAAGAAGTAGAAAAAAATCCCAACTACGGCCTTGCTAAATACCTCGAATATATTTCTTCAGGTATTTCTTTAGTTTTGAGCCCCAAAGTATAGAGATAAGTGAATAGAACGGGAGTTTTCAACGTTCGAAATGTTAAAAATTACTCCAAAGCTAGGTCACTGTGCCCCTTATATTTCAAAGAGCTACATGAATTGGATACTGTATTTCTAGTGGTAAAATTGAACAAACAAACACAAATTACGTCTTCTTCGCTTTGCTCCTTCGCTTAAAGTTTATTTATTTATATTTTTTTAAAGAAAACTTTGGTTGCCAATCCCTGTGGAAGGGCATCAAAATAAATTTTCACGTCATGTTATTTGACTTTTCAAGCTGATAAGTTTGTGCAGGGGGGGGGGGGGGTGCAATTTTTCCCCGGCGCCATAATTCCTGTGTACCCCACTGAATCGCGATATATCGAAAGCAGTGTAAATGGGACTAGTAGTAGGTACTTTATGAAAATAATTGAATGGTTGACTTACATCGAATCACGTTGAAACGTCAGACATAGGCCGATTAGTTGGACATTCTCACTTTGCAGATAAAAAGAATAAAAAATCTTCAAAAATGTTAAAAAGCGACAGTGAAAGTCACGAGAAATCAAGAAGTGCAGTCCATATCAATTTTAAACAAGCACAAAGCCGAGTAATTATAGCAATTGTTGCTGAATGCGATGAGTAAGCTCAAAGTAAACTGATCGAGTAGCAATTGATCTTTAACAACATGTGCGGTCACTTGTGTTGCTCTCCTGACAATGAATGAATCAAAATACCGCCAGCAAGTCAGTGGACACATCTATGGGGCTCAAGAGACCATCTATCGCTTACTCCAAAGGACACCTTACAACCAACTGCCAGAGCCTCCCTTGTCGACAGGTTATTATATTTTCGAATCGTACCCCTCGTTCCGCTAATAAACGACAAACGATTCGCCCATCCGTGTCTGATGGATTACTCAAAATGTGGGTCATTATGGAATGCGCCGATCTTTGTCTAAGCAAAACATGGTTTGAACATGACCAGATGGGGACAGAAAAGATGCATCTAGTGGAATCATATTTCAAATATGGTTTTAATAAAACTCAATGCCTTCGTTTCGAGGTGTAAATACAATTTCACCAAAATTATATACAGTGTGTGTCAGAAAAATGTTACACTTTTTGAATTGAGTATTGTTTTAAAAATGTGGGATTAACAGAGTATATTTTAATATGCCTGGATAGAGTATAAATTCCTTTGTTGTTTGGTAACATTTGTTTCAATGTTGCTGTTACCGTTGAGTGCAAAACAGCCATTGTTTGAAAGATAGTCAAAACTCATTTGCGCCAAGTTGTATGATTACCTGCTGAAACAGAGACAACACCATTCACACAAACGATGAGCTTAAAGTTTATGCATATGTTTAATCAAAACAAATAAACATGAGAACCAATAAATAAATGATTAAATATATAAGGCCAGAAATCATAACATTCAGTGATCTTCACTGAAAAGTCCTTTTTCATAGTCATTTTGGGCACTTGGACATAGCTTTCAATCTTCCACACCGGGCTTTCACATGGCGTCCCTTTCTCTCGATGCATTTCTGAGCTCGATGGAGCATCGCTGCCTGTCTTCTCGCAGGCTTTCTTGCTCTTTGTGCAGTGGAATCCAAATCAGGCAAGGCATTGTTGATGTTGGCGCAAATGGGTTTTCAACCAGACACATTATTGATCTCTCTCTACATGCTCTAGTAAATTCATTAGTGATTCCGCACAAATGTGGTATCAAATAAAACTGGAAGAGTTATTCTACCTAACCTGCAAGAGCTATGATATTTCCATCATATTTGTAATATAAGCATTTTAAAAACATTTTTTCTGACTCGCACTACATTCATTGATTTATAGCGTTTCGTCTTGCACTCGTCAGAGTAAAAACAAAGTATTATGACTAATTGAAAATGAACCATATACAAACGAAAAATGACCCTTACAACAGAGATTGTACTTACTTACAAATATATTATTATTTGCTTTACAATTAATTTTCATCATTCTGAAAACGAAAGTACTAAATACAACGGTTTAAGTCAAATTTTGAAAATTTTGAAATGTTGCTTGTCATACATTATGAAACAAATACTTCTTAAACGCCACCATCTGGTGTAGTGTTGAGCAAAGATATTCAGTAAGTGTTTTCGTGGAAATAATGTTCTCATTTGACTGAAAATGTCAGTCGTCTTTTTTTTCTTGCATTGAAATATGCAAGAGGGGCATTTTGCTCCCTTTGCTATTGCCTTCAGTATTTCTATATCAAACTGTTTTAATACCACTATTACTACAGGGGGCAAGACATTATTGTCCTCTTCGGAATTAGTGTAACTTTCCACCCAATAGCACTTCAAAGTACAGAAAGCGTCAATGTAGCCTTAATAATCATTTATTATTGTTTGGTATTAATTTTGTTTTGAAATTTCCGGGAGGGACAATTCCCCCCCCCCCCCGAGAAATTTGTCCGGTTCGTATCCCTGGATCACCGCCTCTTGATGTAAGGGCTCTTAACTCGTAGTCATCTTTGGTGAAATTTGAGGTGACCGAAATCACTGTGCTTTGATATACAATTTGCTCATAATTTCAACTTTAATGAATGGGAAATTATGTTGATTATCTGACCCTTCTCGGTATCGATAACTTGCATTACATTTTATCATGCAAGGTACTTTGTTATATTTTGAAGGCTTTATGATAGAATATCCGTCCGAAGTGTTTTCAACGTTACGGTCACAAAGGTTCGTACGAACGATGCGTTCGTACGAATCTCAATGTTCGTACGAATTCCGGAGTTCATAGAGATTCGTAGATGGGGCATAGATTCTTACGGCCTCCTTACGAAGTTCGTACGAACGCCGTTTAATTCGCAAGAACAACTTAAGACCTTCTTACGATGTTCTTACGACGTTCGTACGGCCTCCTTACGAAGAGGGGTTTCCTACGACGTTGAAAAAAATCTTGGACAAGAACACCGACCAGGCTGCGAACTTACGAACGGTCTACTAACAGTCTACGGACGCTGGTTTCTTAAGGCCTTCTTGAGAAGATCTTACGAAATGGTCTAAAAATCGTTCGTACGGCGTTCGTAGCAGTTCTTAATCGTATTTGTGACCGAGGCTTTAAGTATTAAAACAAACACCTAGTAATAAAATTCCCTCAGAGATATGTTTTTCAATAAATAGAATTTGGGTACCCAAGTGCTTTCATGAAACGCTCTCACAAAAACATGGGAACATGGGTTCGGACCAAATAGAAGTTCTTGGCCATCGTGACCATAGCGTTTTCTTGGTTTCTCCCTATTATTATACCTTTATATAGCTATAGGCTTAATTGCATCAACCCTAAATCCCTAGCCACGCCATAACACTATGAATGTTTTATTAACACATTGATTGATGATGTCGTTGGTCAGCATAGGTTCTCCTCTGGGCATATTTACTTACGTGGAAGTAGTCATTTGGTCGTAGTAGTGATGCTCTGTAACGTTGCATTATTATGATCAGTGATGATATGAAATATGCATCATCATCCTAAACCCACTTTTAATAAGTTTCTTTTGACGGTATAATGCAGGCCATTTTATCGGATTTCAGAGTAACTAGCTTAAGGTGGAAATATTGGAAGATTATGAGCTTTTTAATTTTTTTTTTACAGATACATAATTTGTGAGTATACCTTTAAAGTACATAGCATTCAAGAAGAGGGCCTTTTTAACGCCGAAGAATTTCTAACGCCAGAATTAAACTGCTCAAATATAGAAATGTTATTGAAAGAGATCAACTCCAAATTGCACGGTACCAAATACGACAGATCAAAGACGATGTATAAATAACTTCTGAAGTCAGAAATCCACACTTGCCCCCCACAGAGCACAGACAACAGAATAATGGAACATACAGACCCCTACTGAAGAATAAGCAACCTCGTGTAAGCATTGTAAGAATCAGAAAGGAGTGTAGACGCATAACCGTGATTCCAATAGAGGAATTGGAAAATGAATGGGCACAAAATTCAAATACAAATACCTAATTCATGTGTGGAAATTTCCATATTTTGTAAATTTTCGCATTTGAAATTAACGAAATAGGAGGAAGCTATAATAAAGATCAATTATGTAACTGTATAAATCACAAAAGTACGATGAATAAGCAAATCGCATGTACTCCTAAACATGCTAAATGAGAGATTCAATCATGTCAAAATTAATGTTATACGAAAGATAAATATTCTCCCGCCGTTGACCGTAATTACTTTCGGTACATCATAAATTCCATGATTTCATGTTAGTATTGGTGATAATATAAGTTTCACACTCATTATGATATTTATAATGGCAAGTGATTAAGCACGCAAGTTGTGACCATTAAATCAAAATGAATAATCATACAGTTATGGAAAATTCTCACTCGCCGGATATCAAGATTGCATTAAAAGTCGCAATTCCATTTCCATATATATTTTTAAAAATGAAGCGTCGTTTATGTTTCGGTCACCTGTCGCATACAAAAAGGGGAGAGGAGAAAGAGAGATAGAGACACAGGTAACGAGCAAAAAAACAAAAACAAAACAAAAACAAAAACAAAACACCCCCCCCCAAAAAAAAGACGATATGGCCTCCTCCAACACCTTCCCCACAATCAACGGCCTTATTCGCTCACTTTTCAGACACTTAGTAGGAAGTGTGCCCCCCCCCCCCCACGACAACAGTGCCTCCTCAGACTGACCTATACGCTATACGACACTGTTCATGTGGGTAATTCCCAGATAATGGAAATATAATCTACGCTCGCAATTTAAGCAGGGTTTATAGTGGATAATTTAAATCACGAACCATCGAGCAGTTCATTGAAAATTAGTAGCTCAAAATTTATCGCAGTTATTATTTTATGCAGCCTGAAAATGCTACATGCAACCTTTCATAACGGTCTCCTTTAAAAAATACGCAAAAAAAAAAAGAGCTGTTATGAATTCATGTTAGTAATCAAGCCATTAGAAGAGCTAACCCTAATTTAAACAGTTTTTAGAAAAAACAAACGGTTGGGTAAAATTTTACCCAATACTAGGTTAAAAAAAACATGTTTCTTGCGTAAAATTTTACCCTAAAATGACTTTACCCGACATACATGCAAGTTCCCTTTTTACCCAATATTGTTTAAGTTTTACCCAACTTTTTTTTTTATAGGGTGTAATTATTATTGGACAAGACATAATAAACATCTTCACCTTTTAAGAAAAAAGACCCAATAGAGAAGCTTGCTATGTGATCGCCTTCTCGAAATGTCCTGTCCGTGTGTCATTACGACACCCGATTCCCCACTCATAAAGCCCGCCGCACACTGTTTGATCGGATCGTGCAGTGTGTGGCGGGCATAAAGTGAAAGAAGAAGAATCAAGTTTCAAAAATAATCTGCGACTTGACAGGATAGATTTATATGCCTACATGGTTGTTGTTCAGCCCTGGGATAAATTGATTTTATGACCGTTCGGAATACAGGCCCTAGCAATTCGAGAGTTGTCCGTAACGACGTCATGTTCGAATGTCCAATGCGAGAAGAGTTGTCGGGAGTTACAGCTAGATGATAATGTTCGAAGTGTGGGCGGGAGGGAGTGTTCACCACGTGTAAGGTAGTTTAGATTCTGAACGATTTTAATTTAAGATCAATCTCCACAATGCGCGATATCCCACTACTGCTGCCAGGCCGAGAGATGGCGTGACCCGAATTTATAGGGCACACATAAGTAATTCATCCGCTCGTAATGCATGCCGGTGAGGCGGAGCAAAGATGATTTGAAATTAATTGATTTGAAATATTCATATAAAATTGATTCATTGTTCTCAGTAAATTTAAAAAGCGTAAATGGTGTTTAATAAATATATTCTTTCCAATTTGAGACCTTAGCTGAAGTTGGCTGGCCTTAGCTGAAGTTGGCTGGCCTTTTATTATTTTTAAAGGATTTAATTTATCACTGGTGCACTTCCACTGTTTCAATGTGCGAATGGGCGGAAATTTCGGCTAGCCTTGTTTCAGCCTAAATATCTTTTTTAATCGCTGGGAAAGTGCCCAAATGAGGTACTTCATTTGGGATATTTTTATATTTTGTCTCCGTTCTGTGAATTTATGTGATACCATTTCTACCCAGGGGTTTTCAAAAGATGATTTTTAGCGTAACCTTCGTTTTAACACTGCCGGAACACGAATGGGTGCCGTGTGTTGCACTTATGTGAGCCCTGTACGGGCGAGGAAATTCCTCGCCCGTTCAAATTCGCGTCACGCCATATCTCGGCCTGGCAGCAGTAGTTATCACGACATTAACGGAGATTGCTGCTTAAAATAAAAGCGTTCCGTGATTAAGCCGTAAAACGCTTAGTGTACGATGGGTATGTGTGTGCGCAAGGGTGAGTACAGGTCATAGGTACAGGTACAGAAAATGTAAAAAAGTACAGACGTGCAGTTTGATGGCGTACAATAATACTGTAGGGGGCGTGAGACTGTCAACTAGATTCGGGCGTTTGCCTTCAGTATGTGGTTCGCCAGCGGTTATTTTTCTTTCTGTCTCTATTAAAAAATTCTGTTATGCTGCCATTATTCATTATGGTTTTTTAAATTGCCTATGCTACGCACGCCGCCGTGCCAGTTTCAAATCGAAGCCCGAGTATTTCGCCATATTTAAGGCCATACAAAATCGCGTTGAAATAACCGAACAATTGAATACACACGCAAGCAAAAGAGGCCATAGTTCTCTCATGAATAACAGTCAGTTATGTGTTAACCCCCCCCCCCCCGCACCAAAAAAAAGTAATAAAATAAATAAATAAGTAAATAAAACGAATGAATAATTGATTAAATAAAATAAATAGAAAATAAAATGAAATGAAAATGATGAAAATGAATAAATTAATTAAAAAAATAAAAAAAAAAAACCAAATAGAAATTCGAATATAAATAAAAGGCTGGCTAGCTCAAATAATGGGAAGTAATCTTTATTTCGATGTCAAATATACGACAAATTCTCTCGGTAACAGAATTCTGGGGGGAAAAAGCAACTGAACTGAACAGAATTGATTTTAACTGATGGATTTTATTCAATAGATTACATTCTCGCACTTCCAAGACTAAATTTCGATGGTTACAATATTATTAAAATGATAAAAGGAACAATTATACATTATTCAACGCTTCAATATTTACGAATAATAATCAAATTAAGATAATAACAGTTATTTTTAAAAAGGTGTTAGCATTATACAGTATCAGAGGAACAGAATCTCAATTTCCCCTGCACAATCATTTTTGGTAATAGAAAAAAAAATAATTGTGAGAGTAATGAGAGTATAGATATAATTGCAAATTCACCAAATGCAGTTTCGATTCGAGTATTGCACTAGTTATCATCTAAAAAAATAGAAAGTTGCTCTACGGTTTCTTAGGGACTGAGGATAGATGAATAGTAACTTTGGGCTTTGGGTAAAGACCGCCATCTCAGTTGTGCCCAGAGTCAAAAGAGATAGAAGGCGTATATAGTTACTTATCGTCTGTTGAGAGCCAGAAGGGTGTTAACTCTATAATTTAATACAGAGTTAACGCCCTTCTGGCTCCAAGCAGACGTTATGTAGTTACTTACCTTTTTTCATGTACGATTAGAATAATGCTAGAATTCAAACGTCAACCTACTGAATTGAACCTAAGATATGAAAGTAGTAATATCAATCGAACACAACCCATGTTCCAATTTTATAAATGTATATGTTACGTCTAAGCCAACCGCACACTATACGATCGACAGCGATCCGATTTTGGAAAAATACATTGCAATAGCATTAAATATTGGCATTTTGACAAATAAAATCTAGCTGATCCAGGTTCTTAACAATAATATATATACTAAACATAAGATATTTAAGCGCTGTCAGCCTTGTACCCGGTGTAAGCATTGGCGTATCTAGGTATTCTGGCGCCCGGGGCAAACTATTAAATCTACGCCCCTCCCATATCCAAACTCAGATTAATGAGCGTTTTTAATTTAGAAATGATGGCACTAGGTGAAAATGAGTTTTGATGCACATAACCAGAGGCGGCGCTCCCGGGGGGGGGGGGGAGGGAGGCACAGTGCCCCCCACTTTTTCAGGTACCCCAAAAGTTCATTGCTGATAAGTGCCCCCTTTTCTTCTTATAGTGCTCCTTTTTCTTTCTAATAAGTGCTCTTTTTACCTTCTGATAAATGCCCCCTTTAACTTCAGACATTACTGTCCCTTTTGAAATCTAAAAAGTGCCCCTTTTTCTTCTTATTAGTGCCCATTTTCCGTTCTAATAGTGCAATTTCCCTTCTTAAAGGTGCCCTTTTTCACCTCTGATAAGTGACCCTTTTCTTCGTATGACTGCCCTTCTTCTTTCTAATAAGTGCCCTTTTCACCTTCTGATATAAAGTGCCCCTTTTAAGCTCAGATAAGTGCCCCTTTGAAATCCGACAAGTGTACCTGTTTTCGTCTGATTAGTGCCTATTTTCTGTTCTAATAGTGCAATTTTTCCTTATGATGAGTGCCCTTTTCACCTCTGATAAATGCCTCTTTTTAAGTGCCCCTTTTAACTTCTGATCAGTGCCCCTTTTTCTTTCTAATAGTATTATTTTCCCTTTTGATAAGTGCTCCTTTTGTCTTCTGATAACTTCCCAGCTATATACCTATATGCATTTAATATATTTGACTTATATACCCCGATGTCGCTTACAAATTGTGCCCTAAAGTCCACAAAAGAGCCATATACCTAGCTCCAAATAATCAACGAGACTTCATAATAATAGATTCCCCTACTGATATCAGCACAATGTCAGGCAGTGGAGCAGGGGGCAGGAGGGGCACAATGCCCTAAATTATACAAGAATGAGCAGTGCCCCTAAATCATAACAGGAAGGAGGACAATTTTTTTCTAAAATTTTTCCAAAGCTCGCTCACTATGCCCGCTCGCATTTACCATTGTCTTCTTATCATAATTAGGAAAAGCGCTGCTATTCAAACTATCTATCTTAAATATTTTGCTCGACCGCTTCGCTCGCTCGCAAATGAATAATCAGACCATTACACTCAACTGCAAAGTAGTTTTATCTACAACCATGTTAAGACATAAACCATAATGTGTCAAAAATGATCCTCGATAGTGTACTAATCAGAATGTAGCCGTATACTAATGTCTCAAAGTGGCATTTTTCGCCTTGTTTTCACCCTTTGTAGGTGCCCTTTTCCCCAAAAAAGTGCCCCTTTTTGTTGGTGCCCCCCACTTTGAAAAACGCCCCTCCGCCCCTGCACATAACCCGGGGTTGTTAGCCCAAATTTTATGAGTTATTGTATAAGTGAGGTAGCAACGTGACCGAGAGGCAGATTTTTTTTCCTTTTCACCCCTCAAATCGAATTTTTTAATGCATTTTACCCTTAATAAAAAATAAAAAATAAATCCAAGGAAATACAGCTACCTAGCAAAGATTTTTTTTTTAAATCTTTGAAAATTTCTATTTTAGGGGCGCAAAATGAATGAAAACCCTGAAGAAATATGTTAGAGGAATTTAGCAAGGCAAATTTATGATTTATTTCGAATGTTCTATACCTTGAGAGTGCTTTTAATGCGCCTATAGCCCATCTGGGGGCGCAAAGTTTAACAAGCCCCTGCATTATGCGGGGGGGGGGGGCAAAGCATCTAGAGTCAATTAATGATTAACACTTTAAAAACGCCGTTAGGGGCGCGAAAAAGCTAAATCCTGAACATATTTAAGCGAGAGAGAGAAGCGACCGAGCTTTAGAAATTTTTCGCATTTCAAACCCTATAAAACACCATTTCTTACGCATTTTGTCCTTGACTGGGGCGCAAATAACCCTCAAAGACCATAAATGTTTTTTGTGTTTCTCCCCCTTTTCTTTTTCTCTTTTGCGTTTTTGCGCCCCCTTCAAGTGCCGCCGGGGGCACGTGCCCCCTCTGCCCCCCTCCCCGTATATACACCCCTGGGTGTAAGGATCAAATCAGTTTAAAATTGTAGATAATGTTAGGACTGCTCTGGCGTCACTACGACTCGGAGTCAATTTGGCCTTTCCTCCGGCTAGAAAGCTCGCAATAGGCCATTCTTTCGATTTTACCATCTATTTGACTATTCAGAATATTCTATATGTTGAATTGTTTATATCAAATGGTATTTCATTTTCTGCCGAAATCGGATCGCAGACCGATCGTTCTGTGTACAGTGGGCTTTAATGTATTATGTTTTTCTTGTCTTTTAAGTTTAATTCCTGTACATTATTTACTTTGCTTGTTTGCTTGTTTGCTTGTATGCTTGTTTGCTTGTCAACCTATCAAATGATATTCTGAGGGACATAAATGATGGGAGAATTTCTGTTCTGTTTCTCCTCGATTTATCTTCCGCATTTGATACTGTTAATCATACAATAAGTCATACGTCATACGTATTTGAAAGGTTTCATAATTTTGTGTCAGTAATTCAAAGTCTGATCCTGCTGCGTTGGTTAGTTGTGTTGGAGGCCCTACACTTTTTTCAATTTGCTTAAGTTGTCTGAAACAGATTTTACAATGTTACTCTTTTAATTACCATTGCTATGCAGATGATATCCAAGTGTATGCATCATTCGTACCTAACCAAACCAATGTCACTGATACCATTCAGAAACTTGAGGCTTGTGTTCATGATATCGAAAAATGGATGGGCTCTAATTCCTTTGAAATTAAATCAAGAGAAATCGGAGCTGTTGTTTATTGGTACAAAAGCTCTGTTAGACAAGGTCAGCCTTCAATTAAGGTTAATGATGTTGTTATTCCTCCGTGTAAATCATGTAGATATCTTGCAGTTTTATTTGATTCTTATCAATGTCCATTCAAATCCCTGCTGTTTGTAAATCTGTCAGGTATCAGTTACGTGATTTAGGCATCATCCGCAAGTATTTAACCCTCTCGGCCACTGAAAAATCTAGTTAATGCCCTCATATCCTCCCTACTTGACTTTGGTAATGCACTTTTCTTTCAGCTGCCACAATCTCAATTTTCACGGTTACAAAAATTACAAAATTCAGCTGCAGAAGTATTATTCACAATTACTCCTGTTTTGTCTTTGTCTTCCCTATGTTGAATCTCGCATTGTATTTAAATTACTATTACTTGTTTTTACTTGTTGTTGTTATTATTATTATTTTTTTTAACCTGGACTTACCTTGTACTGCCCTTTGTTTTCTGATGAATAAAGGTGATGTTGAAAAAAACATGCAACATTTCAATACGACACTAAAATTAGATCTGTTATTCAATGTTCTTTCCACTTTTTGAGCAGCAATGGGGTTCATTGGTTATTAATCAAAATAATGATGGTTCAAATCTCTCCCAGGTGCGTCCTCAGGTAAAGTCTATACAGGTCTCTCTTATGATCAAGGTGATTTAGGAGTAGCTGTCAGGATTTGTCCTTAAAGTAGAATGAAACCCTAGGGAAATATCCATTTTAATGAAAAGAGAGGATAGAGAGAAGCAATTTAAAAAAAAGTTCCATCAAAATCGGTTACGAAATGAAAAAGTTATGAAAGTTTGAAAAGTCTCAATTTACTTTCTTTGGTGATGCTCACATTGGCAATGTTGCTTCAAAATGGCAGGTTTAGTAGTACAACTCTTAATATGTTTTCTACACAAAATTTCATATTTTCTCCATTATCTCTAAAGATGCTGCTTGTCTTTTTGTGAACTCAACATATGTTGTGTCAAATACATTTTCCCACGATATCTCTTGAGCTACGAAGGAGACAAGCTGCACCTTGAGAGATAATGGGGAAAATATGAAATTTTATGAAGATTTTGCACTCAGTACAATTATATTTACAGGACAAAAACTGTGGAATGACTTCCCCCCAGACCTAATTAATACCGGCTCATTGTATACATTTAAACGCAAATTCAAACTATCGTTCTTAAATACTTACCCAATCCATCCTATTGCTCCCTAGTTATGTACTGTACCCCTCGTCTCTCCCATTCTATGATTTTTTTAAAAATCTTTTAAAATGTTTTCTTAAGATCATCTTACATATACATGTAGTAATCTCAAAGACCGTTTTTATTCTTAAGGGAATCTACAATGTTACAAGCCTAGCTTCTTACTAGATCCCCTCATATTTCCCGCCAAACTAGTTTGTCTTATCCCAATTTTAAAATGATGGAAATATTAATCTGTGTCTTTGTATGGTCACTTGCATTTTTTCTTCTTCTTTTGTTGAAAGAATTGAAGATATTTTTTCTATATCATTGTAATAATGCAACGGCCATTCTTTAAGTTCCAATTATGTGATTTGAAATACGAAATAAACTGAAACTGAAACAAAAGGTACGGGTATGCGATGTGTTAACTCTACGGGAAGTAAAAGAGAAAGGCGATCCACCAATCGGTTTAAAATGTGTGAACATTATTCACAAGAAAGTGGGTTGTACTTACTTAATCTGTTATGTTTTAAAATACTACCAATTTTTGTGGCAGCTTATCCCGTTAACCTGTTTTTCTATTTTTCTGAAATATTGATATCACTGCTGTCTCAGTTGCACTTGTGGCATACGTCAAAAAAGAAGGCTATTCGTACCTGAACAGAAAATTTTCGCAGTGCGTAAGAATTAATTGATGCTCAGAATACTTTTGAAAAATCAACATATTTTTTGTTGTTTGATTTTGGTTTAATATTTTTTCTTTTAAGAAAACAGAAAACAAGCTATAAGTAATCGAAAAAAACGATTAAAAATGTTTTTTAATAGTGATTAATTAAATATAATATGCCTTGCTAGCAACTTTGATTTTTCGTATTCAAATTTATAGGCTGTAAAACGGGTGAGTGAAGCAACTGACGACAGCTTAAAATACCAAAATAAAACTAATAGCGAATAAGGAAAAGTGGTTTCTTTAAAAAATCTTTGATTCACTCCAAATTGCTAACAGTGAACAGGGTGCAATAACCACCCTTTTATGTCCATATCATACAATAAAAATTGTGGATAACTTCTTGCTTCTTACGCAGTTCTGTACTCGTGTTATTTTAGATACAGAAGTATCGATAATCAATCTAACTTTCTTGTGGGTTGAGGCAATAGTCCTTCTACCTCAACTTACTTATCAATTTTCTCCTATCAATAATTCGCTTCTCGTAATGATGCTTTATGAATTTAATATTATTGAACGACCCAATCGTGAATATACAAGCTTTGCTTTTAAACATGTCCAACTATTTTCAACATCACTTAATAGGTCAATATTTGTGCATCATATTTTTTACTTATTCATATTTGATTATGAACCCATATCTATGGAAAAACATCATTGTTATTGTATATCATGTTATGAACTACAGTATTATGTTAATATGATTGAAAACAGTCAATAAAATCTAAAGCTGAATTTGAACTTTGAGTGTTTGAAAATAACTATCTTTCCTCCTGTGCGTAATATACCTTTTTAGAACTCAAGCCAGAAAGGTGTAATTAAACAGGCATAGGTTAAACTTAGTTCCTTAGGATGACGTTATCAGTAATTGGTGATCACGCCAAAAATATCATAGGTTTTAATGCGCATTTGTTGTCAGTTTCCACTATTCATCAGGGAATACACAGTGAATGATGACGCAATCGAGCAAGACGCCTTGGACAATGTACAAATATCGGGAGAAGAGGAAATCGCTTGAAATGCTTCCATTTGAAGGGGACCATCGATCAGTCTTCACGTGAAGTGCTGGACAAGCTTCTTTCCTCTCCTCAATTCTGGAAGAGGGTGAAACTCCATGGACGATATGGTCAAACGAGCCTGATATACGTCAAACCTCACTACAAGTCGTTGATATTGACTTTACTCTCCACACTGACGGAGGTGTACATGAAGTTGAAACCACAGAGGGAAATCAATTAGAGATCTTGTACCAGAGTACTATTTTACTTTATAAAAAAATCTTACAAAAGAGGAAAAGATGTTCAGAATAAAGAAATTAACTCATCATTTGCTTCCTTTTTGTCTCCCTGGAGATAGAGGAGAGTGGCATAATGATCGTAAACATTACTGCTTGATGATGTGGGCAGAAAAATAAGCGCATATCTTTTCACCTTCATCTAATTTTATCTATGTAGAATAGATGCCCATTTCCTCCAGAATCTTCAGCTTGGTACGCTCCATCCTCTTGGTATCAATGCCAGTTTCCGTTCTTTTCCTTCTCCTTCTTTCTTGTAAATTGCTTTTGCTCTTTCTTTTATCTCTCTCTTTCTTCTTTCGTTTCTTTCCTCTCTCTTCCCTCTTATTTCCTTTTCCCCTTTCTCTCTTCTTGTCTCTCTCACTCTCTCTCTTCTTTTCTCTTTCTCATTTTCTTGACATCTATCTTCTTCCTTTTCTTTTTGTTCCTGGTCTCTCTTTCTTTCCTTCTATTCCCCCCCCCCCCTTTCTCCTTTTCATAAATTTTCTTACTCTTTCTTGTCTCTCACTTTTACTTCTCTCTTTTTTTTTTCTCTCTCTCTCTTCCTCTCCTTTGCTTTCTTCATTTTTTTCTTCTAAAGTCTTTCACTCCTCTCTCTCTCTCTCTCTCTCTCTCTCTCTCACTCTCTCTCTCTCCTTTCCCCCTCCGACTCTCTCTCTTTCTCGCGCCTTTACTCTGTTGCTTATTTACACTTGTTGTATTACGCGCTATATATGCACTACATCTTTAATGCATTTTATATACTGAAGTATCATTTCCTGAAGAAGCCTTTTGGCGAAATATTGAACTTTTTTTATAGTCTAACGGAGAATTTTATTCAGTGTGTCTCTCTATGTTTAATCTCCGTTGCAGAACTTTTTAAAAACTTTTATATAAAAATATTAAAGGCAAAATTGTCACTTTCAAAAGTCGCAAGGGTCATTTTCGGGATTCTGTGAAACGAGATTTTAGCGAGTTCGGTTTCTGGTGCATATTTATGTGTTGTTGTTGTTTATCATCCATCGCTTGATCCCCTCACAGCTATCCTGACACTTTTCTCATTATTATGGTTGGGTGAGCACAATTAAAAAAAAAAATCAACCCTCATGAATTTGAAATTGCAAAATCCATTCAGCTTACTGAATAAGAATAACTCCAGATATTTTTACCAAAATGTATCATCACATGTTATGTTAATATAAGAGGTTGTCATCGTGTCATGGTTGAGTGAGCACACTTTAAAAATCGCTCATGCATGCTAAAATGTACTGTTAATACAGCATAAAAAATGACCCTCGTGACTTTTGAAAAGTGATATTTTTGCCTTTAATGTTTGCCCATTTATTCATGACTCGATGGATCAATCTCATTTTTACAGGGAAGTTAGTCAATAAGTGTAAGAATACTCTTGCCATGTTATTTTGCTCACAACCTTTTCTTTAAGAAGTTACGCCGATTTGATTGAGAGGGGAGTTACTTTTTTTGTTGTGTTTATATATATATATATACCCATATTTTATTGGATGGTGTATTACGGAGGCACACAACAATTGGGTTTATTCCGTCATAACAGAGCACATAGGGTTAGGGAGACACCAAGAAAAAGAAACAAGACAAAAACTGTCTCCCTAATACACCCGATATGGGTGTATATATGTATGTATGTATATCAATACATATAAATGAATAAATATATATATATATATATATATATATATATATATATATATATATATATATGTATATAAGATATATAAAATATAAATAATTGTCCTGCGTCGAGTGATGAGAATTATACAAAAGTCAATAATAAATGAGACAACCGTTAAGAGATGAAAAATATTTTCGCCCACAAGGCTTCATCACGAATCCTGATGATTCATGATGAAGCCCTATGGGCGAAAATTGTTTAAAAAAAAAAAAAAAAAAAAAAAAAACGCTCATAGGGCTTCATCAAGAATCCTGATGAAGCCCTGTGAGTGAATTTTTTTAAAACATTTTTTGCCAATCTGAGGAACAGTTTTTATACTTGTCGGCAAGTCAAAAAACCTGCGAATTATGTTTTAAATCATTTTTTTTTTCATCTGTTATTACATCTTTCATTTTTGGCGTGTCGAGATTTCTTTTTCTTTTTCTAATAGGCAAACATTATCTAGCCAAGCCCCTGCAAAGATTGTCAGAATAAGGGACCCGAAATATTTTTAAAAACGCAATCTTTACCTCCCAGACTCGCTTAGAAAACGGGGATAGGCAAGCATCTAGAATATTGTTCTTTCCTATCTCATCAGGATTCGACTTCTCAAAAGATGTGGCGTGGCCTTCCTCGGCCCCCGGGACCCGTCTATATCCTACCAGATGTCAAAGTTTCCTATATACTCGAGATTATAAATTATAAAACCAATAGGATTACTCGCGCTCTCCCCAAAAGAGCTGTGTACCTTTGGTGCGTTGCATTACCCCTAAGTCAAGGCTGCGGTTGATTTCTGCCTCCCTGGTGAGTCATCTCCTATGGTCATCCCCTCGCAACCTGTAAGTACATGGGCGCGCTCGTGCGTGTGTGAGCGCGTCCATGGGTGTGTGTGTTCATGGTTCGTGTGCGTAAAATAGGGTGTGAGCGTCTGTCGTGGGAGAGCTTTGGGGAACATCTGGCTTAATTTGCGAGAAGTTATTTTAAAAAAACCCAGCTTTGGGTATGTAACATTATGTTTTGATTGAAAATGATAATAATACCTCAACTAACTTTTAGAATGCTTTGTTTCGAATTGCTTAGTAAAATGTTCGATTAGACATTTCATGAATTATCATATTCTATATCTTTGTTTTAACATTATTTATTGTTTCGTCAATTATTTTGTCAAAGTAATTGATTGCGCTGTTGTTTTGTCCACCCACTGGTTAAAACATTGTTAATTTTGACATAGAAATACAATGACGTGGATTTGAAATATTTTCATTGATTATTTCTTTTTTTTTATGCAGGGGACCTTTCAAAGTAAATTTTGTATTTCATCATGCACGATTTTAAGTGACATTCACTACATCCTTATCTTTATTCGATTTTCGAACAGTAACCCACCACAGATATCGCTTTCATACTATCCTCTTTAACGGTCAGGTTTAAAATAAAACACTGCTTGGATGAAGATGGTATGCATACTTTGTTTGATCACTATCTCAAGGAGTGCATCTGGGGATAGCCAGGAGACGCGGCCATTTAGAATAGTCAATTAACACTCAACGTGAGTCTTAGGCATGATGTCATCATTTCTCTCGTCCAACTCAATGGTCCTTCATGTGTGCTCCTGTGGGAAAATGGATTTATAGTGTCGGGGGAAAGCGAGAGGGAGTGAAGAGAAATTCAAGCCAGAGATATCCGGCTGTAAATGGGGCGTAAAATAAGGTTCCATTTCATGGGTACTTACCCTCTTACTTGTATACAAAGTTCATGTTATATAGTATGGAAGTAACAGAAGCAATTAAAATATTCTAATGAGCCAGTTCATAATTACAATTTGGGCAAGTGCAGATAAAGGTTATTTGTACCTATACTAGTACAATAATTGACCATACTGCGCACCAGTATGATTTCGATTTTACACGTTCAGCAAGTAGCGCGTCCACCCAAACAAATGCGCGTGAGCGTAAAAATTGGGGTCATTTCAGGATCATTTGTACCATGAACTTATTTCGAACTGGCTAGTTAAAAATGATTACCGCTCAGTTGACCAGTTGTAGAAGTTGCTGTAGTAGTGTCGTGTTGTAAACTTTTGAGAAACCAAGTAATCATACAATTGTCAGTCCAACAGTGACAACAGTTACCTTAAAGGGAAATCCAACCTTAATAGCAAGTTGCTTTGAAAGAAAGAGAAAAAGTCAGAGCAGCAGATTGGTGAAAGTTTGAACGAAATCGGACAAGTAATAAGAAAATTATGATTTTTTGAAAGTTGTAATCACTATACATATGGGAATTTCAAATTGGCCGAACAGGTAATGTCACTGTGATGTAGCTGTGGACAACTCCCCCATTCGCTCTAACGCACAAAATGACTAAAATGTCACCTTTTTTCAAAATGCATTACTCAGTAGGATATTTTCGTTCATGAGGACCTATAACAATATGCTATCTCCAATATATTTTGAGTACTGCCCCGAGGGTAAAGGCGCCTTGAAGAAAACCGCAAATTAATGATATTTTTGTGTACGACAAATGGGAGAGTTGTCCACAAAAATGTCACAATTGACTCACCAAATTGCCAATTTGAGATTCGCATAGATGTAGTGATCTCATGTTTCAAACATCCATAACTTTCTTAGTCCTTGTCCAATTTCTTTCAAACTTTCACCATCCTGTTTTTCTTATTTTTCTGCTTTCATACAAATCATCTTATTACCAAGGTTGGATTGCCCTTTAACAGCAACGGAAGTATAAAACAGTGAGAACCTGAAATGAAAACTGAATAGGGGATTGATTTATTCATATTAATCTATCAATAGTCATTGTTTTGGGACACTGTAGTGTTATATCATTTTGTAAGCTACTGGTATCAATAACTGGATAAAAATCAGATTTATTGTTCTCCTGATGCATTTTTTAAAGCGATAATGATGCATTATTTATTTACCCAGCATAGAGATGTATCTTTTGGGGCTTGGGATATTGTTTTCGTTTTATACAAGACAATATAACTAAACGAAAGGAGTGAGGGGTTTAATTATCAAGCCTAATAAAATACACCATTTATACTGCATGAGTATTGCCAACTTAGTCATTTTAATGTCCCAATTGGGATAGATTAAAACTGTTAAAATTAGTCTTTTGAGTGACAAGAAGAGACATCTGAGGGCTCATAAAGTGGGCAACGCACATCATAAATGCTTTATATTTACAAAAAGGAAAAGTACCGATAAAACTTTGCTGACCAAATTTTTGCCCTACCTTGACCAAATGATAGAAGTTTCAAAGAGACAAAATGTAACTTTTCTGTCGCTAAAACATGGGTCATTATTAAAATATAATCATAATAATGATACTAAAAATATGATAAATGATAACAATATTGGTAATAATAACAATAACAACAGCAAAAAACTACACCAAATTATTCCTAATAAAAGCAGATTGTACGATTAGAAATCTGATAGTGACCTATTTGAAACGTCACTGATTTCCATGTCGATTGATCCAAACTGTAGGCGAAGATCTTGATTGAAATTCATCTTATACAGGAAATAGATTGAACGAATAATCGTGGAAGGGTACACCAGATAAATCCGCTGATAAAATGGATGGATACATGCAATTCAGAGTAATATGAACACAAATATACTAAAATTTTCTTTTGCTGAATTATAACTCCTATTTTGGAAAAGTGTTCACAATCACCAAATGAGCAATTTATAATTTTCTCAAAATTTGTATATATCTGCAGCAATTTTACATGGCTTTGCATCGGAACATGCCGAATTAAAAAAATACACTAAATACTGTGTGCCCCTTCTGATTAATGTAAAAGGTACACTAAAGCTTTAAAAGAATTCCATTTTTTATGGTAAAGGTAATTTTAGTACAATCGTAAGCTCGTTAAAGAAATATATTTGAATTCAGGGGTACATCTAATTGTGAAAAACTCTAATATATAATAATCATTGAAGACGAAATAAATTTAAAAGAGTTTGGAGAATTTTTTTTTTCTTCAGCATTTACAACATGAAAGAGATCACCATTAAATGTTGAGTTCCCTTTTTGCACTGAAATGATTACACCGTGTTCAAATCAATCAATATATCAGACTATATTAAATATTTTTGCGAATTCACAATATTAAAGTCTGGTAAACTATCGAAGCAGTACAATAGCATACTACCACTTTTTACATGTACTTTCATGTTATACCTTTTGTTAAAAAATGAATGAGGAAATAATGAATATTACTTAGAGGGCAAGGATGCATTTTATATATCATCACTATTTTAGGTCTTAATCTTAATCGTTCATGTGATCATGTTCTGACATTTAACGAGAATTTAATCATATTATATCAGCATCAAAGTTGATGCATTATTTCAGGGCTTTCGGTATACGTGGTGTAGACTCTAAGAACTTAAGTAGTCATTGATTTCATATCCGTCCTTAAGTAGAAACTGCTGATATCTCTGTGCTTAAGTAGAGACTGTAATTTCATCTCGGTGCTTAAGTAGACAATGCTAATTACATGTTGGTCCTTAATAAGTACACACCGCTGATTTCATATCGGACTGTATGAAGTGGACGCCGCTAATTTCACAGTGGACTTTCAGTAGATGCCGCTGATTCCATATCGTTTCTTACATAGACGCCGCCTGATTTGATCTTGGTCCTCAGACAAGGCTCACACAAGGCGTCATTTTTCTGACGTTAGGACAGTAACCTGTACGCTATCTTATCGCGTCATGAAAGAGTGGCATCGTTTAAAAAGTGATTTCAAAGTAAACCGTGCAAACAATACTTGTAATAACTGGAAAATGGGGTAATTGCCTTCACATGCTCGACTAGTGCAGATACTGACTCTATTGAAATGACACCTCATGTGAACCCGGCTTTAAAACAGAAGACTGAGTTTTTGGAGAGGTTAAAATAATTTGTGAGTTTTCTCGTTCCTTTTATGTTACTTTGGAAGAAAATCGTATTGGGAACGTCCCCTGAAAATTATAGCTCTTCAAATGCCCTCATATTCGAAATATGGCGCGAAATAACCGAAATCTTTGGGCCGAACATTCATGTCACTTGTGTGTGCAGTCCCATATACCCATTTCTGTGTTCAGTACATATACTCTTCAGCGAGATTGGGTCAATCACTTATCATTTTGATGATTCCAAATTGGTCACAGTATAAAACAATTCTTATGGAGACATGATCAACCTTTCCGATTTGCTTTCAGACAGTTTCTTTAAAAATGTAATTGCATGACCAGAACTCTAATTTACCTTTAATGTCAATTTCTTCATGATAGCGAAATGGCGGTTGCAATGAAATCGGTTGACTTATTGTTCCATGTGTATGAAAATATACAGTCGTGGCAGAAATGTTGATGCCCTGGATATTATTTGTGATAAAACTTTAAAACAGTTTAAGGAATGACTGGCCATGGGGAGTTTGTCGAGTTTTCTTCAGGAGCGGCTCAGTAGTTTGAATTGTGAGGGCCGGTCAATTTGTAGTCTGCAGGCTCAGACTCAAGTTTGACACATCACAATTCCGTGAAGCCTTGAGCAGACACTAAACTTTCCAGCCACTTGCTGTGTCAGTATCAACGATAACAATAAAGGCTGGTCATAAGTGAACGATAACGATATCGATAAACTATATGCATATAAATGTAATGATAACGGCAACGATAAAAGTGGTCCCATCTGAACTTTAAGAACCAGAAGTATATAAAGTATGCACGCACACATAAAAAATAAAATAAATAAATAAATAAACTTTAACAAGTGGACCAGAGAAATGGAATATGACTTCCAGAGATGCCTAATATAAATATATTTCATTTGATATTTGCCAACTACCGGACATTTTGTCATTTCAGAAACAAAAGGATCGTTTCCATGTCGTTAACAAGCCCACATGTCTCTTTCTGATTAAGTATTGATTACTAATTGCCGTCAGAAGGCCTTTCCTTATTATGGAATCTCCATTGTTTAATAAAAGATTAGTAATCGCAGACAAACGTTTCTCTTCTCCCCCATTAGTCATTACTGATTTTGAAAGAAACCTACTGGTAGTTGGGGCGATTTGGTGTAGGGTGGAGTGAAAAGAGAAATTGCATGGTGCGCGTCATCCGGATCTTTGACCTTGTTTCAAGATACATACAGGAAAAAACTGTATACAGGGTGTTCACCCTCAATCTAGTAAACAACAGTCCAGTACACTGTTAAAGTGAAATGTTAAATCATCATTTAAAAGGGCCAAGGTGTGACATCATTTCGGAATAGTATAGATTAACACTTTTAACAAGATGGATCCAACAGCTACAAAGGTGGTATCTAGCATGTTTGAAAGTTTTGTCTGTCATTTTGAAAACCCTGTCACCCTCAGCCCTTTTAAATGATGATTTTTGAACGCTTTGCATTTTAGAGTGTTTAAAAGAAGAAGAAAAAAAAAAATATATATATATATATATATATATATATATATATATATATAACGAAGCAGGGGGTTGATACATCGGGGTAACCTCGCTAGTCATAAGGACCGCTATTCATGAGGACAAATTGGCAAATCTGTCAAGAGTTACATTTTTATAATCACTCAGTTTGTTATACATATTATATATTTAAAAAATAATAATTTTTACAGAAAATGATTTACTGTGTATTAGTGTATACATGCAAAAACATATATGAATATTGGTTTAAGTCATGGTGAAATAATATTCTTGGACAAATAATTAAAATTTGCTTTATGAAATATAGACAAAAATAATTGGTGAGTTGTGAGCCAATAAGTTGCCAATTTGTGTAGTGATTTTCATTGTTTCCCCTAGTTTTTCATGCCACTAAAAAAAATCATGACTTTTGTATTAGTTGTAAACAGTACAAGACGTACATCTATAAAAGAAACCTTTGACAGTATCATTAGAGATATTTCGAGTCGTTAATCCTTTTTTCAAGGAACTTGATCGTCTAGTTACTTTCATGTTTTACTAAATAAGATACAACACATATTAAACCTGGATTGCCATGTGTCCGATGCCTTCACTTTGTAGCAATTACAAAGCTACTGAAATATCGCTGCTAGCTAATGAGGAAAACTGAAAATAGGCTTGAAGGCCGCCGTACTTATGAATTCGTAAAAACTTTATGACATCCTTACATCTGACTTTAGAATGCCGTGGGCGAGTAATTAACCCAAATAGTCTGTCTTATACTAAAAACATGTAAACCCGACGCTGGTTTTAAGCCCGGTTTTGGCAAAGGAAGTACTGTTAAACCAGGGTGTAAGTTTTCCCTTTGTTTAACATAGCTTTAGTCCTCGCGTCCGGTTTAAAGGGCAATTCTACCTTTGTAATAAAAAAGTAAAATAAAAACAAATAAGAGAAACTGGTGTGAAACAGGATTTTGTGTGTAAAAACAAATGGGAAAGTTGTCTGCATCACAGTGACATTACCGATTCGGCCAATTCGAAATTCCCGTAAATCAGTATGGTGATTACAGCTTAAACATTTCTGAACTTTTTTATTGCTTGTCCGGTTTCGTTAAAAATGTTCACATATCTGCTTCCCTGATTTTTGTGCTTTCTTTCAGAGTAACTTTCCACTATGGTTGGATTTTCCTTTCAACAACGTGAAGTTAAAAAGGACACAGGGGCAACTAATTACGGAAAGGTTGTAGCTTTGTGTACACGATATTGTCCTCCTCCCTGTTAATAGAGAGAAGCATTCTCTCTCTGCTTCCGGTGCCTATGGTAGAGAGGGTTTCTACACGCGGTCGCGCACAGTACACAACTTTATAAAGAAATTCATGCTATACAAAGATGCCATATTAAATGCTATCGATATAAGCACGGGCAAATCATGAGCTCAGCCTTCCACACATACCTTTCCGTATATATCTCATTTGCTGACATCAACATCCAAATATAACATTTACCAGCAGTAATGAATACAAAGGTTGGTTTGGCGGTTTGACGGGGGGTTGGAATTTCGTTCAGTGACCTTGGGCGGTGCGGAGACAACACAATTTCACGCGGTAGAGAGATCACTCTAAAGGCAGCTTAGCGCAAGTTGGGCATCAAGTTTTTTTTCTATTTAGCAGTGCTCGTTTTATTATTGTCATATCAGTCAGTATCTCTGATTTTGCGGTGTGCTCTAGGCACATCATTCAGCTTGAGAACAATACAAAAAAGAAAGAAAAATTGAACAATGTTGCTGTTCTTTACTCTGTCTTTAAATATCATGACATTTGCTATGGATTAAGATGTCTATGAAACGGGGCCCATTATCTACACGATTCAAAGAAAAGAGAAGAAGGCAAATGTAACGCTGATACATTTCTGCGTGTGATGCTTATGCACTTTGGTTCCTAATAGCATCACGGTTTTTATTATAATCTACCCCATTTTCGATGAGAGGCTGTTAATTGCTTTTCCCATTTATTCTGCAGATGGAACGGTGAATGCTTTTACCAAAAAATGTTTTGATGCTAGTAACCACAGCCATGTCATTTAAGTCGTTACCCCGTACACTCTGTCAGAAACAAAATAAATTACCAGTAGTCACTGAAAATCTTTGTACCATGTTTGAACCTCGCCTCAGTACCTCTAGTAATATCGCGAAAAAGACTCTTTAATAACCAACCAATACTCGACATGATTAAAGGTAACAGATATTTTGGGAAGCCCTCAAAAACTTTTCGTGAGATTTCTTTGATTTTACTTAATAAACAGCAGGGTATTAACATAACTACGATGCTGTGAAGTTTTTTTCCTCCTCAAGTGAAATATTTATCGAATGAGAGGTGAAAAGTAATAAAAATCCCTGGCCCAAAAAAGAGGGGATGTAAATTCAAACAACGGCCACACACACTACTTAATGAGGATTGCTGTGTGTGTAGAATACGCTACACATAGTGCGAAGCGCTGGGTTTATTGTGCGGGGAAACTTCGGGTGGATATGGTCTTAGCGTGAGGCAGTGAAAAGCCGTTACCAAGCTTTTCTTTCAGATATTAACACTAAAATTTGTTCGAAATCGTGAATGGAATGTTAAAATAATCTCGTACATGTGTCTTATGATAAAAGGAGAATAGTATGTGATTTCACCTATTTCAGATGTTTCTTACCAGTATGATTTTTGCTACCGAGACTGTCTATGAGCTTTAAGACTATTCGAGGAAGTGTTTTTTTTTTTTTTTTTTTTTTGTTGGTGTCAATCTCATCGATGTGATTAGGTCTCAGTGTTAACAAGGCCCTGTTTCATAAAAATTGTTTATCAGTATCAAGTTACAACAGTTGTAAAAAAGCTACTGAAATCAGTGCATTTGACTGGCTATGAGCAAATATGACACAGATCTGTGACAGTTGTTATCGATAACAAGTTTCATGAAACGGGGCCCAGAAGAACCAGGGGCGTTTCATTAAGTGTCTTATCAGTGATTTTTACCGACAAATTTGCTCTCAGCCAATCAGATGCAAGGATTTCAATAGCTTATAACAATTATTGTAAATTGTCAGTGAAAGCAAGTTTCATGAAACGGGGCCCCTGGTATATAATTATAAAGATGAGAGTTGCCCTGGCAAAACATAACATGACCCGACTCCTGATGGAGCGAGATTGAGTAAATATTATGTTTGGAATTGACTTCTTTATACCTATTTAACGTCTCTAATCCAATAGAAGGCAACTACTCAAATTTTTTTAAAAAAGACAGAATAGTGTTAATTTTCCTTCTTCTTAAAATTCTGTTTCTCCGAAAGCAAAGTATTAGACACGTTGTCCGAAATACTTGATTCTGAAGCCAGACGTGTCAGAGGCCGCTTTGAGACCAAACGTGTTTGTGAATTGCGCGCGCTTTTTGCCTCGAGAGTGCCTTTTTTCCCTGCCACTTCTCTGCGCCAGAGGAAAAAATAACTATCCCACTGCGCATCATCTCAGCCGTAGAAAAGTGGATTGGACGCTGTCCTCAAAAACTGAAGGGGGTAACCATCTTCGAAGTTTGACGATATCGAGAGAATTCCTGCTTCATCAATCGACAGAAATCTGACAGGAAAGAACCCATACAGAAGGCAGCATAAAAACTCAGGGAAACCGCTCAAAAGGCACATATGTAGGCGCGGGTCTAAAGGCAGCTGCAGGAAACGAAAAACGATCCTTCTAATAAAGGAATGAAGAGAGAGAGAATAGAAAGGTGAACCACATCTGTTAGAAACTTTTAAAACTTTTTACATTGGATTTGTTTGTGTGATTTCTTCAGCGCATGATCGAAAGCTCTTCAATAGATCGGGCAATCGCTACAAAGCCTACAGTGTTGCAAACGTTCAGCTCAGTGGGTCCGTAGAAGTTCACGGATTGAAGCCTGCGACTTAACTAAGAACAATGAATTCGACAATAAGCACTCTTCTTTCTTTAGCTTTCCTTCTCTTCATAGCCGTCCAAACTTCGTCAGCATTAAGTATCACAGAAGGACCTCAAGGTAAGCTTGCATTCAATGATGTGGGATGCATACGATATCAGCCATGGAGTTAATTTTAAGCGCCATCTGAGGCGTGTAGTTCTTTAATTTAAACAAAATATCTAAGGTTTGTTTAAAGTAATAAGCCATTGCCAGCTTTAATGAAATGCATGTAGTGCATTCGCTCATTAACAATTGGAAAGAATCCCTGTTTTCACGCTGCCCCAAGATTCACAATTTAATGATCTAAGATATATCCTTAAAACTAAATTTCCCTTTCTGTTTACTTTGTATTAATTATACACATTCCCAAGGTGTATCATGTTTCACAGATTGTCGGATTAAATCAGTATCTGATCAGATTCATTCTGTGCAATGTTTATACATATTTTTACCTTTCCCTCACGTTTGCTTTATATTATACATTATACAGTTTTGACCTGATGAAACGAATTTCGAGTAAAAGCCATACCCAAGCGCTAATCTGGTGTAAAATCACTCTGAAGGTTATATTCTGGTTTGTGCTTCGACACAGTAACACAAACCATCCAAGCATTTACATAGTTTTGATTCAATTTGTAGGTTTTCATTCAATCTTTCAATCTTTACACGTCTTGTTTTTGTTATATGATCTTGGCACTATGCATCTTCCCTGCATATCTCGAATACCACATGAAGCCGGTGGTTTACCCAACCTCAAACTCTGACGAAATGCAGGGTAAGGCACGTTTGTTGGTAGGTACCAAAACAAAAGACAGTGTACCTTCGCAATAAAGATAACATCCCAAATAACAGTTTCTACTGTGAATGGCCAATTAAAGAAAGGCTTACCTGAAACAAAGGTTTGGGGAAAGGGCCAAGATTTTGTCATCATGAAAAAGGCAGTACAAAAAATCTGCTTCGAATAATCATTTTATTGGTTTTGAATTGACATTATAATTTGTGATACTCGAATGAATGCACAAGACAAATGTTTTAAAAAACCAGTTTATTTCAGAGTGCGATAACAAATCGATGATGGCTTTTGACACACATGCTTTGCTTTCACCCAAACTCGGTCAGATGCTATTTCGACATTTTTTTAAATTTATTTATTTATTTATTATTATTATTTTTTTTTTTTTTAATTATTTATTTATTTATTTATTTTTTATTTTATTTTTTTATTTTTTTTTATTTATTTATTTTTTTTTTTTTTGGGGGGGACCCTGGTGCTTAGTCATCCAAGGCAAACAACTTAAGAATAAGGTATCATCGGAAAGAATATAAGTTACTATCTACCACGAGATAAGTTAGAGGTGTCGTGGTATAGTGGTTCATTCACTTGACTCTCAATCAACGGGTTGCGGGTTCGAATCTCAGCCCAGCACTAGCGTCTTTTGGCAAGACATTAATCCATGTTTGCCACTTTCCACCCAGGTGTTAAATGGGTACCTGGCAGGAATTATTCCTTGAAATGCACTGTGTGCTGATTACGGCAGCCGGAGCTAAAGCCAGGGTAATAATATCCAAACCCTTTGTAAGCTCATAGGGACGTTATATCATAATGTGATATGCGCTATACAATTTTCATTATCATTATCATTATCATTATAAATTGCAAAGTCACAGAAATTGTAACTACCTCATAAGCAGCTAGTGAAGTTGGATATATGTTGTTTTTCGAGCTCTGATGCTACTGTATACATTGGTGTATCGACACGTATTCAGTTCATATTCAGCTCACTGTTACATTGTTATATTTCCTCAACTGTTCGTAATTTTAAATAACGGCCGATATGGTTTTTGTTTTACCTTCTTTCTCTCAGTATCTTAACGAATTTCACTCACTCTCTTTTAGTATAATACGGGCGTGAACTTTTGAAAATCATGATAAGCACATGTTCCATTGTACCCTTGTACGTTACAAACATCTGATGCGAACATATCCAACAACGTGTATTAGGAAAAACTTATCATGCTGGTCAGGGATGTGTTCAGTGGTTTTAAACAGACTGAAAATTGAACGGCCTCAAGAACAAGCAGACTGAGGGTGTGTGTTGAGCTTACCACAAGATGAGTATGAAGAAAACACTTCGAATTTGAGATCTTGAACGTTGATGAGAGGTCTAAAAATATGACCTTCTGCTGTTTCTGAAACTAGATAAGTTAGCAGGATTATTGTCATTTAGTAAGACTATGATTCTAGCAAATTTAGATATTTGTTATTTCATTAAAATACATGAATTTCAAGAATACTGCGTTCGGAGTAAAGAGTTATATTGTTTGTGAAAAAAATAACTTTTGGTTGAAATCACCGAGAGTAATGAAGTGTAATAAATTTCGAAAAAAATCTATTTGTTGAAATAATACATCATGTCGGGGTAATCGTACACTACACCCGAATGGTGTTACTGCAATATCTTTTTATTAAAAACATCTTACATTATTTTCCATAATGAAGACTTTAAAAGAACACCTATATTTCAACTTTCATGGAAAGCTCATGTCGTCTATTACCGTCAATGTTGAATAAATAATGGGCCTGGTAGTAGAGAGCTATTTACGTTGTTTCCCTTTTCCCCACTTTTACTCAATGTTTACAACGGGAAGCTAAGCATAACTACCTGTTCATTATCATGAATCCTCTTAAATTGCTACAAATCGGTTGTGAGTGATTTGACATTTTACCGAAACACACGCCGGATTCCTGATAATAATGAATTGAGAAAGGTCAAATGAAAAATGCGTGGAAGCATTCTATTTATACGTAGATTAAGAAAAAAAAAATGAAAATGATAATAATAAAAAAAATAATATTAGAAATGAATGATAATAATGATAACAACAACAATAATACTACTAATAATATAGTAATACTACTACACTAATTATAATACTTAATATAAAAAAAAAAAAACAAATGCAATGATTTTATATAGTGCAATTCAGTTCTGAAAGCGCATTACAAACATTTAATGTACACATTTAACCAGAAAACACAACTATGTATACGAAAGAACGGGCATGGTCCAAACAAGAATAACCTTCCAAGTATTTACAGAAAATAGCAGAGCATACTGTTCGAAACTCATCGAGACAAAAGACAGATGCACTCCTTTTATTGAGAGAATACCATTATTATAGTCTGGGAGCCTGTCCCGAAATAGGGATTTGACCCCCGAAAGTTACATTGACCTTCCATGTCATTCACAAAAGCTTGTTAGCTCAAACGAAGCTGCCGGGTTTGGCCCCCAAAGCCCCCCCCCCCCCCAAGGGCCCCGAAGTTGGGTCGATTTCAACCCATCTAACATATGCGCCAAACTTTGTCAGAAGGAAGATGTATGACTATACCATTGCCAAAACACCAAAACTGACAAAATTTTCCGTCGGGATGGGTTGTCAGACCGCGCCTAAAAATTGGGGCAAATTTTTCCCCTTAATGATAATGTAAGCGCTTTGGTATATTCTTGTAAAGCGCTTTATAAGCAACCGTTATTATTAGTATTATTATTATTAAGGCCCATGGACCAAATACCTTGCAAGCTCTATTATGCCCTGTCAAACAAGCGCAGATGGACAATGGGTGTGTTTACATAATCCTGACAATATCATTTGACTACTTTTGAGAAAGTAATACAAGTTTCACAATTTAATAACTTATTTTTGAAATAATCATTTGACACCAAATTGCACCCCAACAAAGTTACAATATTCAAAATTGTACTATGTAAAATTTACCTGAATTGAATGACACACTTTGGAGTTATTAAGGATGTAATGCCAAAATATGTTTTTTTCTCCACATCCAGAGCATTTTTGGCAGGGAAGCTTGGTTTAGGGGCACTGTGGTGTGGTGTGGTGTGGTTTTTTTGTTTGTTTTTTTTTTTTAATCAGGAGAGTGTACACCCACTTTCTATTGGAAATTTTTGTCAGTTTTTATATTTTTGTAATGTACACCCGTACCTCTTCCTTCTGACAAAATTCGGTCCATGGGCATTGAGGGGAAAATTTCCCCAATTTTTAAGGGCGGTCTGACAACCCATCCCGATGGAAAATTTTGGTCCGTTTTGGTGTTTTGGTAATTGTATAGTCATACATCTTCCTTCTGAAAAGTTTGGCGTATATGTTAGTAGGGTTGAAATCGACCCGACTTTGGGGCCCTTTTGGGGGGCTCTGGCGGCCAAACCCGGCAGCTTCGTTCGAGCTGACAAGCTTTTTGTGAATGACATGGATGGTCTAAGTAACTTTAAGTGGTCAAATATCATATGTAAAATGGGGTGACAATTTCGGGACAGGCTCTTGGTCTAATAGTTCGAAACTGTATATCGGAACTACTCAACAAAGGAATACAAACAGTTCTTTTCAGAACTACACTCTTCAAACTTCTGTGGCCTTCTCACAACGTTCCTAATCTCGATCACTCTTCCTTTTCCTTTTCCCCATTATTTGGAGTAGAAACGCACACACACACACACACACGAAAAAAACCAAAATAGTTTAGAGTAAGTATTTCATTTATTATTAATTGCTTCGCCATCTCTTACCTTTCTGTCCTTTCGTTTCCTTTTACTTTTAATTTCCTAAATTCCTCTGAAGTGGGTTCCTTTCACGAAAGAATGTATCAACAGTTTTTTCATTAAGGCTACCAAATACCAAAAGCATTTAGTTGTGAAGTTTCAAACTTCTGTGACCTTGTGGAGGTGTCGTGGTATAGTGGTTCTAACGGCTCTAACGTCCTTTGGCAAGACATTAATCCACTTTTGCCACTCTCTGCCACTCACCCAGGTGAATGGGTACCCGCTATGGGCTGTGACCGGGGTAATAATGTTGGAGCGCCATGAGCGTCACAGCGTGCCTGACCTGAGCGCTATACAAGGAGCCACCATTTTCATTATTATTATTATCATTATTATTGTTATTATTATCATTATTATTATTATTATTATTATTATTATTATTATTATTAGTAGTAGTAGTAGTAGTAGTAGTAGTAGTAGTAGTAGTAGTAGTAGTAGTAGTAGTAGTAGTAGTATTACCACCACCAACACTTTTCCGCAAGAAAGATTATGAGAATGGCCCTGTATTCGGCGTTTCAAGAGTGCTCAAAATGTTAGGCTGGGTATCTTACTTTTGTGTGTATGTGTGTGTGGGGGGGGGGGGGGGGACATTTCAAGGAGGATTGAGGAAGGAAAAGTGTGTTTAAAGGGCAATCCAACCTTGGTAATAAGATGATTTGTATGAAAGCAGAAAAAATAAGAAAAACAGGATGGTGAAAGTTTGAAAGAAATCGGACAAGGACTAAGAAAGTTATGGATGTTTGAAAAATGAGATCACTACTTCTATGCAAACTCAAATTGGCAATTTGGTGATTGGATTGTGACATTTTTGTGGACAACTCTCCCATTTGTCGTACACAAAAATATCATTAATTTGGGGTTTTCTTCAAGGCGCTTTTACCCTCGTGGCAGTACTCAAAATATATTGGAGACAGCATATTGTTATAGGTCCTCATGAAAGAAAAAGATGCTATTGAGTAATACATTTTGAAAAAAGTGACATTTTAGTCATTTTGTGTATTGGAGCGAGTGGGGGAGTTGTCCACAGCTACATCACAGTGGCATTACCTATTTGGCCAATTTGAAATTCCCATATGTATAGTGATTACAACTTTCAAAAATTCATAACTTTCTTATTGCTTGTCCGATTTTGTTCAAACTTTCACCAATCTGCTTCTCTGATTTTTCCTCTTTCTTTCAAAGCAACTTGCTATTAAGGTTGGATTTCCCAAACCAATACCTATGTTACTGTTTCCCCTATCCCATTTCTAGATTATTCATGTACATGTAGTAAACTGTTTGTACCCAGCAGCCCCCTAGTTTTCAAATATCGTGGCTCCTATACAGCATGAATACTTCAAATTATGTAAGACAAATAAGGACATTATGTTTGAAAACGAACTGACCAAAATGAAAGTACTGTTGTTGTTATTATTATAAGTAATAGTGGTAGTATTAGTAGTAGTAGTAGTGGTGGTGGTGGTAGTAGTAGTAGTAGTAGTAGTAGTAGTAGTAGTAGTAGTAGTAGAAGTAGTAGAAGAAAGAGTAGTAGTAGTAGTAGTAGTAATAGTAGTAGTAGTAGTAGTAGTAGTAGTAGTAGTAGTAGTAGTAGTAGTAGTAGTAGTAGTAGTAGTGGCGGTAGTAGTAGTGGCAGCAGTAGTAGTAGTAGTAGTAGTAATAATAGTTTGCGGTTAATGCTTGTAATGATAGTTTACCGAGTAATAACTTATAATGTTGGGGAAAATCTGTCTATACAGTGCGTCCCCCCAAAAAAGTTAACAGTCAGAAAAAGTCTCCCCAAATAAATATTTCAAAATATTTGAAGCAAAATTTCATACCTGTGGATAGCTTAGGATCTCTTCTATCACATGACACCAAAATATGTGGCAATATTTACGCTCGAGTGAGCAAAGACCCCTTTTGTGAAAAGGTGCAAAATCCAGACTTAACAAGAATTGGTATTTCTCCTGGCTGGTATCAGCAGTGTGCAGTGTCATGAAAAGGCTTATAAATATTCATATTTGATCAATAACAGACAATTTATCTAAGAAGAGGTTCTGTTCTCTGTATGTCCTTACATATCTCATCAATATTTTCACGTTTCAGTGAGCAATTAACTGCTTTACCGAGCGTTTTGAAATATTAGTTTTGGCAAGGTTATAATTGAAGCTGGTTTTCTCAGACAACCATAAAAGTTTTGATGGGATATGTCAAGACATACAGAAAACAAAGCCTACACTCTTAAAATGTTGGGTAAATTTAGTTGGGTAACTGCTGGTTGGTTAAAAATATTCCCAATTCTGGGCTATTATTAACCAACTGGACACTCGAGTGGTGTAACCAATATTGGTCAATACTTTTTACCTAAATATTGGGCATATATTTACCAACAGTATTTGGTAATTATGGGTTGGGTACTTGTTGCCCTGTAGTTGTGTAATTTTGTCACATTTCCTTTGCCAGTTGGGTAAATTTTGTTGGGTAACTGATGGTTGGTTAGAAATTCGCTTTTGCCCAACTTGTGGTAAATATTTTTACCCAATATTGGGGAAAACACTTATATGAATATTCATGAATTTTTAGTAGCGTATGGTTTGGGGTGGCCCGATTTACTAACTGTCACCGAATGCATACAAAAATATAAGGGGTATATAAGAGCTTGCACTAGTTTGCACTAACTGGATAGGATAGGACTAGGATAGGATAGGTTAAGATATAGGATAGGATAGCTTAAAATAGGATAGGTTAAGATTGATTAGGTTAAGACCCAGAAGGACGTAACAAGCAGCTTTCATTTTTTTTTACCTAGGTTGGAGGAAAAAGGAAACAATAAATTGGGCAGCTGAATTTGCCCAACCACATGATATTTGTTACCAAACAGCTGAACAAATAGAGGGTTGGGCAATCCTATTGGGTAAGAGTGGTTGGGCAATAATTACCCAACTGAGAATATAACCAACAGTTGGGCAATTGTAGAGTTGGGTAAAATCTAATGGGTCACCAACTGATGGGCAATTTAATTTGCCCAACAACATAGTAAATGGATTGCCCAACATCAGTTGGGCAAATTTTAACCAAAAGTTGTGTGGACAGTATGTTGCCCAGTGTTGGTTAAAAATTGGGCATTTTTTTGCCCAACTTTTTAAAGAGTGTATTCTTTCGTAAATTGCCTTTTAATGATCAGAATTAAAAAATTTCTAAGCCTTTTCAAAATTCTAAACTTTGCTGATACCAGACAGAACCAATACAAAGTTTTGTCAACTATAGATTTTGCACCATTTCACAATAATGGATTTTGCTCACTCAATCGCAACATATCCTTAGATGTTTTGGCATCATTTGATAGGAGAGACCCTAAGCTATCCATAGGTATGAAAATTTCATGAACATGTTTTGAAATGTTCATTTGGGGAGACTTTTTCCAAATGTCAACTTCTTACTGTTCTCAAATTTGTTAACACTAGTCAGCACAAAATACCAATTCTTGTCAAGTCTGGATTTTGCACCCTTTCTCTTAAGTCGCTTTTGCTCACTCGAGCTCAAAATATTTCCACATATTTTGGTGTCATTTGATAGAAGAGACTCTAATCTAACCGCGGGTATGAAAATTTCCTACAAATATTTTGAAATATTTATTTTGGGAGACTTTTTCCAACTGTTAACTTTTTTGGGGGGACGCACTGTATATGCCAAGCTAAAGGTACTCTTCACCATATCCTCAACCATTGCGAGAAGATGCTCTACAGATATGCATGGCGTCACAAAAACGTGATTTACGTTAGAATCGCTGGTGAAACAAAAGAATCCTATAAATTTGGATGATGTAAATTCTTCGCTGACCTAGAGAGCGGTAACATGAACTGTGGTACAGTTCCTCCAGATTTCAAACCCACTCAACAAAAACTCGACATTGGCTTTCTGGAATACAAAGAGGGTTGTTATATAAATCGAGTTGACTGTCCCTTTCCAATTAAACATAAATTAATTTCATCAAAGGAAATGTGACCGCTATGCTGCCTTATCCATGATATCAAAATGGTTGGGTGGAACCCTATTTGTCTTGAAATTGGATCCAGGGCTCTTAAAACCCAGGAAAACAGTAAAAAAAAAATAAAAAAATAAAAAATACACGAACCTAAGTAATGATGTTTTAAAATCGGTCCTCCTGGGATCTTACGTTGTTTTTGATAGCAGATCAGAACCCTCGTTGCACTCTTATCAATATTTCGAAACGTAATCAATGCATATATATAAAACAAAGCGAATCAAGCTATTCAACGCCCCTCCAAAGTGTATATATTATCTGATCCAATGATTCGGCCGATGTGACCTTAAATTAGATGTATTTAATAGATGCACGTAATTGATGTTCACATTAATTTGGTTTTGATATTAATTATGATTACATGAACACTATATTATCATATCATATAATCGTACCATAATTAAATCGATACTATTGAACATTTTGTAAGTAATCAATGTACAAAATACCATATTCTTGCCTAATGCTACGCTGAATAATCACCTAGATTGACGTCACAGAGATGTACAAACAAAATCTAATGTGCCTGTTTGTATCATTGTTTAGCTATAACGGTGCTTTACATTTAACAAACAAATCTACGAAACCCTATAATTCAGAGTACGTCATGAGTATTATGCGTTGATGGTAATATTTGTATTATTGTTCCACTACAGTGTAATGACACTCGAACGTTCAAATCTTACTTAACTTTATTTGCAGTAATATCATTCAATTTTATAATAACTGCATCTATGATATCTCATCTCTTTAAAGTAATGAATTCCGAGTCACGCTTAATTATAAATTATATATATATATATATATATATATATATATATATATATATATATATATCCATATTGTATTGTATTGTAACTTTATACTTTAACTGTACTTTATATACTTGTATGTATTGTATGCTACCTATGTTACCCTGCCTGAGGGAAACTATACTTTTATACTTTTATCTGTGTACCTGGGTCCTGGGTTATACGTTAATTCTTATTCTTTATTTATTATTTTTTTTATAATAAAGCTGAAATGATAAAGATAAAAATGTTGATATAATCAATATAAATTTTCCGTGGATTTCGGACAGTCATCCATGCATGTGAATCCATCGCTTAAGAAAGGTGTATAAGCTTTGCATTAATAATGTCCCAGATCAATCCATTAGGAGTTAAGGGCCCTTTGGCACTTTACTGTATCTCTCTTATCTCCGTTGTTAATGTTGCAATGTGTACTTCAGGTATTCATTATTATTGTTATTATTATTATTGTTATTATTACTTTTTTTAATTGTTATTATTATTATTATTATTATTATTATTATTATTATTATTATTATTATTATTATTATTATTATTATTATTATTATTATAATTATCTTATTCGGCAAATAAAAGTAGATACATGTAGAATTACAAAGAAGAACAACATTCAATACAGGAAGATTAAAAATGATATAATTGATTCCTCCAGTGTACTGACAAGTTACCAGGAATAGGGCAGGCAAACTGAATACTCTTGGGGGATCAATAAATACAAATAAAACAGTATATAAAACACAATAAAATGGAATAAAATATCGACAGAAAAAATACAAAATCATCAACGAAAATTTTATCAAATATTTTTTTAAGTAATGAAAACGAAGATCAAATTCTAGATTGGCTTTGTCTAGATGATAAAAATGACAATGAACATTTCTAAGGCGCACATGTCATTCACACCGGACATGCCCAAGGCGTCTTACACCGTAAACATATGAAAAGTTTAGAAAATTATGTAAGACCAAGTATTTTGACATAAGAAAATTTTTTGAGTGGGTGCCATTAGATGTCTATGAATGATAAAGATTAAGAAATCCAGCCTGTTTTCGGATTAAACAGTTTTTTTTTTCAAAAAATGACCCCCCCCCCCTCCTCCCACACCTGAATGAGATAACAGACTCTACTTAAGATCATTTTTTTCATTATTATTCTTTATTGTTCCCTGTCTTTTGTTATCTCCCTTCTTATCTCTCTTTGTCTTTCTTCCTAAAAAAAGAAAAAGAAAAGAAATGCGTACTGTGTGTTTTGTAACTTTTGCAATGATCTATTACCATTATGATAATGTGAATTTGTATGTATTCATACATGCATTGTCCGCTAAAGCTTGTAGCTCCGTTCTTAATATGCAGGCTATACAATTTAGGTCATTTTAAACTGTCATTTATTTAATGTTCTCCTAAATTTCCGAGTAAGCTTAATTCTTTAGAATGATATCAATTTGTTTAAAACACGATAAAAACTACTTTCGAAAAATAAACTCAAGGGCAATTTCAAAGGGTTATTGTACTGCCCATAGAAATCAGGTTCGGATTACGTAATACACCATTGTAATGTTCGCACATTTCTAAAGGTTATAGACAGGGCTATTGAAATTGCCTTCAGTTGATTTTTCGAAAATAGTTTTTATCGTGTTTTAAGTATTTCGAGCATGAAATCGCTATTTTGCATATCTGTATGTATCGTTCTTAAATGCGTACTATGTGCTTTGTAACTTTTGCAATGATCTATTACCATTATGATAATGTGAATTTGTGTGTATTCTTACATGCATTGTCCGCTAAAGCTTGTAGCTCCGTTCTTAATATGCAGGCTATACAATTTTAGGTCATTTTAAACTGTCATTTATTTAATGTTCTCCTAAATTTCCGAATAAGCTTAATTCTTTAGAATGATATATATTTGTTTAAGTATTTTGAGCATGAAATCGCTATTTTGCATATCTGTATGTATCGTTCTTGTTAATTCATATTGAAATGGAAAATAAATAATTCATATATAATAAAACAAAATTGTGTCGGGAGAGTCAATTGAGCCTTAAAGCTTAGCTACTATAACTGACAGCAGCTAACTAAAGCTTAACAATGTTAGGTTTTCAATGATAACAGTAATACTACTACTACTAATAGTAATAATGGTAATAGTAATAATAATGATGATAAAAATAATGATAATAATAATAATAATAACAATAACAATAATAAAGATAATAATGACTGCAGTTATTTCGAACACATATCCATCCCAAGAGATGCTCAAGGGGCTGACCAAGTACAAGTATTACCTTGCTTTAGCCCAGCTGCCCTATTCCAGGAATAAATTCCTACCAGGTACCCATTTTTTACACCTGGGTGGAGAGTGGAACATGTACATTGATGTCCTGTCAAAGGACAATAGTGCCGCAACGGGACTGGAACCTCTAAACATGTGATCCACAGCCCGGTGACGTATCCACTAGAACACGACGCCTCTTCTAGAGAACTAACGTCTGTTATCGAGGCAACAAACTGACTGCCCCCTCTTCCAACCCCTTCGATTTGGGAAGTGCAGCTGGGCTAACACAGGGATAATAACAGTCTTTTGCACAGGTGCCTTGAGTATCCCTTGGGATTATATTTATATGTGCACAATATAAATGTAGGCATTTATATAATAAAAGGTGATATTATTTTTTTTTTCTGCTTTTATCACCAATCACAAAAAATCACAAACAAATTGAATGAACGATTTGTAGTATTAACAAAATTAGAAATACAAAGACGGTGTTATCGAGTGAGAAAAAGCGAAATGCCCTCTGATTTTACCCATACATATTTATCCTGCCACATACAGGAGTGAAGAAAGCTTATCCAGATGTGAGTGTTTTCCATCAATTTACATGCTAATAACACTGACTCTGATCTTATCATATTCCCCTTCAAGTCAAATGTATATGGGAAATATCTTATATTACTGGATATGTATGCTTTACTCAAAGGGTTTAAATGCATCTTTCTTAATCGAGGACATGCTTTTTCTTGAAGTAAACGATGAAAGGGTTTCTACTCTCTCATGGGAATAAACGACTTCTCGAGAAGAACTACTTCTAACCACCGAATAGGAGACGAAATTAGGCCCTTGATATCTAAGTGTTCCCTTGAGGCAGGAGTCATTAACAGACATTAACACGCTCGAAAGGAATGTAGCCTATGAACATTTATTACTCTTTCGTAGATTAAACATGGACAAGCCTTAAACTAAGAGGGAAGCTTTCAAGGGAAAATAAGAATGAAGTGAATATAAATTGTGAAGAAAAACAACTTCGTGCTTTTTTCTCCTCTTTTTATTTTGTTCAGATTATTGGAATTATTCATATGACTTTTTAAATATGACATTAACATTTTTATTTAATCTAGAGAAGGGAAATGGTGGTTAAATACCTTTCTTTTGTCTCAAATAGGGTACAGTTAAATATACATTGATTTATTTTCCATAACAGTTATGCGCAATACACATGTCAAAATCATTCCCCGATCTAACAAACATACTATAAATAATTGCATGGGATTTTTTATGTTCTTCTTGTTTTTTTAATTTAGGAGACTCAGGGTGGGCTTTAGAGGATGAAGAACAACCGACCGATTACAGGAGTGTATTGAAACTGATGAAATACGAGATTTGGCTAAAACTGATGAACGATTTATGCGACGAGCTTAATATGTGTCCACCGAGTCAGGTGCCTGCCAGACAACCAGCCGTTGTAAGGAGAGGTGACAACACAGAGATGAGGAGAGGTGAGTTGCAGGACTTTTGTTGTGAGATCTGGGGAGCGTTTCATCGAGTGTTTGTCAGTGATTTTTACCGACAAATTTCCTCTCAGCCAATCAGATGCAAGGATTTCAGTAGCTGATAACAGTTGTCGGTAAAAATCACTGACAAGACACTACACTTCATAACACGCTCCCCAGACTGACGAAGACAACTATCATTTATCAGTAAACAAAATGGCAGAGGCAGTGGCGCAAATCCATTTTTAAATTCGGGGGGGGGGGGGGGGGTCACTACATGATTTAACTTTTGTACCTGCCCGAAAAAAAAAGGAAAAAAAAAGGTTATCACATTATTGGGGTCTAGTTTTCCTCCAAAATTCTCTGAAAGGGGGGGGGGGGCATTCGCCTATCTTCAAAAAGGTGGACATGGTGGAGGGACATGTCCCCCTGTCCCCCTGGATTGGCGCCCATGCAGAGAGGTCTTCCTCTATAGGAAGGTAGTCGTTGATCACCAGGAAAAGGTCTTATGATGTGCTTTTACTGGAACAATTCAGTTTGTGTCCATGGCAAATAAATGACATTATTTACACTAATAAAAGTTTCAAACTGTCCACCACAGCTTCGTTTATCTTCAGTCATAACCGAAGCAATCAGAAAATACAAAATATCTATAAGATAAGAACAGAAGAAGTAAACGCTTCGATAATCATACATTCTATCATATCTATAAATGCAGATGAAGATGCTTTCAGAACGTACCATACTTGTGCTGAATATTGTGAGAAGACATTCCCTTAATGGGAAAGAGTGTCTCCTCTTACTTGATTGAGTCAGAGATTAATTTCTGGAAGTTAATTTCGGCTACTGGTTTTGAATTCAATCGAAATTCACATTTGTTTTGTTTTTACAATCATTGTTCAATGCAAAGGCAACTAAAAAGCAGGTTAACATCTTAAGATAAGTCATTGTCATCATTATTCCCTGCTAATGAATTACATGTTTCTAGCCAGCTCTAGAAATATATAAATGAACATCAATAAATTAAATCAATCAATCAAATTTCTCCCAGAGCTAGTAATTTCCTGTTTGTTACAAGTAGACTATATGTTTAATAAAGATACCATACAACGTCATTTGGTAGCTAAAATCTGATAAATATCACTAGAGAGGAAGCAAAGTGCCCGGACCGTAGGTTACTTTTTCTAGTAGCGAGATCACATGTTAGATTTTACTTTTTTCGATGGCCTAGAGAATGATAGATTATTTTTAGAAAAAAATACATATCTTTAAAAAGATATCGAGGGAAATTACAATGTTGGTTTGTTTTATATTACAATTACATATCATATTTCATGAGCTTTCCTATTCGTTGTAGAAGGTCATTATATCTAGCTTGCGGAATTTGTTACAAACTTTTGTTTACAAAGCGTTTTCCAGGTCAGTCATAACATATTTACGAAGTCATTTGTGGAAAGGATATTGCCAAGGAGCCAGCGAAAGAAGAAATAAACTTTCCTCAAAAATATAGTCCCCATAATGTTTGTTTATTTGCCATAAAAGTGGACAACACATAACCATAGAAAAGTAATGACTAATATAGGTATTTAAGCTGTGGGCAGTTATCAGCGCTTCACTTTGGAAACACACCCGGCTACTTTTGCTCCTCGAGTGCAGTTAAACTTACAGCTAAAGCATGAAATTGGCTAGAAAATGTGTATAGTCCGATGCATAAGAGGCCTTATTTCACTAACGTCAATTACTCCAACTATAATTGTTCAATTCGACAGAATTAATGCCACAGCAAGCAGTGAACAATAGGCGCGTACAGATAGTGAGGGCTGAGCCTGAAGTTGTCATTCAGGGCCCTGTCTTATAAAGAGTTGCGATTGATCACAATTTAATTTTAGATTGGTATCAATCGCAACTCTGTACATAAGAGATAGGAGACTGTAAATTTGCGATTGATTGGAGGACCTGCAATTGATTCTGATCAATCGCAACTCTTTACAAGACAGGGCCCAGATGTTCTGTATGCACTAAAATGCACTCATTTATTTGTGTAGATTGCAACCCCACACTGTAAAAAAAAAAAAAAAAAATGCCCATTTTTCTACAGTAGATGGAAAATAAGAGATTTCCTTTTTTTTTTTGTTGTTGTTGTTAAATAGTAGAAAATTTAATTTCTGACAGGAAAATCTTTGTAAATTAAAACGGAACCATGGAAACGATTTGTAATTTAACAGAGTAACTTGTTAAAATACGAGAAAATGTTTTTTTGAACAGTGTTTTATGTCGGGCGATTGTAAATATATGCTGATTTCCGGTAAAACAACAAACTTGCTGTTGTTTTACAGGAAAAAGACTGTAAAATCGAATTAACGGCAATAACTTATAGTCCCAAGGGCCAGAAAGACTGTAGTTTTGAGGTTATTTTTTACAGTGTAACCTATCCTGCTTTTAATTATCCTTTTCTCTGTCTTAATCTATCCTATCCTAGACCTATTCTATCCAGTTAGTTCATTCTAGTGCAATCTCTTATATACCACTTATATTTTTTTACGGCTTTGGTGGCAGTTAGTAAATCGGCAACCCCAAACCATACGCTACTAAAAATTCATGAATATTCGTATAAGTGTTTTTCCCAATATTTGGTAATTAACAGGGTAACTTATCAAAATATGAGAAAATGGTTTTTTAACAGTGTGTTATGTCGGGCGATTGTAAATAATATGCTATTTCCGGTAAACCAACAAACTTGCTGTTGTTTTAAATTACAGGAAAAAGCCTTTAAAATTGAAATAACGGCAATAACTTGTAATTTCAAGAGCCAGAAAACCTGGTAGTTTTAGAGTTATTTTTGTACAGTACAGTCTTCCGTCGAAAGTCGATAAATACTGACCAAATCGTAATCGATGCAGCTGTATTTTTTCTTTTAATTAACAAGAAAAAAAAAAGTCGATTTTCGGTGGAACACATATATCTTCACAAACCAATGAATGCGGACAGAGCCTTTCAATTAAATTCAATTCAAATTAACATTTTCTTCCATTGATTTTGACAACATTCAACATCTGTTCGAATAGTATACCCAGACGTTGTGTGTCCGGACAGGTTGGTTATCCGTACAGGTCATTTTTAAACAGTAAACTGAACAACTTTTCAAGGAAATTGTCACAAATCTTTCACAGGATAGGTTGAAAATCATGTGAATTGCAAATATTCACTGATTTTAGTGTTACCTGATGCATATTTTTTGTAAATTCTGACGGCAAAATTGAAGGGCTAATTTTTGTTAAGTTCCGGACACCCCCCCCCCCCCCATTTACATGTATATAAATTTAAAGTAGTATAGATATAATCAAAAACTTGCAATACAAGAAAGAAGGCGCGATACCAGTATTACTGGTAAAGCAGACGCTTGTAGCCATGGTAGCGGGTACGCCTGAATTTACATTTATATTTACATGACAACTCAGGCAGCTGCGCTGTAACCGTCCCTTTCTGTAGGGGTCATTGTTCACTGCCCATTGTCGCATAAATATTATTCAATTAAAAACTATTTTGGGCTATGGACGGGTAGTGAAATAACGCCATTCATTCACCTGGCCTAAGATACATACATTGATGTTATTTATCAATAACGGAATAGGATTATATTTCATTTGTAAAACAATTCTTACTAAAAGTATACACAAGAAGATAGCTGTCATGTTACTCTTTAATATTGAATGTTGATATAGAAACTGTGAAAAAAACTTCCTTTTTGCTATAAATCCATTAAGAATTATTACATGTTTTATTTAATAGGTACGAGAAATAAAACTCGCGCATCCAAAATTGTAATATACTCAAAACCAGTATGGGTAAAACATATATATCTATATTTGTCGGCAGAGACTGATAGATCAAAGGCGAAAATCATGCTATGTGTGCAATTGATATTAAGATCTCTTTGAAAGAAGAGGATGTGGAGATATAAAGTTTCAACCTGGGGTCTGCATCCCCCCCCCCCTCCCGCACTCCCCCGAAAATCTTTAAACTACTGGTATTCCGGCAAACTTCACATCAGGGCTGGGAGATGGTAGTATATTTTATGAAAAAAAATATATATTTTATCAGAAAAAGTATCAAAATATCTGCTTGCTTGATTCGCTCGCTCACAAAATCAAGAAACTGGAAAAATGGTATTCAGCAATAGATGTCAACCCCCCCCCCTCCCCCACCCCTGCCATGATCGTGCCCTATACGCCTGGGGATTCAAATGGATGAATGCATAGTACCAAGTCGCTGTATGAAAGATGCGATTACGCTGTCTATAGTTCACTTTGTCAAATAAAAAATGACAGAAATTAAAATCAGGCCCTGTAGAAGTAGTATTGCTTTCTCATGTACATGGATAGCCCAGATAGCTCAGATGTTTTGCCCATCCTTTGGCCAAGGTGTGGATACACCTCTTTGTCTTGAGATTAGCATCCTTCATCATCCATCATTTTATAAGAGACCTTGCCACACTCTCCTTTGATGTCAGTTTGAACTATACTCGACAAAATGTGCTTTAATAGTTTCCAGTTAATATACACACATTATATATATGTTATTTAAAAAAAAAAAAAAATGTTTTTTATTCTTTAATCATTCACTTATTTTTTATTTTCTATTTATTTATTTATTTTTATTTGTTTTATTTATAATTTTTTTTAAATTTTATTTTATTTTATTTTATTTTTTATTTTATTTTTTATTTTTTTATTATTTTTTTTTATTTATTTATTTTTTTTTTTTTTTGGGGGGGGGGAGAGGGGCATTTTCCCGGATCATTGCGTTAAGGACGTTTCCTCTGCTTACAATATTCTTTGTTAAGCCTTGCTTGATTTTAAATCGCTTCCGAATTTACATGCTTTTGCATACGTTTGCTTTATTGTTAATTATATACGTTTAAAAATTTCGATATACGCAAGAACTAGGGGATATTTTTGCAAAATTACAATTATTCATCTGTATTAAGCTTTCTGAAGTCTCTTGATCATTATGAATCGTGTTTTGTTTTTTTTGTTTTTTTCTAAATCTAGTGTTCATAATGTCTGGTTCTACATTTATCAAACTCAAACGAACATAACCCATATCCTCAAGATCATGTATAACAGAAAGCGATAAACTCTTTTCAGGTTGGATGTAGCTATCAATCGTCAAATGATTTTTTTGTTATCCAGCTCACAGAGCAGGTCTAGCTACCCTATAAAAACGAAGTGAATTCGATGACAATCAAAATTATTGAAAACTAATACATGCTATGCATAAGAATAGCCAAATCAGGCTTGTAATTATATTAAACCTGTTGCCTATACCATGTATACAAACCGGGTGGTCCCAGTATTAAACCTATGGGGAATAGGAAATTCAGTATTCAATGGATTAAGGCCCTTATGGATTTCAACCTAACGACTATCATGTTCGTTGCCTTTCCAATACATTCCATGGTATTATGTGTGTTTTGTTATGAAACTTCATTGACACCGTACATTCATATTTCGTGTTACCATGGTTACAATACAAACCATGAAATATAAAGGACGTACTGTTTGCTCAATCAAGGAGATAATACAATTTTCATCTAATCTTTTCTTAAAAATATCCTTTAAAGATTACTCAAAGTTGGACTGTAAGGTGTCCCGTAGCATATGAACTGGAATGATGTTATAATCTAATCTCTCTCTCTCTCTCTCTCTCTCTTAAAAATAGCCCTTCTTGTTGATTATGGGGACTATTGGAAAGGCATTTTCGACCTTAAGGAGCAACTTCTTTTTGTTATCCTCATATGATATTTATCACAATGATCAGTGGGAATATCCTAAAACCAGTCAATGTATACTCAAGAGTCAGGACCCAAATGGAAATGAAAATTTATACTGCTGTCACATGTGTTTTATAATTATCTGACAAATGAATCCAATTGAAATGATCTTTTTTTCTTTCTTGTTTAGCAGCTCCACATCTATTCTGGAGGACAGGTATATTGAGCAAAGCCGCAGGATCAAGCCTAAAGGGCGCGAACTGAGAGCGATTCCACTGCAACCATCTGAAAAAAAAAGACACAAACGTAGCGTATACAACTTGATAAAAGATAATGAATATGGGCATTTAAACTTTCATATTCCTGTTCAGTGGGGAGTATTTTTATTTATCCCCTCCCATACCCAAATGTAGGCGATTCTGTTCTTAAATATCCTGAAATAAATTTATTTCGAAACCCTTTTGCCTATGTTTAAAATGATAATAACACCTGCTAATTCTGTTATGTAGAATAATACTGATTTGATATTAAAGAAACGATATAAATTTTATAATGCGTTTGAAAGTAATATTTGATATCTATGAAGGAAAAAATATTACAGTTTGTCAATACAGGGGAGTGTGGGGGGTTAAGGTCCTTATGTCAAATATATTTTTATATTTGTCTTGGTAATGACTTTCCACATGTTTTCTAATTTTCCGTCTATCCAGTGGATTATAAGCAATTGAAATCAGCTGCAGTCCATTTGACAAATACGTGTAGAAAAATAATCCCGACGTTAATTTGTTATCATGTTAAGTTGTGAAAATTGTCAATAAAGTGACGACAGAGACAGAGTCACATCAAATAGGTTGATAGCTCTCTCTTCCTCTCTCAGTGTTTCGTAATTTGCCAAGATGGCATTCGCCAAGTCCATGCTCATAGCCATTTGTTAACGCGTCTACTTGAAAACGTGTACCGAGGGCACTTGCCCTCTGTTAATAGCCCCTTGATATTAGGTTGTGGGGACGTATTTCTAGTGTATCCAATCTCGGCGGAGTCCTTTATACCAACGCGCCAACATCATGGCTACCAGTATTTGAATACATGAATACCAAAGAGCGAATGATTTGGTAGCACACTTGGGAAAAGGAATCCATCGTTCATTCACCTCAAATTGTTAAACAACAGTTAGTTCTCGAAGCTCTTTGCCATTCGAAGTAAGCTGTTTATAAGAAGGGGTCCCGCTTTCGTTTATCATCGAGTTTATAATGTGGCTAGATAGACAGGTATTACCAGGAGTAACGCACATCAAAAAAAAGGGACCTTATTAAGTACGATTTAATTATTTAGCGTTTTGCTCCTAGGATGCTGATGTATTTTATTTAATAAGTAGATGTTTTAAGTTAAGAATTGACTGTTTTGCTTCCTACCATAAATATGTTAAAGAACTATGAAACTATTCAGCAAAAAAATAAAACACATGAATTAAGAAAAAACACAGATTATAACCATTAAAATATAATTCGTTATTTTGTGTGTGTATGTATTGAAATCAGGTATAAATAATGTTAACTAACAAGAAAATGATATGATATTTGTATTTAAAAACTGATTTTGTATTATAATTAACGTATTTGTTATTCGCACATTTTTCAGAGCAGCCAATGGCCGGATCGTTAGAAATGTATTGTGCAAGCAGATTATTATCATTATCTAGTTTACTTATAAGGTGAATATAATGTAAATGTTTTATCAGTCATGTTTCCTAAGGTACACTGTTTCAGTATTTATAATCTGTGATGAAATTCCCCGTTTATTAATATAGTAAAGTATCTTGAATACTCCCAACTTTACGTTGTTAAAAACCAACGCTTGTCTGTTCCGAAAATTAATGTATTTACCGTCTTTAATCAATAGGATTATGTGTATTTGTCTAAATGTTGTGGAATTTATTTCATGCTTATGTGTTGTTTTTTTTTAATTTACTTTTTATATTGGAGCGCCTTGAGCACCATTCATGGTGGATATGAGCGCTATATAAATATCCAATATTATTATTATTATCATTATTATTATTATCATCAATTACTCGTATCCATTGTTATAAAGTTTATCTTACAGGAAGGTGCTTTGTAGGGAAGTATAAAAGATGTCTTGACTTTAAAATTTCATTTTGTTAAAACTTTACCCCTTTAGCAGTATATAAATATTATTTCATACATGTATTATATTCAGTACATACAGTGAGATCACGTTTTCACCGAAAACTATCCACAGGTAATTCAGATATTTTGGATCATATTATAGATGAGAAATAATTTCTTATTAGGTTGTTTATATAGCCGCAGATGAAATACATGTGATGTAATCACCTTCAAAACAACTTGCGTCACACTTAAAATTTTAATGAAATGGCTTAAATGGGCTGAAATCACTTAAATGTGCAGGTTTTGTCTTCGCACAGGTTGGATCAATAAAATGAAACCCACATTTAACCATGACAGTGTGTTAAGGACCCATTTCGATGGCTTAATTCTAATATGGTGGTGTGATAGCTGATCGTTTTCCTATTAATCATTTTTATCAATATCCAAATATGATGGCAGAACAGTGATAGTTTTCACAATGGTAAGCTATTCACTTACAAGTAAATTATGCCATCGATTGGCAAACTAGCAAAACCCGAAAAAAGGATGCTGCTGCTGATGATGATGACAATAATATTAAGAATAATAAACAGCAATTGCTTGAATAATATGAGCGAAAATTTGCACACAAAAAAGATTTCAACTTTGTTAAGATTTGTAAGCTGCATTCTTCGTATAGTTATTCATAATCAAACCGCATTGAATGAGCTACTAGAACATGTTTTAAATCTTGTGTACAGTGTAATAAAAAAAAATGGATTGAACATTGCTTTCTTCTTCTATTTTTTTATTTTTTATTTTTTGTTCACACTGTATACAGTTCAGTGTTATAATGATACTGGCTTAAACTATTCAGCATGCACTGGAACTTGTCTACTTCCATGTGGCAAAATATAGCTCATCCTCATCGTATTGACAGAAATCCCTCTAATACCAGGTACCGATTTACTTAATCTTTGTAGAGAGTGGCAAAAGTAGATATAGTTATTGCTAACTGACAAGAATGACTTTAGCCACATAAAAATGCAAGTGACACGTATTCATATGCTACTAATTATGAGAGTTTGTTCATAGTTTGATTTCCTAGAAAAAAAAATCTGATATATTTTCTTTTGAATTGAATCATTTTTGGTTATTAGTTCGTTGAAAATATCTTGATGATGCGTGTACCAAAAGGCAAGTTCATAATCAGTACATGGTGCAAATGCCCCTGAAATAACCCTGATTTGTATGAGCACGCGCTGGTGCGCGCATCTTGGTGAGTACAAAATGACAGCATATAAAGGTCAATTGTACTCGGTACAAATTACCCTTATCTGCACATGTGCAGTTATTAGTATAAATAGTATTTACTAACTGGTTCTTTGTTGTAATCATTGACAATGTCCATACGATGTTGGAGAAGGATCAACTGTGTTAAATTCATATTTCAAATTCAAATAAATAACATATCTTTAAACGATGTATGTGTTTGGAATTACTTTTTACATAATGCAGTCGTTAGTAGTGTTGTGTAAGCTTGTAGTGGTCAGCAGCGTTTTGCACAGTATTAATAATACACATTATTACATTACTACTGATGGAGAAGCTGATAAGATTAATTTCTAATTTCAAAAGACTTTCAGTCTACCTAAAGGGCTGGTCACCTTTGTCCGATAACGATATTAAACGATGAAGAGATTTTCAATTAAATGTTCTTGTAGGGCAGTTCTCGGGTGTACATTTAAATAATGAAAAATATCGTTATCGGACAAATTTGACCGACCCCTAAGGCAATTAAAATAACCTATTGCAATAACATATTGCATAATCAGAATAAAATTTATATGGGAAAAAAAAATGAAAAAAAATATCTTTAGGAAATCTAGACAGTAGGCACTTGAAAATAGACCAAGGACCACTACCTTGCCAAACTCCAAATAGCAAAATAGATATGGATCAGCAAAGTGGGTATTGACCTCACTTTACTGCGACTGACTTTTAAAGGCATCAAATGATTTAACAGCTTAAAAGCTATGCTATTTATGTACTAGAGTGAGTACTAGTGTGTGTGCGTGTGTATGTGTGACCCCCCCCCCCCCCCCCCCATCCTCAATTTTCTGTCGGTAAATTTTGTTTTGTTGCTAGCTAGGTAAACAAATCATCTTTGGTATTTATTGTGCATGTTTATGTTGCTTTTACTGATCCTGATTCATTTTTTGCATCTTTGAAAAGGCAACGCTTGCCTCACGTTATATGTAAGGAATTGTGAAAAGAAAATTACCTTTCTCTAGCATTAAGGCCTATATTCGTCTAAATCGACTTTGCCATATGCCACCTCCACTAGGGCAGTATTAGTTTTCACCATATTATCATTTTAAAAATTGTTCCCTGGTGAGATCCAGAAAGGGATTTAATGGGTTTAGTGGGTTTAATGGCTATAACAATCACAGTTGAAGAGCTTCAGGACCTCATCATTGATTATTTCTGAAAAGATTTAAGAAGATATGATATTTGGCATAAATTCGTTTTGCTGCAAAAGAAGAAGAAGAGAAGGAGGAATTAAACTGCAACTACAGTTTTACCGACAGTGATAATAAAATCAATCTGTATTTAAGGTGATAATGACAACTGTTCACCAAAGTTCGAGCCTCCTTAGCTGATTCAGTAAGAATTTCATCAAAACATATTTGAAACCCTCACTTTAAAGAAATGGGCCCCAAACTTGGTTTTTAATTTATGAAGTGGCCACATTGATGGAGTAGCCATATAATTGACTAGAAAAGGCCTCATCAAATATCAACAAGGCCCTTTCTTTCCTTCAGTTAAAAAGATAAAAGACGTCAGGAAGGGTTGCCCCTTCCTTCCACCTAATCGAGCCTTCGGGAGCTGAGGACTATTTTTGCAATTCATATCCCGGAAAAACAAATCATCATCCTCCCCCATCCCGACATTTCTGTATCTACCCATGGAGTACACATACATATTTCCTTAAGAAGTTGAGCCGCCTAAATAGGACGTTGACCAAACGTGCCTAGAGAAAGCAAAGCAAACAAGGATTTTAAAATCTGGCACTTTTATTATTGCTTTATATTACATCATCTGTCAACTTGCAAGCAATTTTTATGAAGAAAATGGTGTACTGGAGAGAGCTGGCCAAGTGAAGGGAAACTATCTTCACTTTTTGGTGGAATTGGATAACTGAAAGTATAATTATGAGTTGTTTCTTCTATATATAGTTTGTTTTTGTAGTTAATGCAGAGAATGATCTTAAATGCCATGATGACAGATGTGTGTACATATTATGTAATTGAAAAGAAGTATTAACTATCCAGCGGCAAAGCTTAAAGTGACGGCAGTTCAAGATGTGAAAATAGCCAAGTAAATATAATTATAATTACAATAATGATCAAAATAGTAATAATTAAGCACTTATTGGTCAAGCCCCTACTTATATTGCAGACCTTTGCAGATATTTTGCGACTAAATGAATTGCTGACATGCATGGTATTCCTAATGTATTGCATGGATAGGTAAACTGCAACCTCAGGTAAGCAGGCACTATTCATAGCCCTTTCCAAATTTTAATGATAAATGAAATGCTGCAAGTCAGGTAAGCACAGTGTGGCCAGCGAAAAAAAACTATTCTGTAGCGAGCATCGAAAATTCTACTACATTGTGTAAATAAAATATTTTACTGCTAAATCAAAATTGTACTCAAAAAATCTCTGACAAGCAAAAAAAAGGGACTTTTTACTCAAAAATTCTCTGAGAAGGCAAAAAAAAAAAAAAAAAAAAAGCTTATCAGCATTTTTGGGGGGACTTTTTACTCAAATATTCTCTGACAAGCAAAAAAAAAGAAAAGAAAAAAAAAAGCTTATCAGCATTTGGGGGGGGGGGGACTTTTTACTGTAAAATACTTTCACAAGTAAAGAGAAAGAAACACCAGAATTATGCTAAAATTCTGCTAAATTTTGTCAAATTATGCCTAGCATAATGCTAGATGCTAAAGCGGTCAAAATTCTGGCAGAAAGCAGAATTCTGCCAACTCTGGCAACGTTGGGTAAGCATGCAATATTCATGATGAACACTTATCCAATGTTGGTGATGTGTGGTTTTAAACCTGAATGGCAATAGACAATTTTTGTAATCCTGGTGCAATTTACTATTGAGCAAGGGACATTTATGGTGAAATCATTTCACCCTACTGGAAGCACACGTCAGACAGGGGAAGCGTTTAGGGTTCCCACACACATAACACAGATATTCCCCTATCCAAAAGATCTATCTGGGTGAAATGCGCAAATTACAACTACACGGAAAAAGCCTTAACTCTTACTGTGCCAAGGGGTTTAGCTCTCTTCAAAAAATTACCAAAATGTGATCAATGCTTACTTTTTAAATGTCTGCAGTTCGTTAACCATCTATTATTTCACAAAATATTGTGTACAAAACTTGTAGGAAATTTATTACCATTTCTTATGATACCAAACATTACTTTACCCAACTTTATACATGAGAATTATTGAAAATTACATTTGGGTTTCTTTTTTGTCCATTGTTTTTTGGTTTCTCATTTGTTGACTATTGTTTAATGTTCAATAAAGTAATATCTTTTTAAAAATCTGCAATTTTCTCTGAAAATTTCTATGGTAGCATATAATTATAATCATATCTTTAGAATGCTTGATTTATGCTCAAAATTTTGATATACAGTGACCACCATATAGCTTTGCTGTGGTCGAACAATTGGTGAATGAAAGTGACAAGTCTATCTGTCACATATACGTGATATCAGCACCGAAAGAGTTAAAGGAAATAAGAGCAGTTTGGTAGGAGGGTCGAAGAAGTCAAGAGACCAAGTCTCTCGGAGAGGACTTAAAGCCGTCGGTCCCCTGGTTGTCTTACTTACAAAAATACGAATGGTTTTTAAATAGAAGTCAGGTAAAATTAACCATCAAAGGAGACAACTTAAGGCCCACTCGAACATGTCGAAGACAATACGACTGAACACCGCAATGATAGGGATAAGGCCAACGATTTTCAATCGATCTTAACATGCACACACAACATGATCTCGCAGTCCATGAAACCCTGATAAAGCTGTTCTGTCAATGGATAACCCTCCATTATGAGGTGGAATGGCCGCCGCGGCCTCCGAGATGACGCCATGTTACTTTTTTTTCTCCGGGGATACTCAAAGAACAAAGGTGACATTTGTGATCTGGATGATTAGCAGGTCCGCTTTCGACATAAGAAGAATGTGTTGCATAACAATCCAGCTATGATGAGAAGAGTAGATCAGGTGTAGGTACTTAGACTGTTTAAAATTAAAAAAAAAAAGATTTATAAAACGGTGAAGTAGATCGTAATCTAATGATTGGTTGAGAGCGTACACGTGACCAGACGTCTATTTTGCCTTACATGTAATTTTGCTAGTGACTGGTCAGGATATAATGACCGGTCATTGGTCACTTTATTCAGGCGCGCCGGAAGCAGTTTGGGATTGGGGGGCAAACATTCAAGGGGGCTCACCTTTCAAGGGCTCATGTCTTCTCATGCACCCCTAAAAAAACACACACGCTTTCCCACCCTCTCACAACAGTACAGATCCTACTGCTAAATCAAAATATTACTCAAAAATTCTCTGACAAGCATTTTTGGGGTGTACTTTTACTCTCTGACAAGCAAAAAAAAAACACACCAGAATTATGCTAAATTTCTGCTAAATTTTATCAAATTATGCTAAAGCGGTCAAAATTCTGCCAGAAAGCAGAATTCTGCCAACTCTGGCAACCTTGCGTCTAATACAAAACCTCCACTACGTTAAAGTTTAAAGTTTGAATGCTTTATCTGTCTTCAGTGATCTCCATGAATACGAAAAATGAATACAAAGGCTTACAATTACGTAATAAAGCAATCAAGCTATTAATATACACACGATTTTTACTCCTTTACTACTGATTTTTTTTTTTTTTTTAATGGGGGGGGGGGGGCTTTTTTTTTGGGGGGGGGGAGAAAATGCATTTTGCCCCCCCCCCCCCCCCCCCCACTTCCGGCGCCTATGACTTTATTCCATACGGGAGCACTAACAAGCGTTGTTTTTGCTTCATATAAAAACAAATTATACACATCATAATATTCTTGTGTGAGCATATATTATAATCCACCCTTGATAACTTCGAAAAGTCCAAACACCCTCAGCTATCTTACGGAGTGTATCAGACTGTTCCACAGTTACATTGTGATGTTAATCCATGCTAACGCCCTAAGTGATGTCTATTCTCCAATCATTTATTCCTTAAATTTTCGGCAGTCTATAAACGAAATGAATACTTTGGCGTTGATTCCACCAAGTTTTGATTTCTCCAAACTTGGAAAAATTGGGTTTTGCACTTATTATTTTCAAGAGCAGCTTACTCAGTGATGCGTGGCATTGATGATGCACACAAGGTGTTAAATAAAAGCTGATTTTTTTTTCCTTTTTACTCTTTGGTTCTGCTTAACATTTGATATATGTAAATCATTGTGAAATTCTTCTTCTTCTCGGGTCACTACACAAGTTCCGTCCAGTGCAGGACGCAGGAATTGGCGTTGGCACTGAAAAACCTCCAGATCTTTGAGGGTACACGGTTCTGGTAGGAGGTGGCAGACCAAGAGGTGTTTCATCGTCGGTCCTCCCCACAGTCGCACACAGTTTCTCTATCCTCACTGTAGCCCCATTTCTGCATGAGGACTTTACATCGTCCGGTTTCAGTCCGAAGGCGATTTAGGCATGACCTGGGCCCCGTTGCATAAAACTTGCCATTAATGGTAACTCTGTTATCAATGGTAACTACCATGGTAACATCACTCAACAGCCTATCAAAATCAAGGTTTCCATGGGAGTTACCATTAATGGTAAGTTTTATGCAACGGGGCCCAGGTGGGCCTTGCCTCACTGGAACCTGGAGGTAGAGATTCACTAGGTCCATAAGAAATCTTATTAGGCCTTGACTGGAAGTGGTTCGTCCACAGGGTCATCCTTCGACTGTGGGCGGTGTCATCAAAGGAGTCAGTTGACTGAAGAAAACTGTGTCTTGATTGGAGTCTCTTTTTGGCGGGTTCATGGTTGTAGAGTGGGTGGAGAGGGTTGTCTTCTTGCTTGGTTTTCTCCATCTGCAATGAAACCTCTCGTCTGATATGTGGTGGGGCAATACCTCATCTACATATATTTGTATTTGATTTATTTTTTCTTCTGCATTCATATAAGTACAACATTTTCGGTAACATATATAAAATAAAATAAGACACAAAAGTACTTTTTGACAATGAATCATAAATAACAAGTATATGTATCATTTTTCAAAAACAAACAAGAATTGATAAATTGTCAAATTATTGCAATTCATCAAATATGTATTATTTACGGAGGAAGGACTGCCATTATAAGCAATTTGCTTGAGAATATTGCAAACCCAGACAAATATTATGAAATAGCCAAGAAATAGCCCCCCCCCCCAAAAAAAAAAAAAAAAAAAAAAAAAGCGGAATGGATAAATAATTGAAATCCTAAGTTAAAAGCACATTGATGATGATGATGATGATGATGATAACGGTGATGATGATGATGATGATGATGATGAAGAGTTGACACAGAAATTTTACCTTGTATATTCAGATAGTAACATCGTTTTAATTTTGGCTTTAAATGAGTAAAGGGAACAACAGGATTTAATGAATTCTGGGAGAGAATTCCATAGGTCTGGACCATGGTGTCTTATTGATCTATGGGCAATCAGTAACTTTGGGTCGACTAGATGAAAACTGGAGGAATTGCGAGTAGGGTAGGAGTGAATAGTGTTATTTAAATTATAAAAAGTTTTGAAATGAAAGAGGGAGCAAGTCATTTAGATACTTAAATATGAACAGTAAACTTTGTAGTGAATTGATGTCGAATATTATTAGAGTTTTCAGTTGGTAAAATATTGGTCTGGTGTGAGATAAATATAGTGAACCGGTACATATGCGAAGGGCTTTCTTTTGCAATAAGTAAATAGAGTTGATTTTTGTTTTGTTGGTGTTGGCTCATACTAAATTGCAATATGTTATATATGGTAATATTAATGAATTATAAAGCATAATGAGCGTTTTACAAGGGACAAATCTCTTTACTTTATAAAGTATACCAACATTCCTAGAAATATAAGTAGTTATATGACGTATGTATTCATTCCAATTTAAATTTTCATCGATAATGAGGCCAATTTTTTTTTTGTCTCTTTCTTTCAAGAGGTACATTATCTATAAGTATGTTTTAAGGAAAATCAATGACATGTGAATTTACGTGCTTGAAATACATGAAATTGGTTTTGTCTAAATTAAGGGACAATTTATTGCACTTAAAACCACATAGATAACTTTGGTAACTCATTATTAAGTGTATTTACTAGGGTATTTAAGTTATAATGTGAACAGAAAATGTTTGTGTCATCTGCAAATAATATGAAAGATAAAAAGAGGAGTTGTATTGGTTAAATCATTAATATATAATAGAAAGAGTAAAGGGCCTAGTATTGACCTTGTGGAACACCGCATTGGATTGGTAGGAAATTTGAAGAAACATCATTATACACTACATTTTTTTTCCTATTAGATAAATAGCTCTCAAACCAGGTGAGGGCAACTCCACGAATTCCATAAGCATGATAAGAGTGAAGTTTTTAAAGTAAAATATGGTGGTCAAGCGAATCAAAGGCTTTTGATAAGTCCATGAATACACCTATTACATGTTCTTTATTCGCCATGGCATTCGTTATTTCATCATATAATTGTACTAAAGCTAGGTCAGTTGAATGTCTTTTTCTGAAGCCATATTGATTTTGATTTAGAAAATGAAATGTATCTAAAATGTTATACAGCCTTTTGTAAATAATCTATTCTAGGATTTTTGATATGCTGGGAGGAATTGATATAGGCCTGTAATTACTTATTTAGTGAGGGTTGTCTTTTTTGAAAACGGGATTTACCTTTGCAATTTTTAGGGACGCAGGACATTTCCCGGTGTTAATAGATAGATTAAAAATGTGAGTTTAGGAGAAACAAGAAAATGTATCATTTGTTTAAGGAGGAAAACACTGATTCTATCGTGACCTTGTGATTTACTTGACTTGAGATTTTTGTTATTTCGATTATTTCATTAGGAATTATGGGGTTAAAAAACAGTGAAGAAGTTGTAGGTTCAGGAAGAAATTTAGTAAAATTTTCGTTCGGTTTATTAAAATAATTTGCTAAATTAGGTCCTATATTTACACAAAAAAAAGAAATTAAAGGTATGAGCTATATCTTCAGACTGTATTACTGTATTATCCATTGTAAAATTATTAGTAGGTCATTTTCTTTCCTTTTTTTTTCTTCTTGCCAATCAGATCATTTATAACCTCCCATGTATATTTCATATTAGTTTTCACTCGGTTAAGTTTATCGGAATAGTACATTTTACGAGAAGTTCGAATGATATTAGTTAATTTTTTTTAGGTACGTTTTATATTTGTTGTTATTAAGAGTAGTAGAGTTTTTTAGATAAGCCTTATAAAGTTTGTTCCTTGTGTGTATGGATCGCAGAATTGCTTTTGTTATCCATGGCATTTTACAACGTTTATTGTTCTGGTTTACAGATACCAGAGGAAAATTTTTGTCGTAATACTTCTGTAACTTTTTATCAAAAGTTTCATATGCAGTATTTGTATCTGACTCACTATAAATATCCAACCATTCTTCTGTTACTAGATCACTTTTGAGGGATTCAATATTTTGGGGTGTTTGCTTTCTTTACATGCTTGATAGGTCATCTACATTTGTTAGTCGCCGGCAGCGGCCAGAGATAGCTCTGTAAGCATTCAAGACTGGGTCAATCTTTGCAGCATGATAAGACCTACTCCAGACAGGGACTGCATACTCAGCAGTGGATAAGCATAAAGCAAGAGCTGTGGTACGGAGAGTTTTGGCATATTTTCCCATCTTGTGTTTATAGCAAGCTTCTTCAAAATGCTGTTCCTTGCTCCAACTTTTGCCATTGTCTTGGTAATGTGGTTCTTGTATGTGAGGGAACGATCTAATGTGACGCCTAAGCAGATCGGCTTATGGGTGTGTATTAACCATTTTCCATAACCATCAGACCCTCATTTGTAGATTGGCATATCTGTTCTTAAAGTGATTTGGTAACTTTGTAGAGGCTTGATAAAATCTGAGCTGCCTGGCCTTACATGTTAACAGTGCATGTAATATAGTGTAAAAATGAAGCTCATGAAAAAAAAAAGCACTTCAAAATCATCATGTGCTTCACAAAAGTAAACATATGCAAGTGACCGGAAATGCCAGACTCATTTCCCCCATAGACTCAGTGTTAGACTAAAGCGTATGGCCATACGCTTTCGTAAATGGGAGTATTCAGTCATAGATATCTTAATAATAGCATTATATATTTGAAAAACTTTCCATGCCTGGCTATTTATTTATCCTTCAGAACATCATTATACAAGACAGATATCAAAATTCAACAATTTATTAAATCAAGCCTCCACAAAGTTTCCGAATCCCTTTAAAGGTGGAAGACGTTAAAGATAAAGTAGAGTTCTGTTCATGCAATTACACTGTGAAAGATACTTTTCAGTGGAATTTGGGAAAGGTTAACCATGTCTCCATAAGAATTGTTTTATACTGTGTTGTTTTGGAATCATCAAAACAGATAAGAAATTGACCCAATCTCACTGAAAAGCACATGTACTGCACACATAAATGGCAATATCGGACTACACACACACACACAAGTGACATGAATGTTCGGCCCGAACATTTCAGCTATTTCTAGTCATATTTCGAATATAAGAGCATTTGAAGAACAATCATTTTCAGGGGATGTTTCTAATATTGTGTTCTTCCAAACTGACATAAAGGGAATGATAAAGCTCACAAATTATTTTTCACCTTTTCCAGAACTCAAGATTCCCTTTTAGTTGAGTTTTCTCAGGATTAGCCGGTAGATGGTTTGCAGCATAATAAGGGGTAAGGCCTGCAAGAGCATCGCTTGGTGACTTTTCTGAGAAGCGGTACAGAGATCTGCGGCATACAAGAAACTCGTTATACTTGGATGGAATGGTTGATCATTAGTGTAGAAGTTGAAAAGGAGCGGGGCCAGAATGCTGCCTTGCGGGAGATCATTTTTCTGCCTGCGCCACCTGCTGTGGTGACCTTTCCGACTAACATGAAAGCAGGTTTTGAGTCTTTGACCTTTGAATTTCGGTTACAATTTTAGGAACACCCTGTATATGCATATTCTTAAGCATCATAACTTTTTCAAAGACTTGCATAGCAAGAAAAAAACCCCGCTACTTCTGGCAATTCCAGCTGAGAATCCTCTTTATATATCGTTCTCCGCAATATACAAATGACAACACATCAATAGCGAGGAACTTTTTTTTGCTTGACTTTATTTGTGCAGTTCAGTGATTCTTTATACTGCCCTCACAAGTCTAAGAATGAACAAATTTGCTCTCCTTTTGCCAATACCTGATGTTACTGCCTTTCCTTTTAATTCTGAGGTACAGCGCATTCAGATGTATGTATCAAATGCAAATTGAATATCTACTAAGTGTATAGTGAAAGCTCGTTTCTTTTTGAAATTCCATGTTCTGTACAAAATTACCAACACTGCTCAATCAAACCTTGTTCAAAATTGATGAAACCCATTGTCCAATGGTTACAATAATCAAGGTGAATAATAATGCTTGAAAATAGTACTTTCTTAATTGATTTAGAATCACGAAATAGCTGTGGCATATTGAAAGTTCAATTGAAAGGATATATTATATTTGAGAAGAATCCAAAATTCGACAGGCATTGTAAAGGAAATACATTGGCTTACATTTTACTACGTAAAACTTCTATTTAATGGCGGCACATGGGAGGTAATTAACGGGATAATTCCCGGTCCCCTCCCCCTGTCTGCTCCTGTTTAATTGTATATGGAGCAATTGAGGGGGTATCGTAGCGAAATCTACTTATTTTTCAACCTGCTTTCTTTTATCTTATTAAATTATTAGATTATTAAAAATTAAACTTACTAGTAATGACCTAATAAGAAAATGAGCATTTAATTGGGCTACAGGAAATGGTTATCAAAAAACGGTATAGCTATTGCTCTTGCTATGCCAGACATGTGGGTTTGCAGCTGGTATTGTTTGAAAGTTTACATTAGGGCTATACAATCCAACCTGCCTAGAGGGAAATATCACAATAGGGGTTTGTGGGCCGAGGAATAAAGCTTCGTCAAAAGCTTTTCTCTCTCTCGCGGCAGAGAGCAATTTGATTTACTGTTAATTCTGGCAAATCAGCTTTATACCTGATTAAATTCACTTTTTTTTCTGTACTTGAAGAGAAACATCAGCTATTAGCTTAGAAAAAAAAGATAGTGCGAAGCCAAATAAGCCAGCAGGGGAGGAGCTGGCAAAATACCAAGTAAAATCTTGATGATGAAAGAAATCCTCCATTTCAAAGAGGCATTTACAAATATGGCATGCTTTTGTTTACAAGAACAAAACATTTCCTTTCGATGATAAGTAAAATTTGAATAGAGATGTAATGTTGTGCTAGTCTGGGTTAGCGACTGCTAGCAAGAAAACAAGCTTCTTCTTCTTTTTGTTTAACTTAATAACTACTTGGTTGGAATATCTGAAAATGCAACCAAAAGATTAGAAGAAGCATTTGCTAGGCCTTTACTAGTTCTTATAATAATAATAATAATAATAATAATAATAATAATAATAATAATAGTACATTGCTTAGTAAACGCATAATACCACATGGTCTCTATGCGTGTTAGAACATCACTGTGATGATGTTACAAAATCTTAGTTACAAATTCAAAAACAATTGTGTTTTCAGTTCAGATTTGAACTGATCCAACTGAGTGACATTCCTTAAATTCTGTGGGAGTTTGTTCCAAAGTTGAGGTGCTATCTTTTGAAATACCCTATCCCCATATGACTTAGTCTGGACAGATATTTGAGAGAGATTTTTTTAATTTGAACGAAGATTGCGTTTGGGTATATACACTTGAATAAGTTCACGAAGATAGACAGGAGCGATGCCATGTAAACATTTGAATACCAGAACAAGTAATTTGTATTATAGATACCGGCCATTTTGTCATTTCGAACTATTCCTCCCTTTTAGTCCCTTTTCAACTCAAGTTCCTTGTGTAGGGTTATCCTTCTCTGCATAAGTAGGTTTATTGAAGTGCATGTCTTTTTTGAGATAAGAAATTATGCGAAAAACATTATTTAAAAAACATGAGGATAACATCAGTACTTACCCTAGACACCAAAAGTGACTCAAATCGAGCAAGCAATGAAAGTTAACAAACTTTTGTGCCAAGGGGAAAAGATAAAACAGACATCGCCTACTTCAGAAACTTTGCCATGTTTACACATCCATTTCTAAACCAGCTTCAAAGATATTATCTTTTATTTTGACATAGACTTGAAAGTAGTCAGTAGTTGCATTGTAGATCGATTCGGCTTAGAATGTAAGGGGGAAATATGCTCTGAAAGTTTTAAGCAGATGATCTCATGATTCAACGTTCAGAAAGGTAACCGTTGATGTAGTAAGAAGGATAAAAAGTTATATTCGTGCCGTAGCACGACTATCCCTATGATCATAATTATCATCATAACTACATGATTAATTTCAATATACATTGTCGCCATCCATAATGTTTACCATCATCTTCAGGGCCCAATGCTTCAAACATGTATTTTAGAAAGTTAAACATTTAAACATTTGGATTAGCACCTCCTATAAAATAATACGATGACGTGTTCTGTATGTACACAATAAACTACAAAATATTACGCAAATCTACGAATGCATCTATAATTTTACACCTGCATTTTTCATTTGTATACTGACCTATACTACTCGACATTGAAAACAAGAACCTTCAGCCTATGCTGTCTACCATGTACCAATACCCGTTTTCTTTGACTCATCAATGAATCATTGACATTCATGAAATTTCACAGAGCTACGTCTGGGTGTAACGAAAGACAAGCGTGTAGCCAGGCAGAATATACAAATTCGAATGCGGTAGGCACCGATCTTGGAAGATTACCTGAACATAAAAGAAAGAGAGAGAAAAAAATAGGTGTTTGATACATTTAATTCAATACATACAGAAAGCCATATCGAGCAAATTTTTTGAGCCATCTCCACCTACTGTTTTAAAACTTAAAAAACCAGAGTAAACCTTGAATTTGGTTTTATGACAGGTTATATAGCCCCAACATAAAATATCATCTGAATATACCACCGATGTTATTCAACATTTGTGTGAATTTCATCAGGGGTATATTGATTTATACAACCCCTTCCTAAACTACTCGGACATATATTATCAATAAAGTGTAGACATAATATTGGAGAGAGGCGAATTTCATTTAAATTAAAACACGTTGTAACTTTAAAAAAAATTGTATAAAACAAAAAATCACTGCGTTTTTTTTCCAGTAAATTTCATGACTGGCTGTTAGAGTGTGTACTAAAATTTATTTAGACATAATCATTTTGTCCAATAAAAATAAAAGAGAGAGAGAGAGAGAGAGCGCGCGCACGAAAAGAAAGGCATTGATTTCTGGATCCAGTACAAACAAATACAATGAGTGAAATTTCAGAGGTGAAATGCCGGGGGTAAAAAGGTCTGAGGTAAATAATACCACACAAAAGATTTAAAATGTAATATTGTTTGTGCCCATAGTGATAATGAAATATCAAGAAGCGCAGTCTTATTCGGTATTATAACATCGTATCAGTGGCGGTGATACGGGAGAGGAACTACAGCCCCCCCCCCCCCCAATCGAATCTTGAAAAGAAGAGAACAGAGAGAAAATGGAGAGATGGTAGTAAATGAGAAAAGAGGATGATACGACCCGATTCCACACCACCCCCTCAATCGATGACTTGGTCTCTATTATCACATTTAATAAGTCTCTCCCCCCCCCCCCCTCCTCCCATCAACAAAAAATGCTGCTTTATAGCTGGATACAAGCTGCGCCACTGAATTCCTATGGTTTTGACTCATCTCACTACATCAGAGTAAAACACACCGTTTATTATAAAGAAGGCTTGTAAGCTTTTTTGAATGCTATGAAAAACAGTGAGGAAGACAAGGCTCTTCCGAGGACGATGCAAGTAGTATATCACTACACATCAACATCATCAAAATCAGTTAAAATGGGAATTTGATGTTAGTGAAGTTGTCAAGAAAGTAAGAAGATTATAAGCTTTTTTAGGCAGATTGAGAAATACTCTAACTCTTTCAGTGCCGATGTCACGTATATGTGACAGATAGACTTGTCATTTTCATTCACCAATCGCTTGACCACAGGAAAGGTATATGGCAGTCAAAATATATCAAAATTTTAGCATAAATCAAGCATTCTAAATATATGATTATAATTATATGCTACCATAGAAATTTTCAGAGAAAATTGCAGATTTTTAAAAAGATATTATATTATTTCAACATTAAACAATAATTATAGTAAACAAATGAGAAACAAAAAAAAAATGGACAAGAAAGAAACTCAAATGTAATTTTCAATAATTCTTATGCATAAAGTTGGGTAAAGTAATGATGTTTGATATCATAAGAAATGGTAATAAATATCCTACAAGATTTGTACACAACATTTTGTGAAATAATAGATGGTTAATGAAGTACAGACATTTGAAAAGTAAGCACGGATCACATTTTTGTAAAATTTTGAAAAGAGCTAAACCCCTAGCACAGTAAGAGTTAAGTGAATCATATCTAAATCTAATCTTCCAATCTGTGATCCTTCCTAATTTTGATTATGCATATATAACATGGCAATCTTCCCCTAAGATATATCTGGACCAACTTCAAAACTTCAATATAAGGCTGGGAGAATAATTTTAAAGACAAACCCTTAAAATCACACCTCAATTTTCCAGATACATGATCTCTTAAAATGGAAAACCCTTAAAACCGGATGTAAAAAACAGAAGTTTATAATATTTTATAATATATTTCACAATTTAACTCCTGAATATCTGCAGAATAATCTCTCTCCGGAAAAACAAAAACAAAACAAGTATACCCTAAGAAATAAAGATAACTTCGTCTTGCCCAAACTTAAGACTAATTAGTGTAAACGATCATTATTTTATCGTGGATCTAAAATGTACAATGTATTAGCAATTAACTTACGTATACCAAACATACTTGCTGTATTTCGCAATGGCCTTGATGAATGGATACGAGATTGGATAAAATTTTGGTGCATTCGAGGAAGGGAGGGGGTAGCGTGAAATACAGAGGGTTAGGGAAGCTGCATTGGGTATTGTGTACGTGACATATTTCTTATCTTTTGTGTCACATTATGTTTGTCTGATTTTTTTTCTCGACCTCTAAAAGAACAGAGTCATTATAATAATGGCTCTAAATAGAGTTTTCCAGCCTTCATTTTTGTTGATTCTTGATTTATACGTTTTGGTATATAATATTGTCTGTACGTGTCTTCGATGTATTTGTGGGGAAAATATGAAGCAACCAACCAACCTCTTGGTTAACGGTGATCACAGTGATAGTCCAAATATGGGAGCCGTCGATCCGTAGACCCAACATGCGCGTCAGTACAAAGCAGTGAGGATCGAGGGTTGAAAGGTTAATGGGTTCTGCCTGTTCGCGGGCCAAGTACCTTAGGAGGTCGATGATGCCAAACATAGGAGGTACTGCTATCCGCCACTGTCTAACAACACCATTGGCTTCCACCAACACTTTGACATCCGACTGATGAATAAACAACATGAAGGATAATCAATGAGAGTAGTCTACAAAAAATAATATATAAAATTTCGCAAAGGAAATGCATGACTCAGTCAAACCTATGAGCAGACCCTAGAAAGACAACAGACCAAACAAAAAATTACTTATTTTCGAATGGGCAAGAATCGGTCAGTTTGAAGACGATGTGGGGTCGGTTTAGCGGTGTGAATGGGGAAGGAAAATTTGTGGATGATGTTTCGGGGAAAAAAGCAATAATCAGGAAACAAACACAAATTGTACATTTAAAGTAGAAGAGCTAGAAGTATCTCATGAAAATCACTAACCGCTGGGGGTCCAAAATACAAAGAGGCCTGAGACTGTCCCGGGTGACTGTTCGGTGAAAGCCGAGATGCTGATGTCATCGACGAAGTCGTCAACGATGGCGAGTGTGAGGTGTGGGAGGCGTGGCTCGTAAGGCTTAAGGTTGTGACGGGGAGTGATGGTGGTGGTTGCGGTGACCCTGTTGTGTCAGTAGTTGTAGGGAGCAGTGATATCTCAGTCACTCGGTGTGATTGATGACCTGGTGACGTTAAGGTAATTGAAGGATCCACGGGTGTGAGCCGAGTTGTTGAATCCTACCGTACACAAATTATGAAGAAAACTATTCATTTCTGTTATTTGCTTTTTTTTATTTTATGACCTTATCAGGCGCGTAAAATTATGTTTATGTGTATTTGAAATATTTCAAACATAAAAACATCAGTACAAAAATTCAAATGAATACGTGGTCTGAATATAATTCTCCTACAAAGGGAATAGCTAAGTAAATGAAGAGTTTCATTCCAAAGGAGCTAAATCCACATTTAATGTTTTTGAGTAAATTAAGGTTTTTTAATTTACCACCTTCCCTTGTCCACTGTTACTTTCTTTTGATATATATGGTAGGGCTATTGTCTTAGATTACTTCCATCATGTTTTCAAAAATCTAACAATGAATTTCAATTTTTATGAAATTTTTATAATTTCAATTTCCATGGATTTAGCTCCTTTTGGAATGAAACCTTAGTCGATTGTCCTTTCCTACACGTTGAAACACCTTTAACAATAGGAATTAAACACGAAACACATTAATATTGCTAGCAGAGTACACTTTACATCTTTTAAGATATTTATTTGTGGATAAATATGTTTTTGATTTATTAATGAATTTCTCATTTTTTCCTAATAACAGGGAACCGTTCGATGTTTCATTCCAAAAGGAGCTAAATCCAAAAAATTTCATTTTATATATTAAAAACACGTAAATCTTATCAAAATTTTGCACTGATAATCTAGACTGGGAGCTGCATGGAAATGCGTAAAAATCTTAATACATATCTTTAGGGAATGTGGTTAAATGAACAAATCCTAAATGGCCATACTGGATTTAGCTCCTTTGGAATGAGACGGTTTTGGATTTAGCTCCTTTTGGAATGAAACCCTAAATTTCTAACCATTTTTTTTTTCAACTTTCAATTTTTTTTTTTATTAATGCGATATAGAGCATTTGATTCCCATGCCCGAGATGCATGTATTTATCTTGAAAATCAATTTCGATCAAATATGGATTTAGCTCCTTTTGGTATTAAGCTCTTCAAATATACCCATAAGAAATTACATTTTAAACCAACAATATGAAATCAATTATTCATGGTGAATAAAGCACTGAATGTCAGATGTCAGTAACTGTAGATCTTAATGACTTGAAATTTAAATATTGTGATCTACTTCAGTAACTTGAGGTCAAAAACTTCACGTCCTAAATTATAATTGCACAATTATCAAAACAAAGTGATCATCAGCTGCTTACAGAAATTGTTTGGACAATATCAGGTAGAGCAGAAGTACTCGAATCACCACTAGCAAAGACTGGAGGCGGCAAACCACTCATGTCTACAGGTGGCGGTGAGAAAGGCAAATCTTCAAATGGCTGTGGCACAGAACTATCAGACCTCGATGACTGTGTTATGCTACTCGTCCCTTCTGGGTTTGGGTAATCTTCGAAACCTGGAGTTGACGGATTATCGAGGTGGAATGATCTCTGTATCGGTCTGGATGGTGATACAGACAATTTTGTAAAAGGTTCAGAAGTTGACTCGTCGTATTCTTCAACTGGCCGAATGTGTTGTGGTCTTAATTGGATTGGCGGTCGAGCTCCTTGTGACTGTGTTTTTCCTTTGGAATCCAAGTTGAGTTTGGGCGGCAGGAGTGGGATATGTGGACTTTGAGGAGCGGATCTTTCAAAGACAAAGGATGGGTGGGTCGGAGGCTGCTCAATAGATGACGACGATATTGAGTGTATCGGATCTACAGACGGAGAGGATAATCGAGAACTTCTTGGTTGGGCTATGTAAGTTCTATGTTCGGCCTGACATCCCAGAACCTTTCGCAGGTAATTACCAAAATGGGAACCGAGCTTTGTTAGAAATGGCAATATGAAGGGAATTTCATGTATCTGCAAAAGAAATGAGAGACAATAAGACGAAAAATAATCTGATAAAAACAAACATGGATAAGGATGTGGTTAACATTGGGATATTTTGTATGCCTACAATGGTTTCAATGATTGCAAGGATTTACGCATATGCACAAGTTCTTGAGTCATTAACAATCACTTTCTAGATCAGAGAAGAGGCCTGGAATCGAATGACAGTCTACTCCAGTCCATACGCTTCGTTTTTGGGATGTGTCAAGTCGCAAGCCTTTTAGATTATTAGAAGAGAGACACTAAATGGACATTCCCAGGGAAGTCAGGCTGATGCTTTATCGGGCCTTTACGAGAATAATTTACTTTGCTTAAGTAAATTGGGTATCATGGTGGTAGCATGTAGGATTATGGATAGTCGGGAAATATCCGCAAAGTTTGATCTGTGGCAAGTTAAATTTGTAAAATTTGAAGGATGAACAGTCATTATGGTCACTGTTTTCATTTCTTTCCCCTTTCAAACCATTATTGTTTTTTAAAGAATAAGCTTTTACGAATCTCAGATGTCTACGTGTAAAACTTAGGGATATTCATGTATCAGTTATATATAAATTAATTACCTGCGATCGTTTCTGCATTGCTTGTAAAAAATATTTAAAAAAAATTAAAAAACGCTATCCAACCATACCCCACACGTCAAAGTAACTCTTTCCATTTGCCACGAACTCGAACAGTATTTGCAAAGGAAAATGTTACATTTTCAGGTCCAAAGTACTGGAGTGAACTGCCAACTGAAATTACTGAATCCACCTCATTGTTTATATTTAAACGGAAATTGAAACTTCTTCTCCTAAATGGTTATGCCACACAGGCAGAAGCCGGCATGTAGTTCTGTCAAAAGAATCTTTTTAATAGACCATTTTCCATGTTTGTATCACACCTATCATGCCTATACAGTTTATTATGATTTTATGCCTTTTCTCCGAGTGGCAGGGGACGGGCCAGTTCACTCGCCTGCAGCGAGTTGCTGTGCCTCAGTAGCCATTGTTTTTTGCTGGATCTGATAGAAATAATAGCTTGCCTGATGTATCACCAGAGCGTGTGTGTGTGAGAGGGAGAGAGAGAGTTGTGTGTGTGTGGGGGGGGGGTGTATGTGTGTGTGTAACGTGTGTTCTGACTTCTGGGGTGCAGTATAGCTCCTTGCGGGCGGGTGTGGTGGCCCGTCGCTGGTTGCTCAGAGATGGCTCCCCCCCCCCCCCCCCCGCATATTGATAATGTTTTTATAATTTATACCGAAATGCTGACATCATAATCCCGTTACATTGGTGGATACGTGGTTGCTGTTTTATATATCTCTTCTTATGTAGCGCGTTGAGTTAAGCCATCGGTAAAAATTGGGGAAAATGTTATAAATCATGTTAGCACTTCAGTATATGCTTCAAAAATCGCAACGGCGTACAGGAAATGCTTATTTATCCTAATAATGTGAATTGTTATATTACTGCTGTAATGAAAGTGACAAAACCATCCATTACAATTTCTTTGAATGCGATTTTGATTACTGCGACACAATAATTTTATTTATATACTCATAATGTATCATGCATTGCTCGTTCTCACTATTTTTATAGACTATTATTAATCTTATTACTCTTTGGAGCCTATAACTCACAAGCATAGCTTTCTCCTTAGGTTCCTCAATATTTCACTTTTATTCTAGCCCAGTCTTTTAAATTAATATTGCATGCAAACGTATAGATATGAGGTACCCACCATCTTTTATTTTCTCTGACAATATATTTCACCTTTTTTTTTTTTTTTTTTTGGGGGGGGGTACAAGTTATCTTGTTTGTACCAGTTATATTGTTTGTACCATTTATACTGTAAAAGTACTGTAAATGTGAAATATGAAACAATCAACTGAAACTGAAACTGAAATATGATACTATATAATGACACAGGAGAGTTTTGAAACACTTAAAAGAAATGCCTCATGGGCAGCATTTGGGAAAATATACCCAACAAAGAAGGCATTATGCAGAAAGAATTACCTTCCGTTACCATGTAACACAATATACTATTTTGTTTAAAACAATAAACTTTGTACACTGTAGCTATATTCGTGACTCACACTGCAGTAATAACGTAATAATATATGACAACATTTACCGAAATACTTGCAGAGTGTTGCCTGTAAACCAGTTGACTACTGAATTCTTTAACTCTCATAGGCTTAATACAGGAGCCACCCGGTTCCCGTAGTCTATGGGTTAAGCGTATTATCATAATGACATAAATATGACTTGACGTTTTTACCTCCGATCTTGTAGAGCGACTAAGGCCACGCTGGTGATAAAGATTAGCCCCTGCAGAAGATGGTCGTTTCACAGCGCCCTCACTAAGACTAACGATCAGGTCACGGATTCGTGACGGTGAGGCGTGGTCATTCGCTCTCTTCACACAGCTTTGAATAGGATTAAATGGTCCAGACTGAAAAGGTGTCTTTGCAGTTTTCTGTCGTGAATTACTCTGAATACTAAAAGGATTTTGGATGGTTCTGGACGACGGTGGTCTCTTTCGAAGAGGAGTGGGTGGGTATAGGTCGGTGCTGGAGAGAAATCCGTGCCTGCTTTGCCAGGGGAAAGGCTTATTGTGTACAGCGGATATCTCGAGGACTACTGTCGACAAGATGAGCAGTAGAGACAGTCCCCAGTCTCCCATTTTGTGCACCTGGACGACGAAAGAGGAACATAGAGTTTGTTTAACCATTATGTTATTGGGATAATATTTCCATAGCGTTCATAGCGTTGTATAAACTATTTTATTGTCTAAGACATTATAATTGGACTTTTTTTTATGTGTCAAAACAACCGGAAACAAAATTTGTTGGCTTTATAAATAACAACAAAATCTACAACCTGACATTATGCCTTGGGGGAAAATAAATCAATTTAAGGGAACGTCTACATAAAGTTTATAATTATGAATAATTTCTATTCATTCATAGAATAACATTTTTTTCATAACGACTACAGCATAGCTATGGTGTCATTATCGAATTTTCAATTAAATATTTAAAGGAAATAAATACGTGTCGTATTAGAAGTAGGGACTACAGATTGCAAAAATACGACCAGAGAATTTATATACAATTACATTTGTTCAAATGATAACACTAAGAAATCTTTTGCGCTATTAGCATTCTTTATATATATATATATATATATAAAATCATCTTAGAAGAATATTGTTTGTATGTCTACTGTAGCTTGTCCTTAACGATTTTATTTTCTGCTTTATCATCGTGACTAAAGCTCTTCTACCAAAATGGAGATTGTATTAACTACATTAAAAAAATAACGACAAAAATGCCGACTTCTTCTTACTCATACTGTTAAGGGGTTTAGCTCTCTTCAAAATTTTACCAAAATGTGATCAATGCTTACTTTTCAAATGTCTGCACTTCATTAACCATCTATTATTTCACCAAAAAAAAGTTGTTTTCATAACTTGTAGGAAATTGACTACCATTTCTTATCATACCAAGAATTACTATTTCACCAAACTTTATGCATAAAAATTATTGAAAATTACTTTTGAGCTGATTTTTTGTCCATAATTTTTTGGTTTCTCATTTGTTTACTATTGTTTAATGTTGAAATAAGAGAATATATTTTTAAAAATCTGCAATTTTCTCTGATAATTATATATTTAGAACGTTTGATTTATACTCGAAATTTTGATATACATTGATCACCATATACCTTTCCTGTGGTCGAGAAATTGGTGAATGAAAATGACAAGTCTATCTGTTACATATACGTGACATTGGCACTGAAAGAGTTAAGAAATATACCCCGGAGAACCAGTACTGCACCTTTAAAAATAAAATAGACGTATAAATGTACAACATATACATTCTCTGCAGCACAGGATGCTATGATTATGACAGACACGCAATTATATCAATTCAATTAGCATCCTTCTTTCTTGTTTCAGAGGGAAGGCGATAAAAGATAGCAAAGTGAAACGCCGTGAAATATCGCTGAACAATAGGCCGTTGGCGCTATGAATCGGTTCTGTGTACACGTTTCACTTACTTCGCCCCGAGTGCTATTATATTCATGATTAATGTCCCGTTTGTCAACACCTGGTCCGTGGGTGTTATGACGTGCTTTGTTATAAATAATCTTTAATATTTCCTTTTCTGGGTGTAAGTGGTCTTCAGTTCATCGTAGGGTAGGTGTCTCGTGCTCACCAAATACATGGTATAAAGGTAGTCGTTATATCTTAAGGAACAATTAAGGGAAATACTTACATTTTTGCATTGCATTAAATAGAAAGTCTTGATTTTAGATAATGGTCGGTATTCATAAAAGCACACTCCTTTTTGTCCATGTTTGAGCGTGCAGTACTTTAAAAGGTAACGTTAACTTTTACCGTTTCATCATTGAATTGGAATGAACGTTGAGGAGTATGGTGTCAAATCGTCGCTCGTGCATCGAAAGATCTATGTGCTGCGCAATTATATAACCACGATTTCCGAGTATTTTGTAATGCATAAATCAAAGCAAACTCTTTCTACGCCAAAGCTAAAAGCCTGACTGTCCTACAGATGACCGCAGAATGCTTTTTATTGTTGGTTTTGTAATATACACACTTAGGTCACTGCAAATGTTTTATGGACGACCCATAGAGAAAGAATTTTTCAAGCTGATGTCGGTTCGTATACTGTAGAAAAAATATGAAGCAAACCCGGAATTGTACTCCGTTTGATATGATCTTGTCCAGCATCTAATTCATGATTTATCTTGTTACCTACATGAGAGTTTATGCCACTGATTATGCTTTACTATTTAATAAACGTGATTTTGGATTCATTACCATGTCAGGGACTGAAACATGTAAAGGACTTACAATCAGTTGTTGTTTTGTTGTTGTTGTTGTTTTTGTGGGGTTTTTTTCTCTACAAGGCCTAGGTGCTGAATGATAAAGCATTTGAAACTAAATGTATTCAATACTTCATCCGGACGATTTATGTATGCCATGAACACTTTAATTAAAAATTATCGAGCCAGGGGCAAGAGGCCTCGCCGAACTTTACCTTTTGCGAGATGACAAATCGGCTTACTTAGAGGCCCGACATTTTAACCTTAAAGTGGTTATTTTTCGCTATATTTGTGTAAGATATTTACATAAAGGTAATTTTTCGATTCATTACAAATGCATTGCAAATATCCAGTCGGAGAATCTGAGGGGTAAATAAAGGTCAAACGCTAATAGATTTGCATTTGAAAATAGACTATAATCTCAAAAAATGTCAATGCGTGGTGAGAACCGACGTGTTGTAATACTCTAGATTATGGATCTGTAACCCAGACTAAGAAATAAACAAGCTTTTCCTGAAAAGATTATGATTTTTTGGTCGTTTTAAGTAAATCCGGGTTTTTCTTTTTACATTTTAAAGGCGTGGTTCGATCAGATGATACTTTACTTTACTGGATTATTTAGATGGTGAACAACCGTCTCGTGCCCCCTTTTGAAACCCCAGTGGCATACCTGAAATACACAAGTGAAAAAAAAATAATGTGTATCCCTCCTAATAACACTTTTTGAAATCATAATATATTACATCAAGAAAGTACATATTTCTTTGGTAGCAGGGCATCACTATAGACAAAGGCACGATAGGAATGCAGTTATTAGTATACTATTAATACATGGTTGGGAGTGCGTTAGTGCGATCTGGCAACACAAAGGTTTTTATCGTGGTGTACTAACGCACGAGGCGTAGCCGAGTGTGTTAGACACCACGATAAAAACCTGCGTGTTGCCGGATCGCACTAACGCACGAACTTACACCCATGTATTAATAGTTTTATAAAACGGGTCTACAATCTTAGTGTTTTCTTACAATCTTAGTGTTTGATCCGGATTAGCTGTGCGTTAGTCCCCTTCGCCGTGCGTTAGTACTTTTTTTTTGCACGGTCACGTGGTGTTATTTGACCAATCAGGATGGCTACATTCTTGAACCCGTTTTATAACGTGCATTAACAAATTAAAGAGCATGCAAATGATGAACCAAAAGTTTATGATGTGTACTTTTTGTCCCACGTGTTTTTCGGGAACCTTATAACTACCAATACCCAAGTGTTTAATACCGCTTAAAATTAACCAGGAATCGGGACATGATAACTGATCCACAAAGAAACTATGAAAATGCATTTGCTTTCTTTAGCAAAAATTGCTCAATTTTCGGACTGAAATGTGGTCAGAAAAGGTCATGCAATTTCGAAAAGTAAGCCAGATTTTAATAAAATTATGGTCAAACGGTGCCTAAGATTTGGGAAACTAAAGTAAAGAAATCAAGCATACAAAATTTGACGTATTGCGAAGTAATCGCACATTTCCCGAAATACACCCCCTTTTTTATTTGTTGAAAATGGTTCAGCATTGAAAATCAAACATTAAGATTATGCTTACGGTAGGCCCATTATAGTCCAAAGGTTTGATTGTTTTATATTATAGGCTAGTTTGTCACATGCCAAGGTGTCGCTAGGTTGGAAAGGTGATCTCGTAACCGGGAGGTCGCGGGTTCGAAACTCACACAATGCGCTAGTGCCCTTTCGTATTAAGGCTTTTAATCCCCATTACTACCTTATTCGAATTAAAGCCGTAGTCCCTCTCCCCTTGCTTGCTAACTTGTTTTCTTAGCATTGAGGTAAAATAAACCATCACCATGACACAGTAATTCAGTAATTTTTGTGCACGTTATACTCCATTTCCCACTATGTCTGGCGAGTCGGTAACTGCTGCCTTGAAATGTGATAATACCATTCAAATCTAAAACTGAGGATATAATTTCTTAATGAATTTTTCTTGTGCCACCCAGTATAACTCCGACAAGCACCTCTAGAACCGAAATGCACTCAGAAAGGCTTAATGTCTGCTATTTTGGAAATAGTGTTATGTATAAGGCAGATAAGCTACATATAAGATTAGCCGGATGATAATTTCATCAATTACGTATGAAAAACTCTTCGTAAGGATTGAGAGCTGTAACAAACTGAGACTTCAGATCATTTCCTAGAACAAAATATCACCGCCTACATCCATTTGCAAGGATTTTGTTTCTGACAAATAAATTAATGGTGTCAAGGGATCATCATATCCTATTTGCAATAAAAAAATAAAATTAAAATTAAAACGTCCGGAGGAGCCTCATCTGTATTAATTATGTTCTTCCTAAGGGCCCTACAATTATTACCCCCCCCCCCCTTCCAGCATTGCCAGGAACCCCTTTAATACACCTAGGTCGAGAGGGACAAATGTGGGTAAAGTACTGAGCAAGAATCAAAACCCGGACCTATCGTATGACAGTCAAGAGCCTTCACCAATATACCATAGTTCATCCTTGTAATAATTATCACCAAGTGCATCGACGATTATGATTATCTTCACTTTGAATTATTTAGCTGGTATTCTGTATCCTTTATTGAATTTTATATAAAACTGCCGAAGAGAATTTGGGAACTCAAGTTTGACTTAATTATCTCTCGGATTACTACATGAATATAATTTTATTTGGTATCGATAGGAAGCCCCCCCCCCCCCCCCTCAAAAAAATAGAATTAAAAAACCACATTTATGCATATTTACATGTCATTGCAAAATCAAAAGTGATCTGGAACGATAAGAAGGGACAACTTCATGTCCCTCTTCCAGGTTTTACGGAAATTCTTTAAGTATTGTCATTTGGCAAGACGTTTGCCACTCTCCATCCGGGTGAAGTAAATGGGTAACAGGTAGGAAGAAATTCCTTGAATGCTCTTGCGCTTTATCACAACAGTTCGACTAAAGCCGGTGTAATATGTGATTGCTGCATGGTCCCTCAGGAAGAACAGTTTTGTTACTGATGAGTATACACAGGGTAAAAAAGACCATGTTATCCGTAGTAGTCGCAGCAGCAGCAGCAGCAGTAGTAGTAGTAGTAGTAGTAGCAGCAGCAGTAGTAGTAGAAGTAGTAGTAGTAGTAGTAGTAGTAGTAGTAGTAGTAGTAGTAGTAGCAGTAGTAGTAGTAGTAGCAGCAGCAGCAGTAGCAGCAGTAATAATAGTAGTAGTATTAGTAGTCGTAGTCGTAGTAGTAGTAGTAGTAGTAGTAGTAGTAGTTGTTGTAGTTGTAGTAGTAATAGTAGTGTAAGTGCTACCTAACAGAAATGCGTATGTTTATTGGACGGTCGCTTATTTCACACTTAATGCGAAATCAAATTAACTAAATAAACCATGGGAAATTAATTTCGTCTTGCAATAAGGTTTGACAATTCATTGTAACACATTACGTTCAGTTCATTCTTTTACTTCAATTTCGTACTAAGAATCCGGGAACTTTTATTGCTATAAAGTGTTTTTCATTTATATTGCTTGATAGCCAACCATTGTCAACTTTTGTCTACTCAGTTTCGTCAGAATTAATTCAAATTCATAGCTCCTGAAAATCGTCCGCAGAATTATAAGCTCTATTTAAGACTCGAAATGGAAAGACCCAGTTCACAATCTTTTTTTGAATAATAATAACACAAATATTCATTTTGATAATAATAATGAAAGTAATGCTAATAATAATGTTTTTGTTTTCCTTTTCAATTACAATGTTTACATTATGCCAATTTTCGCTTTATCACTGCAAACCAAAACCATGTCCATTGAACTGTTCTGTTATATCTGTGTTTCAATTCATATATTTGTTATGTTCCTGATCTTAATTTTCATATGTACTGTTTCAAAAAATTGTAAAAGATATATGTGTTTGTGGAAATCAATAAGTTTTCAATAACAACGATAATAATGATAATAATATTAGGTTTCATAATAATGATAACTTGCTTATTCTAGAGAAGACACATACATCATACAGCAGCTGAAATCAAGCTATCACATATTCAGCCTTTAACCCTTTCAGGACAGGAATTATTTAAAGGCTTAATTGATCACTTTGTTCTTCAAATTGGCAACAATAGTAATTTTCTTTTGGTGCTACATGGTTCTAATAAGGTGTAATGTCTTTGAAAACAATAGACATGGTTACAAGATTTGTCGAAAAGATGCAAAGGTTGCCAATTTTGATTTAAAAAAACAATGATTTTGAACCTCTCAGTGAGTTGAGAGGTTCAAAAAAAATTGTCGTATCTCATGGTTTGCGCATAAGTACCCGGATGACCGTGCAATTTTAAAACAATATCTCATGGTTTGTATAAAAGTCCCCGGATGAACTTGCAATATATCATGGTTTGGGGTATGCATGACGCGCAAAGGTTAAGACCGGTGGATGTATGTCAGCAGCTCTAGCCAGATGCATGGTAAGGACAAAATAATTTTTCTCACTGTGTTTTAGGATGAAGTCAAAAGAAACACATAAGGACATGTTATGGTGAAAATTGAGGAATTAGGTTTCATAGAATCAGTAATGATAATATTGAACGACTTTCTTTCGTGAGACACAAGGGTATATCGCCCTCGCTTTGAAAATATTTCCATATGCCCATAGCTTGTGCAATATATACCCCTGTACGCCACTCAAGGCACATCAGTATTATATAAGTATTATTTCTGTAAACATTACCATACAAGGTTGATATACCATACTTGCTAGTACATAAACATGTAACTTTAGTTTTTTATCGTTTATTTATGCTGTAAATAACGCCCGGAAAACATTTATTATATTGATTTTCTATCTTACCAAATGATATAATTTAGGACTATGCTGTTTTGCTTGACACTGAGTCCTCAAAAGTACATGATGATTTTGAGTACACTCTTAAAAAAGTTGGGCAAAAAAATGCCCAATTTTTAACCAGCACTGGGCAACATACTGTCCACACAACTTTTGGTTAAAATTTGCCCAACTGATGTTGGGCAATCCATTTACTATGTTGTTGGGCAAATTAAATTGCCCATCAGTTGGTGACCCATTAGATTTTACCCAACTCTACAATTGCCCAACTGTTGGTTATATTCTCAGTTGGGTAATTATTGCCCAACCACTCTTACCCAATAGGATTGCCCAACCCTCTATTTGTTCAGCTGTTTGGTAACAAATATCATGTGGTTGGGCAAATTCAGCTGCCCAATTTATTGTTTCCTTTTTCCTCCAACCTAGGTAAAAAAAAAATGAAAGCTGCTTGTTACGTCCTTCTGGGTCTTAACCTAATCAATCTTAACCTATCCTATTTTAAGCTATCCTATCCTATATCTTAACCTATCCTATCCTAGTCCTATCCTATCCAGTTAGTGCAAACTAGTGCAAGCTCTTATATACCCCTTATATTTTTGTATGCATTCGGTGACAGTTAGTAAATCGGGCCACCCCAAACCATACGCTACTAAAAATTCATGAATATTCATATAAGTGTTTTCCCCAATATTGGGTAAAAATATTTACCACAAGTTGGGCAAAAGCGAATTTCTAACCAACCATCAGTTACCCAACAAAATTTACCCAACTGGCAAAGGAAATGTGACAAAATTACACAACTACAGGGCAACAAGTACCCAACCCATAATTACCAAATACTGTTGGTAAATATATGCCCAATATTTAGGTAAAAAGTATTGACCAATATTGGTTACACCACTCGAGTGTCCAGTTGGTTAATAATAGCCCAGAATTGGGAATATTTTTAACCAACCAGCAGTTACCCAACTAAATTTACCCAACATTTTAAGAGTGTATAGATGTAACGTACATCGATAAGAGTTCAATAATTATATAAATAATTATGGTAATCTCTATAACATACTTTCCTTCTAAACAGGAATATATTATTCATTATTTTAACCCGTTATGCACGATTTGATCTTGATATAACATGCATTTTCCAAAAACTCCAGCCGGAAATATCTCGGACTTAGCATTCAACGGGTTAAATGTCTTCGATAAGACACTAGCCGTATTTCAAATTCTTGTCCATTTGTTGCATTCTTGAATTATAGAAACAAAGTAGGTATTTTAATTCATTTGATTTTTTTTTTAAATAACATGAAACTAATTACAATCAAAATTTAATATTGCAAAGTAATCGTCAAAAAAATTTCAAAAATGAAAATAAGCACAAAAGATATATAACTTACGTGTAACGGCGCTATACGTCTATCACCATGCCTCCATTGGATAGGCCGATAGAATTTATCGAAGCAGGCGAAAATGATTTCATGCGATGTGATTCCGGCGCGCTTCTGGAAAATCAGCTCCAAGCGACGGCTTCTTATATAAAGTGACATGGACACAACTGATTCATGGTCATTAGTAAATGCTTTTTTCCTCCTCCTTATCCGCTCACGCTCAAGTTGAAGACAAAACAGGCCAACAATTCTCATTCCCGATTGGACAGTGAGCGAGTAGATTATCATGAAATTTTAAATATGAGAGAGTGCAAATTCGGTACTGGACTTGCGGGCGCGTGTTTAGGTATTTGTACAATTTACAGTTAAAGGATAAATCTGGAAGTTTTTAAAAGTTTCTTTCTTTTTACTTAAAATAAAATTATCAAGAAAATCGCCAATTCATTTCTTTCCAAATCCATAATCTGATGAATTTTTTCCCTTTCCAACAAACAACGTACCGTATTAAACGATTAATCTTGAAGTGTTTCAATACCAGAATGTATGATTTCCAAAGGAAAAATCACCACTCGAATTATCTTGTCTTTTCCTTCCAAATTGATATTGTTGGATGGATTTTTCTTTTTTCCTACTAATGGGTGAAGATAAAGAAATACAGGTTGTACAGCACGTGATATTATACTAGTACTTCAAATCAATTATATTTTTACTGTTCTTTCTTAATGTGTGTGTTTTTTTTTTTATTGGCAGATCTACGTATGTTTCTTCTTACCAAGAAACAAGCGTTCAAAGGATGACTTCTTTAAAGAATTTTCCTCAAATTCATCTTTGGATAAATTTATGCAAGAGTGTCAGTACGGCATATGTAGTTATACTTCACGAAAGATATCAACATCTAGGTAGTGAAACATATCTTGTTGCTTTTCGTTTTTGAATGTGGAGTTTTCCCCTCTTTTTCCTTGTTTTGTAACCTGAAAAGAAAGAACAAGTCTCTGACTCCTCTGTGTGAAGACTGTAAACCTAATGAAATTGCATATGAATATTTCATGATAAAAATTAAAACTTAAACTTACTTTTAGTCAGTTTCGATTTCGCAACACTTAAAGAGGAAGTGCCCATTAGTGTATTGATACGCCTACACGCCATGCCCCACTCTCCTTCTTTCAATCTGCCTTTCTCTTCAGGTGCGTGGGAAGTAAAAAAAAAAAAAAAAGCGCTGTACCCTAGGTGTAATCTACTCAACGCTACCAAACAATAGCTCGCTTGCACGTCAGACGGATTAAATATTTACAGACTTCTTTCTCTCAAGCTTCACTCCCCAGCATCTTGTAAACAAAAGCACAGAATTTTCGATGGTTTTGGGTTGTTTTGTTTGTTTGTTTTTGTTGAGTTTTTTTCGCAAGACTGAAATGTGTCACGTCCCTCTGCTATTAAAGGCGTGATTTTAAGTTTAAGCTCGGCCTCTGGCATGTTGTTTGCTTAAACACGAAGGAGCTTGAGAAGAATTAAAGCTTATTTTAAGACAGTCGATGTCCGGTCACAGCAGAAATACATTATATATGTGATAAAACGCACTATAGCAGACTTTTATTTCATAAAATACTTTTCTGGGCCCATTTCTAAATCTTAACAAACTGGACTTTTTTACCCTGACATTTTTGTTGTTGTTGTTGTTGTTTCAATTATTACTACATAAACAAAAAAAATATCAACCATCAGCACTTAATGTGTTATATCATAATAAAGTTTATTCTCATTTATCAATAGTGCGATGTGATATGTTACATCATTTTTGAAAAAAAAAAATCACTTCTTAATCAATAATCTGTATTTAGTGAGAAAGGTCAAGAGATTTCTAAATAGCTATTGATTTTTTTAAATAAATAAACTTTAATCTTCGAAATCGTAGACATAATAAAATTACTATGATTTTTGGAATATAGCATGAACATATACGTATTCCAATTATACTGATACTCTCAGCAATATATCATTGACAATTTATTAAATGTTTTAGGTACAAGCAACGGATTATTTTTTTAATGTTAGAAGTCCAGACTAAGATGAGATGTGCCACTAAATACTATATACATTGCGTCCCCCAAAAAAGTCAACAGTTGGAAAAAGTCCACCAAAATAAATAATTATTTCAAAATATTTGGTGGAAATCTTCATACCTGTGGATAGATTAGGGTATCTTCTATCCTATGGCACCAAAATATCTGGCAATATTTTGAGCTCGAGTGAACAAAAGCGACTTTTGCTAAAGGGTGCAAAATTCAGACTTGACAAGAATTAGTATTTTGTGCTGGCCTGTACTAACACATTTGAGAACCGTAAACAGTTGACAGTTGGAAAAGGTCTCCCCAAATTAACATTTCAAAATGTATTCATGAAATTTCCATACCTGTGGATAGCTTAGGATTTCTTTTATCAAATGACACCAAAACATCTAATGGTATGTTACGCTTGAGTGAGCAAAAGCCATTATTGTGAAATGGTGCAAAATCCATGGTAGACAAAACTTTGTATTGGTTCTGTCTGGTATCAGCAAAGTTAAGAGTCTTGAAAAGGCTTAGAAAATTTTATATTCTGATCATTAAAAGGCAATTATGAATAATTGATGAAAGAGTAGGCTTTGTTTTCTGTATGTCTTGACATATCTCATCAAAGCTTTATGGTTGACTAAGAAAACCAGCTTGAATTAAAACCTTGCCAAAACTAATATTTCAAAACACTCAATAAAGCAGTTAATTGCTCACTGAAGCATGAAAATATTGATGAGATACGTAAGGACATACATAGAACAGAGCCTCTTCTTTCATAAATTGTCTATTTTTGATCAAATGTGAATATTTATAAGCCTTTTCATTACACTCAACTTTGCTGATACCAGCCAGAAGAAATACCAATTCTTGTCAACTCGGGATTTTGCACCTTTTCACAAAAGTGGTCCTTGCTCACTCGAGCGCAACATATCGCCAGATCTTTAGGACATGTAATAGAAGAGACCTAAGCTATCCACAGGTATGAAGTTTTTGCTTCAAATATTTTGAAATATTTATTTGGCGAGACTTTTTTATGTTAACTTTTTTTCTGGGACGCACTGTATTTCCGAATACACAATACACGCATTCAAAGCTTCATTTTTCAGAACAATTCGATATTCCGAAAATGCAATAGAGCCCGAATTCATTTTCGAAATTTCGAATAACCTGAATTTAGAATATTCGAAACACACACACACATACACACACGCACACACACCCACCCACACACACACACACACACATATATATATATATATATATATATATATATATATATATATATATATGTAAAAAATGTTCCTCGAACACAACGCTGGTGGTCACTCATAGTTGTTTTTAATGGAAGGTATAATGAAAGAAATGTCACTATGAGACGGTTGTAGCTTTTATTGTCCTCCTTTATTCGTCAAGCTTTCGATCAACGATCTTCATCAGGACTGTATATAAAAACAAAAAAATGATAGCTGACATTTACATCGGAATATACATTTCACTTTCTTACAATGGTTAAGTACTGATCAATATGACTATAATAATATTAATTATGTTGTTTATTATTATAATAATGATTATTATTATCATTATTGTTATTGTTATGTCTGTTATTATTATTATTATTAGTAGTAGTAGTAGTAGTAGTAGTAGTAGTAGTAGTAGTAGTAGTAGTAGTAGTAGTAGTAGTAGTAGAAGTGGTATTATATTATTAACATCATCATAATTATTATACATTTGCATATCTTTTAAAAGAATAAATCAATGTGTGAAAAGATACTTGCATGTCTATATTTACAAATCTATTTCTGTAAATAATAATTCTATGGATATTTGCAAACTATACAGATAATGAGTGTGAATGATTACCATGTGGACTAGGTTGTCGTGGTAACTAGTCGGTGCTGCTTTTTAAGGTGACATGGGCTTCTTTGGGGATCTATATGAAAAGTACACAACCTGGTAGCTTCACTTGTTGTTTCAATATATACAAGTTTGCATTTGCATTAATTACATGGATATATAGCATGATACAATATAGTATGATACAACACAATATAATATAATACAACACAATATAATGTAATAAAGTATAGTGTAATGTAATACAACATCGTATAGTCTAGTACAGACATAGTATAGTGTAATGTGGAACGAGAGGGAGAGGCAGAGAGGGGGCAGAGGAGTCCAGACAGAAGAGAGAGAGAGGGAGGGGGGGGGGGGGAGATAGGGAACGAGAGTGGAGTAGGACTGAAGGTGTGATAATATGGACACGTTATAAGAAGTTGTTATATATGGCCTAGTGAAGTATTATATACACACATAGAGTTATCCTCCCAGCATTTTTTGGTACCTTTGGATCTTTGCATGCATGACTGAACAACAGACAATCTTTAGAAGACTGCAAAATCTCACTTGAGCCAAGTGGCTGGGTGAAGAAAGAAACAAATTGTGAAAAAATTTATAACTTATGTGCACGCAGAAAGACACACACCCCCACCCACACACACACACAATTACACTGTAAATGTCTGTGAATAAAAACACAAACAATAAACAAGGTATTTTTAAATTAATTTAATCTGTTGCGGGGTAAACTAAGGACGAACTATAATTCCAGTACTTGTGCTACTCACAAAGGGCTCAACATGAGTAACTGCTGCCAAATCAGGCAAGCCCTTTTGTAGGCACGTACAACAAAAGCACAGATATCCATTGTTAATTGCCATTGTTTACCAACAAAAGACATGACCAACGAGATACATTTTAGATAGCACATTGGATTAATGTGCACTTGATGATGATAATGATGATGATGATGATGATGATGATGATGATGATGATAATGATGATGATGATGGTGGTGGTGGTGGTGGTGGTTAATGTGTTAGGGGAAAATTGTTAGCGAATTACCACTTAAACATGCAGCGATGATCTTAGTAAAATATCAATGCTTTATCAGAAAATGGGAAATGTTAACACTGCATTATGAATTGTTTACTGTGAGTGTGTGTGTATGTGTGTGTGTTAGGATGTGTGTGTGGTGTGGTGTGGTGTGGTGTGTGTGTGTCTTTCTGTGTGCACATAAGTTATAAATTCTTTAAAAATTTGTTTAAATCTTCACCCAGCCACTTGGCGCAAGTGAGATTTTGCAGTCTTCTAAAGATTGTCTGTTATTCAGTCATGCATGCAAAGATCCAAGTGAAAATGGTACCAAAAAATGCTGGGAGGATAACTCTACCAAGACATATCATGAAACCCATTATTAAATATTCATACTACAAACAAGACAACTTCAAAATGATGAGGCATTTTTTCTGACTCACTCTGTATATATATATATATATATATATACATATATATATGTGTGTGTGTGTGTGTGTGTGTGTGTGTGTGGGCGCGTGCGTGCGTGCGTGTGTGTGTGTGTGTTTAAATGCTCTGTTGGACTAATATTTTATGAAAATGTATGCCTCTATCTGTATGTATGTATGTATTTATTCATTGAACTTCATTGACATATCCATCAATATTTTGTTCGAATATAACAGCAATAATCAGAACAGTGATAATGATAATAATAATATTAAAAGAGTAACACAAGTTATGACAAAAACAGAATAATATATCTTGAGTATAGCATTCGAAACATAAACAAAAGCAAAAAAAAAACAAAATACTCATAACTGATCAACTAGACATGCTCTTTCATGAAATATAAATTATCAGATTATTTTACAAGTAGTGTAAGGTGCTGAGAAAAAGAGCCATTAAAAGAATTATATACATAATATACACTATATATAGATATGCCTAATAATAAACAATTTAAAGGTTACCACGTTGATCAATAGTATATCGCAAAAAAATTGGCAAATTCTTTTATGAGAGCGTCTTCTTTGAGTGACATTATGAATATGAATCTCTCCAAACTGTTAATGTTTTCAAAGTTATCAAAGAGTGCTTTAAGATCATTAAAAAAACAGCTCTCTTCTTATTCTAAATTTATCACATTGCATGACATAATGGAATTCGTCTCCTACTGTTTGCATACTACATTCTTCACAAAAACGTATATTCGCTGGTATTTTGTGAGGGCGATGGTATCTTTCTTTTTCAATTGGTAGGTTATGTGAACTTATGCTAAGTTTGCAGATGGAATTTTTAGATATTTTTCTTCTTTGATGGAAGTTTTGAATAATCGATATGTCCGCAAGTTGGTACCCTCTCCATTGTTTTTATCATGGAAAAGGTCAAGTTTTATTTGGTTATTGAATATATCTTGTAGCTTACCCTCGCAGTGGGAGACGAAGTCGTTTTGCGTCATTTGTACATCATCTGGTTCACACATGTCTATATCATTACAGATGTCTACAGTATATAAAATCTTTTTTTATGTTTCTTAACCAGGACTGCTCATTGATTTTATAGATTGGTTTGTTTTCAATATAACTATCATACAATAATAAAAATATCTTGATCAATATTACGCATTCTTATCCAGTACTTAAGAGTGTTGATTAAAACCTCAATGATAAGAGGATATCTTCCAAGTTCAGCGATAACGCCGATATTACTACTTTTACGATTTATACCAAGCATATGTTTACACCATTGAAGATGGATTTTCTTCGAAATTTGGTTTGAAATATAGTTTTGTTTTGTTTCCGATCCGTATGATGAAATAGGTTTGGTCATACTATCAAGGCAGCGTGTGGCAATTTTAATGTTAGGAGTATATTTGCCAAAAGATTTGTATAATTTGAAAAGGCCTTTTCTTCATTTATCGATCGGCTAAATGTTTTGTAGCATGCTTAAACAAACCATTACTACATACTACAATCCCGAGATATTGGAATTCTTTTACATTCTCAAGAATATGCCCATTCATCCAAAAGTTTTCTTTTATTAAATTCCTTGAATTATTATTACACATCATAATTTTGGTTTTATAATGATTAATTTCCAGCTTCCATTGCTTGCAGTACTCATTTAATTGGTCCAAACAATGTTCCATACCCTTTTTGGAAGTTGAAAAAAAGGACAATATCGTCCGCATACATAGTGCAATTAAGGATTCTTTCATTCAACTCTACAGGACTGCTTTTCTCTCGATCAAAAATATCGGGGATATCATTCAGGAATATCTTAAAGAGAGTAGGACTGATAACACAACCTTGTTTAAGTCCAGTATTTGTACTGAAAGTTGGAGTCAACCCCTCATTTAATTTTACACGTAGATTACATTTTGAATACATATTCTTTATAACATTGTAAAATTTATCACCGATACCCAGTTTAATAATTTATAAAAAAAGGCCTTCTTTGCATACACTATCAAAAGCTTTTTTAAGATCGACAAAACAAATATATAGCCCATTTTTGCTACAATTCTGGTTATGTACAATGTATTTATAACACGATAAAAACTACTTTCGAAAAATAAACTCAAGACAAAACAAATATATAGCCCATTTCTGCTACAATTCTGGTTATGTACAATGTACTTATAACACGATAAAAACTACTTTCGAAAAATAAACTCAAGGGCAATTTCAAAGGCCTATTGTACTGCCCATAGAAATCAGGTTCGGATTACGTAATACTCTGTTGTAATGTTCGCACATTTCTAAAGGTGAAAGACAGGGCTATCGAAATTGCCTTCAGTTGATTTTTCGAAAGTAGTTTTTATCGTGTTTTATCTACAATCGTTTTTAAAACGAAAATGTGATCCGGTGTCCTTAAACCACTCCTAAATGCAATTTTGGTTTGGCTTATACATCTGTTTAGCTTCTGTACATTTTACCAATCGTTGATTTAGAACCGAACAGAATAATTTTTTCCCAAATGACTAGATAGGCAAATCCCTCTGTAATTCGAAGGGTCGTTTGCTGGACCCTTTTTCAATAAGGGTTCAATCAGTCCAACTGACCAACTATCGGGAAAATATCCACTTGTAAGAATGAGGTTATACAGTTTTGCAAGCAAAGGGGAGAAAAATTATTGCCCCACTTTCAACATTTCATTTAGTATAGAGTCATTACCAGGTGATTTATTACGTTTCAATTTTTTTAATGCAGCTTATAACTTCCTCAGCTGTTATATGAAAATCTAGCTCTGTAAAAGCTTTCTAGAACGTACCATCGTTTAAGGATCGCTCAATTCGCTTCTGTTCGTCATTTAGAATCTTTTCTCTATTCATCAATTTATGGAAATAGTCGTACCACTTTTTTCAGGTATCTTATCAGTATCTTGGCCTTTTTTCATGGTGAGGTCTTCTAAATCTTGGATTAGGTTCCAATATTCTTTAGAGTTATTTTCATACAGTCTCTCTAGTTTATCAATAATCTCATTTCTTTTCTTGTTAATATTTTCTTTTAGTCTTGTTTTAAGTGCTTTTTTTCGATAGATAATATTCCGACCTAAGTTGCTTATCAAAAGGATTTCTACAAACCTCTTTGCAAAGTCTCTTCACTTTTTTGCTAAGTGTGAATCGTGAATCGCATTTTAGCTTTCTTATCGTGAATCGCATTTTAGCTTTCTTCCTGTTTTTCCCTTTTCTTTTTCTGAAGTGTATAGACCAAATCATAGCTTTATCTCCATTAACTAAAATATAAGATGTAACGTCTTTTAAAGCGCAGTCTATACCCCGTAGTGTTTTCTTCATAAATATTATTTGTTGATTGCCTTAACTGATCTCTTGAGCTAATGAGAGCATTTCTAAAAAGCTCATCGCTTACAGATGAATTCCACTTATATATGCGGGGATGTGGTGTCAGTTGGAATTCAGTTGTGTCCTACGATACTTTATTAGATGTATAGTGTGCTCTAATGCTTAATTCAATGGGACATGATCCGAAAATACAGAAAGATCTTTTACTTGAAAGTATGTCACATCATCAAATATATCAGCGAAAATACAGAAAGATCTTTTACTTGAAAGTATGTCACATCATCAAATATATCAGCGTCAACTATCGCCTAATCTATAACACTTGGGATATGACCATTCACTTCATAACAAGTAAATTTCCCCGACAGGTCTCCTGATTTTCTACCATTAAGAATAATCATATCACAATCTAAGCAGGTATCAATAATGTCTTTTCCTCTTTTATCTAATTTTCTTGTATCTTGATTTGTCTTAATTGGGGGGTATGATACCAGCAAAAGAGGAAGGGAGCAAGGGAGGGAGAGCCCCGGTTTCCTCGTCAAACTGGTCAAATAGATTGTAATCAAGTTCGGTATTAGTGTGACCATTAAGGTCTCCCATTATCAATATTTTCCCCTCGTTCTTATATTTCGCTATATCATTTTTAATAAGCTGTAATATATCTGCATTGCTTGAGAAGGTAGAGTTTTCTGGGCTGAGGTACGAAAAAACACATAAAAACGTTATTCTCTAATTTAAAACTCTTTTTTTGAAATTTTGATCCAAATGTATTCACTTGAAGTGTGGGGAAGTATACTAATACCCTTCTTCAAGGTTTCTTTTATGTACAAAGCAAGACCAGCAGAATCCGATTTAGCTCTCCTATCCCTTTTCCTACAAACGACAGTATTTGCGTATCCATCTATATGTAGGTTTTCATAACAATTTGTTTTCGTTTCAGCAATACAAAAAATATCATAACGTTTGGCAACTTGAACAAATTCTTCTACATTAAGAAGTCATGTCTTTTGTATACTATTAAAGCGCTTATGAAGTCCGTTTATGTTCCAATAGCATATTTTGATATTCTTATTAGTAATGACGGCCGACATATCAATAATCTGTATGTGTTGAGTTGTACGGTTTATGTTTCTCAAGCAAAGTGAAAAAAAAATAAAGTTTCTACTTACAATGCTTAATCTAAGATTAAGACTAGGACTAATTGCTTCAGGCAAGCTATTGGTGGTTTGCTTAATTTTCAGCCTTTTTATTCCCCAAGCATCTCTAATGTTCCTTTTTATTCAGCTTGTTTGTGCAAATTCACCCAAGCATTAAGTCCATCGTCAGCTGCTGGGTCAGGAAAGCTGAATGGATTCTTACTCAACTATCCACTAATTTGGGCAAAAATCAAACATGTTTTCATTTGACCTGTTCTTTGGCATACATCATTCATTTTTTTTTTTTTTACGAATGATGTATCATATAAAAGAGAAAATTATAAATGTTGATGTGATGTTTTTTTGTTTTTATTTAATAATCGCATTTACTGCCCTAAAAACTCACTCAAAGTTGCAAATTGTGCGTTCAAATGAAAATTTGGTAGCATCACTTTGCATTGTTTTAATTCAATCATGCGTGAATTATTAATATTAAGTTGTACATCAAATAAAAGTATAGAGGCAGAGCTTTTCATTCATGTATATCCCGTCGAGGAAATCATGAATTATGCTACAAATTTTTTGCCATGAAATCCGGTTTCCTTTTTTTTTTCTGGGACTTCGCCTTAAGTAGGATTTAGGTATATATAGGTATATACTTAGTGCTTCCGAGAAAAAAGTTAACAGTCAGAAAAAGTCTCCCCAACTAAATATTTCAAAATATTTGAGGCAGCAAAGGCTAAAAGTCCTTTCATGCAATTGCCTTATAATGATCAGAATATGACAGTTTCTAAGCCTTTTCATTTTTGTCAACCATTTAGCACCATTTCACGACAATGGCTTTTGTTCACTCAAGTGTAAGATATTGTTAGATGTTTTTGGTGTCATTTGATATAAGATACCCTAAGCTAAGCCAAGGTATGACAATTTTATGAACATATTTTGAAATATTTTTTCAAACCGTCAAACATTTTTTTAGGACGCACATCATCAAAATATGATAATGATAATAAACCGTTCTTGTATAGCGCATATCACATTATGACATAACGTCCCTATGCGCTTCCAGAGGGTTTGGATATTATTACCCTGGCTTTAGCTCCGGCTGCCGTAATCAGCGCACAGTGCATTTCAAGGAATAAATCCTGTCAGGTACCCATTTAACACCTGGGTGGAGAGTGGCAAATGTGGATTAATGTCTTGATAAAAGACGCTAGTGCTGAGCTGAGATTCGAACCCTCAACCCTTGGATTGAGAGTCAAGTTAATGAACCACTATACCACCATACCTCCACAAATATACAAGATTAATGAAAATAAATTTTCTCCAATACCCATTTATATTACAACGAACTAGAAAGGGTGTGCGCTCGCGCGCGCGCGCGCACACACACACACACACACACACACTTATATATTCTGACCTTACAACATAGCATAACAATAATAAAAGAAGAGAAAGGGTAAATAGAATGCCTAGCCCACAAAACAGACAAATATCATCAGTTGGGTGTGTTGTCACCAAGTAAATAAACCCTGTGGCACGAAAATATCGGAAATGAATTGAATTTTGCTTTGAGCTCCAGCAAGTCATCTATTGTTCACGTAAATCAATTTTAAAGGCATATGATTGTGCAGTGCTCAAAAGGCTGATAGGCCAGGAGCCTGTCCCGAAATAGTCATCCCATTTTACCCATAAAATTTGACCCCATAAAGTTACTTAGACCATCTAAGTCATTGACAAAAAGGTTGTCAGCCTGACCGTAGCCGCCGGGTTTAGCCCCCAGAGCCCCCAAAAGAGACCCCAAAGTCGGGTCGATTTCACCCCATCCCCCCATGCACCAAACTTTGTCAGTAGGAAGTAGTATGACTGGACATTGCAAAACACAAAAAACTGACAAAAATTTCCGTCGGGATGGGGTGTCAGACGGCCCCTAAAAATTGGGGTAAATTTTTTCCCTTGACGCCCGGGGACCAAATTAAGTCAGAAGGAAGAGATTTGGATGTACATTCCAAAAATATAAAAACTGACAAAATTGTCTACCGGGAAGGGGGTGTCAGACCCCCTGAAAAGAAAACCCCAAAGTGCCCTTCAACAATGCTTTGCCCCCCAAAATGCTCTGTATGTAAAGAAAAACTATTTTCTTACCTTCTGACTAAAGCGTTTTATTCAATTCACTTTAAATTTTCATAAGATAATTTTGAGTATAATAATCTTCATGAGTTGCAATTTGGTAATAATTGGTCTTTTGAGTAATAAGTTATTAAATTGTGAAAAATGTATTGCTTTCTCAAAAGTAGCCAAAAAAATATTGTCAGGATTATGTAAACACACCCATTGACCATCTGACAAGGCGTAATAGAGCAGCTTGCTTGGTATCTGTGCAATTAACACATGAATAGTACATTTCAGCCTGGCAGTCACATACCACAGATACCTGAAACGCTCTTCTATTATGCCTTGTCAAACAGGTGAAGATGGAGAATGGGTGTGTTTACATAATCCTGACATTATTTTTTGGCTACTTTTGAGAAAGTAAAATCGACCCGACTTTGAGGTTTCTTTTGGGGGCTCTGGGGGCTAAACCCGGCGGCTACGGTCAGGCTGACAACCTTTTTGTCAATGACTTAGATGGTCTAAGTAACTTTACGGGGTCAAATCTTATGGGTAAAATGGGGTGACTATTTCGGGACAGGCTCCCAGACTATGACATGTTCTTCATCATTTTGTAGATACTCAAATGTGTATATTATCATAGACGTCAGAATTTATCATCGTATTTCCGTAAATCTTCAATGAGGTGTTGTTGTCTTGTGGATCGCCTCCCGCAGTTCGAGTCCCATCACATCTTCCGGCGACAGTATTGCTCCGGGACTAATCAAAATCATTGGGTTAGGGTTAGGGTTTCAATCTGGGTTTTAGGTTAGGGTTAGGGTAAGGGTTAGGGTTAGGTTTTAAGTATGGTGTTGGGTCCAGCGTTGAAGTTGTGGATTCATTCAGTGTAGGATTTAACCGCAGAGCAATTGTCGCAGCACCATGCGTCGAACAACCTTTACTATTAAGGACATTAATGTTCATTGCAGTATTTACCCGGTCGAGAATGGGTATCCGAGGGGATTGCTGGAAGCCATTGTGATTGAATTTGCTGTTGCCCTGACAGTGCATTTATGCATGAGGAAAACTATGATAGGAATATTCCCGGAAGAGTGAAGATGGTGCACACTTGTGTGGGCCTGACATTCAATATTGAGGGGTAATAATTATAACATTGTAAAGCGCAATAAGTTAATTCACGTAATACTATTTCTTAGTACCTGGGCAAATCAAGCCTGTGAAGGCAATTTGACAGTCACTGACGCAGTCATGTGTCAGGCAAATGGCGCCTTGAGTGCAACGGGCATACTGCACGAAGGGAATGTTAGATATATTTGCTTTTTAATTAGCAATAAAGAACAAATAATGGTTCAATTTTGAAATAAGATAATTGCATTAATATCTAAACATTTATTTCATTTGCTCAAGAACGAAGAACTGTCCATTTTATATTCCAACCTTTGATTCTCGTTCCCCCCCTTTTTTTTTATTATGGAAGGTCCTCACAACGAGAATGACTTCTTAGAAGCAATATAAATGTTATTTAACCTGGCATATTCCATTGTCCCTTGTTGCTGTTGTTGTTGTTGCTTTTAGGCTGATGTTTTTAGAAGTATTATTCAAAGTAATGAATAATAATGTATGATATTAACTTTCATAAAACAATGCGAAAGGGTAAGAAAGATTTAAAGAGAATAAAGTTTGAATCATGCTCCTTCCCCTTTGCCGATTGCACAAACATGTATAGAGCAGTGGCATTAAGTTTTCTTCTATGATGATAAAGAAAATATAATTATAAAGTTTTTTGTAAGGAGGGTAAGGGTGAAAAGTTTATGAAATTGTCTTACCTGCTTTTAAAAGATGGTCATTTTCTTTGCTAAATATTATATTATGACACCAATCTTTAAAAGAAAGGAAACCTTGCGCTGACCTTACTGGAAGAAGGGTTTTTAGATAAGCTAATACAAATGGATTTTTAAGAGTCATCATGTACTTGACTAATTTTTTTCGCCCTTTTTTTTCTCAGCCGAAGGTTTTTTATATCTCGATAACATTAATATTTCCATGTTGGCCCTCTGAGATGAAAATATTCCTGTAATTTATTATTACTTGCTGAAAAAAAAATGGAAGTGCAATATTTTTTTACAAAACAAAACAGTTATATCTGAACTACTTAAAAAGAAAGACACAGACAAACTCATTGTGTTGACCTGATCATTATTTTTATAGGTTATATGAATTTAAAACTTGGGTATGGTCTAGCAGAGCGCGTGTGAAACGTAAATAGCGTTCGAAAAACACGTCTGTGTTTTTAATCAAGAGGAAAATCGACCAATCGCTCAATTTTTACTCCAACGCAGTTTAAATAAAAACTCTAGCCAGTGTCACGTACTTCCCTAAGGACCACATGTTTTTATTGATCAATTGTGCGTTTTGCTTGTTTATTATTTATAACGTATGCGCATTTTAGAACGTTTGACCCAAGGCATCGTTAAATAAATTTTATTCGAGCGTACAAGGGGAGAAAACGAAAGAGTGACAATTTCGTATTTCTTATGTACATTTTTACTCTGTTTGAGACAAGTTTAAAAAATATGTATTATTATGATTCTATAATTGAAAATAGAAACATGTGCATCTAATTGAAATGATTAAAAGACACAGATGGCCGACAGTGACATAAATGTGCTGTTTAATGCTGTTTTTGAACAACTGGACAAACCGTTGATTTAATCGTTAAATGCTGCTCAGCAACCTTACCGCCTTATTTGGTTATATGAATATCAAATTAATGCATAAAATATGATGTTATATCACTTTGATTTGCTTTTGGAAGCGGGATCTCCCAGTTTAAAGGTATTGATTAACTTTGCCCAGGATTGAAATCACTGTTCCAGCTAATGCTGTAATCATAATTGCAAACCTTTAGCTCAGACAGGAATCGCCTGAGTTTTATAAGCTGATCGGTCGTTTATATATCAAGATATTTACGATTGAACATTGATGTCGGGATAGAGTACCACCGAACTCTAAAGAACTCTTACGGTTGGCATACCTCGTTCTATCACAGAATACCGTACGGGCTGGAAACCCGCTCTGAAATCGCCAAGCGCTGGTGCTTGGTTTTTGTGACTGCAGCGCAGCGAAGAAGCCGAGCGACTTGCGCTAGTGATTGATCGCGATTTTCTCTTTTTTAGGATAGTAAACGGGTTCCATTTTCTCTCATACTTTCACATATCCTTAATTATATATGTAGTTAGAGGACTGCACACAAGTCACTGGCATTTGAGCTGATTTTACAATTTTTCACAAAGTTAATCTATCAGTTTAAAGATTATCAGTATCTAAACTCTTTTTCATCGAGTAAATTAGGTCATCGGGGTTAGAATACTTGGGAAAGCCTCTTGCTACCTAGTGTCAATAGAAATTCATGACTCGGTTGCAAGGAGTAGTCTGGATTGTAGCTGCGAAGCGCAATTCATGGCTCTGATTTGTCAAAAAGTGAAATTTACTTTATAAAAAAAAAACACGAATCATTATTTCATTAATAGCTTTTAGGAGAAATGTCACAGATCTTACTGCAAGTTCCTCAAATTTAAACTTATCAAATAAAACATGTCAAATATTTTGTTCTCTTCTCTGACACCTATCAACACGTTTTGGACAGAAAATATTGAAAAATACAATACGACAGCACTGTGTATACGGTAAAGTAGTATTTGTTTTGTTTCTTTGTTGTTTTTTTAATTTATTTTCTTAAAATGTTGTTGTCGCTTCCCAAATGCAAACAGCAAACACCCAGGAATACCTTGCCATTTATATAATTTAAATTACGTTTCAAGGTATTTTATTCTGTGTATACTTTCTATTCTTAGTGTAGGTCCTAAGATTTTTACTAACATTGCGATCAACTTTTATATTTGTATATCTTAAACAAGGAAGATTCGCAATAATGAGTCATTGGCTGGACAGGTGCTTTTTTTAAAAATCTTTTAAGATTATAATTATCTACTGAAAACGCCCATGCATGCATTAAAAGAAGCTAAATGCCTGTTTTCAAGGAGATTTGGCCATCGAGATAATCAAAATCCAGCCTTCTTTATTGAGGATTCACCGGAACGAATGTCCGGAACACCTAGTGCAAGGTTTCACGTGGAACACTTAAAAGTATAAACATGGGCATAAAATCTTCATTTCGCCCTTGAAGGGGGGGGGGGGTCTACCCTCTTGCCCGATGTGGAATTTTCAGTTTCTTAAATTCAGCAATTGAGCACAAGTTTTAACACCTATTTAGTGGTAGTAGTAGTAGTAGTATGAGTGATTTTTTTAAGGGGGACGGATGTCCAAAATTGACAGTTTCTGATAATCTAGGGGATTTGAATAAACAAGTCAATAAAAAAAATGATGTTAATGTCAATGAAGTTTCTTAATAAAATACAACAAACAAAAAAAAACACCATGGAAAATAAATGAATATCATAAGACCATCTTTCTATGGAAAAATATGCACAAGATGAAAATTGGTTATGACGTATGTCTGGTTACTTGAAAGCCGTACAATGAACTATCAAATGATTCTGTATTTTGGGATAAAATGCATTGTATGACGTAGTCACCTTGTTTGTTGATCTACACTTTTTTTTAGGGAAAGGAGAGGACTCCAGCTTCACTAATTGCTGGCATCTTCCCACGCCTTAACTCGTGTGATGGTGCATTAGTACGGTCACTACGGTGGCTGTGTTCTGTAACGGTTACAGTGATCCAATTGTCCTGTTTTACGGACAGGATGTAAATGATTTTTCGCATCCCGCATCAGCATCAGTTCCTCATGATTAAGCTCTTCAGCATTTTTTTTTTTCTTTCTTTCTTTTTCTTTTTGGTGAATGGATGTGTTTTCTTAGTGTGGGAATGCCGAATTTGGGTCATTCGGCTTGTTGACTTGTCACAAGCATGGTCTAATTTTGGCGCCATCAGTTCCAGTATTTACGTTCGGTATTGAATAGCTTACGTATGATGTAAGATTCAATTAGAATCATTGGCAGATGAAAAGGTGACTATTTGCATTGGTTTTGACCCCGTCCTGGGGATGCAAGCTCCATATGTATCAATTTTTATATCATGCACTTTGTAATTTAATATTCAATATTTAATATGGACAATATTGATACTTATTAAGCTGTTTCTGATGTTCACGTTCTTTGTGCTTCGCTTTTACTGAAGTGGGGAAATAATAACTGTAGGAATTGTACAAATACGACACTTTCTTTAACATACGCCAGTCATTGAAGTATTATGTTTAAATATGAGGAAATCAATAAATCATCGGAGACTGGGGGAGAAAGAGATAAGTGTTTCCTTTCTTCTCTTTCCCTTGGAACAGTACGTATTAATTTGCTTTGCTGAAACAGTCTATATAAATAAAAGAGAAAATGTCAAACCAATATTTTACCTCTAGCTCCACACCGTCAACCCCTGTCCATAAAAAGAAAATACCTCCGAAAAGAAAATAATTTTGACAATGAAATGTCTGCCGGAAAATGATTGAAACCCCACGCCCTCACAATCCCCTCTAACGACAGCCTTTTTTCTAACTTGATTTTGTAAATGCTTAATATACCCACGCTTTAGTGAATTAGTTAGCCGGCACCTTTGAGAGAAACAAATTACATCACACTCTGTTCATGTTCAATAATTTAACTGATTTTGTTTGATCTGTTAGTTTTAATATATATCGTACATATTATAGATAGTCATAATTACATATTATGTGCATTGAAAAAACAACATCATCAAATAAAGGAAGGCGTTTGATATAGGCTACACAAATATACTCATACAGTAAAGACAAAATCAACAAAAGCATGATCAGACTTATAATCAAAGCTAGTCATAAAAAGGGATGTAGCAACCTCAAAACAAGTTGGTTGCAAACTGGTAACCATTTGAGGGATTCCATATTTGCAGTGATGCGAGTTCTATATAAAGAATGAGAGTGTGGCCATTTATAATTTCTGAGATTCTGGAGTCTGTCCTGTTGTGTTAGCCTACATATACATGTATATTAGGAGATCAGGGGATTTAAATTACATATAGATTAATGTATGAAGCCTTAATCTCTATGTTAATAGCTCTCTGATGGAGGCACATTGTTCTTGGGTAGAGAAATATGTTGAAAGCATAGTAGCTAACGAGAGCATCGAGGACACTGGTTTGAACTTTATACACTATTTTTTTTTAAATCACAAAGCGCATTATATGAAATCAATATGTGTCTTTCCTTCACATTTATTCTTTGTTTGAGATTGCAGTGTAAACTCTATACCAGGCATTCCCATTGTAAGTGTATGAAGGAACCACAGTTATATCGTTTGTTAATAGTCGTATTTTCAGTTGATATACACCATATAATTACATGTGTTCTATAAATGCTCTTTACCGTGGAGCTCGGGGACAGATAAGCGTGTTCGATTAAAAAAATAAATAAATAAAAAGGAATTCATCAAAACGTATCAACTTCAGATCTAATGCTTAGCATCCCGTTTAGCCTAAAATATGCTGCATTATATTTTACTCGATCTTTTGTTCTACAACGAAGTCATCTACAAAGGTCGGAGAATTAAATCGGGTAATCATTAACTTGCTTTACATGATATAGCGTAAAAACGGGGTAGGGACACAGGTGCCTGGGGTAGCTTTTACTGCATTTTTTCCATGGCTACCTTTGCTAAAAAAATGAAGAAATAACTCATTGCGTACGGGAGCCGGATGGTTCCTGTATTAAGCCTATGGGAATGAGAGAATCCAGTAGTCATGGTAGTCAACGGGTTAAGCATTGTTTTCATGGACAAAGAAGTATTGTCTGAGATTTAAGATACATTTAGCAATGTGAAAATTCACAGTTCTTTTAACATAATGTCACTGTCCGTAAACTGTCTGCATTTGTGGATTGTCCGCTGAATTTCAGAAATATCCAACGTGACATTTGTTTATTTTTGTCTTCTTTAATCAGAATGCAATAAGCAGAGAGGCACACGTCTTACTGATTTGCCACGCGATGTTTCTTAATGATTTACGAGCATTATCTTTAAAAACCGCTTTAAGACAGATAGCACCCAAGGATGGCATTGTCAATACTGTCTCGTTGGCCTATTTTTTTTTTTTTTTCTTGTTGCATGTATCTGATACACATATGATGTGTTGAGTTGTGGGACGAACTGTTTGTCAGAACCGTTTTAAGAACAAAGTTCGTTACTCCTCGACGAAAATAGGCTTCTGCATGTTATTAGTCATTACAACTTTAAAGGAAATCATTACTTTACTAAATTCTTTGTCCGATTTTCACCATGTTCTATTTCCCTGATTGTTCCGTTTACCCAACACTTTTCTGTGAAACATTGATCCAAAAAATTGTTGGTACAGTTTCAAGTCGAAATATCAGTCCAAAAGCAACATTATATGGATAGTGGTACTGTATTCCTTTGCAGGTCCTCGTTTAGATAATAATATCAACGATTTGAAGTTAATAGTACAGCAATACGAAAATAATTCTCACAATGAATATTTCATCAGGGTAGCCCATTCAACAAAGTATAAGATCTTCAATATCTTTCATTTCACATCTTCACATATCCCTTTACTAGACGTCAATCCTTCTTCTTCTTGAACAATTCATGATAAAATTTCTTACAAACGATGTTATATTCGGTATTCATCTTCATTTCTAGTTATATCACAGTACGTTTAGCGTATACTACAAGTCGGAGTGAATCAATGTCGTAGTATGGCCAATGTGTAGCGAAATATGGCATTTCTCTCCGCAGTGAATAAATAATAAAATAGGGGTTTTTTTTTCTTTCTTCATTCAATACTATTACCAGGGAAGTGTAAGAGATAACGATGCATTTTTTTCTAGAGCTTAGTATACACAAATTTCAAGTAGTAAAAGACTTTTTTAAAAGTTGTATATTCGTTTATATAAAATTTATGATGACAAATTTATAAATTGTACTTTAAAGTGCTTTAAGAACCTGAACCTACTAATCACAGAATCTATTTTTCAACTAATGACCTATAACACCCACGCGTAAAATATATTTTGTGTTTGATGTAAGCAGGTCAGCTAGTTAATATTGCCTTTAAAAAAAGAGAAATCGAAACAAAGCAATCTTAAAAAAAAAAGATTTTCGAAAATTAGGGTAATCTTTAGTCTCTATGCCAAGATACATATCCTCTGAAAGAAATAGGATTCTGACTTATCCAGTTCAACCTGCTCTTTAAATATAAATGCCAGTTTTAATACCAGGTGATATTTCACAAAGTAACAAAAATGCATGTTACGGCTTGCTACACTCTGGGATGAAGTAAAAAAAAAATTTTTTTTTTAAAGAAATGATGAAATAGATGTTGACGAAAGTGGAGCATCGAACTGACGTTGTTGAATGGATTACAACGGCTTATACTTGTATATCATAATGCAATATACACGTGCTCGCCCCTTCCTATTTTATATAATAAAACAAAATTACCCAGAACAAAATCAAGTTGATATTAGATGCAGTATCGTGGCGTCTCTCTCTCTCTCTCTCTCTCTCTCTCTCTCTCTCTCTCTATATATATATATATATATGCAATGCTCAACTCCCCCGACCGTAGACCTACTTCCCAAAGAAATATAGTCCAGGAGATAGGGGGCTTTAATCAGAATTTTTGCTGGGGAAGGTTTGAAAAGCTTATCTGGAGTAACATTTTGCGCTGATTCCAAAAATGTCTTATTGACTCTACTCACGACATTTTGGTCATTTTGACCACTTTTTGACCAAAAATGACCATTTTGGTGAATTCTGATCAGGGGTAATAATCCCAATTGTTGTTATCAGCGAAGAAGGTTTGATAGGCCTATCCTATGTAAAAATGTGCACTGATTCGAAAAAAAGTGGTCTTATTGACCCCAATAACAATGAAGTGGTCATTTTGGCCACTTTTGGGCCAAAAATTACCATTTAAGTCATATTTTTGTCCAAAATCTGATATATAGTGTAATCAGAATCATTTGCAGAGTCGGTTATTACTTCAAAACTTAATATAGAAATGTGTGGTGATCCCAGAACAATCAATTCATTGAATGTAGTTATACCATTTTGACCATTTAGGTCATTTTGGCCGCTTTGACCCTTATTGACCATTTGCATGAGTTCCATTAGAAACTCGAAAAATGTTGATCAGCAAGGCTTACATGGGCTTTCCCACCAAAATATGAAATTTGATGGGGAAGGTTTGAAAAGCTCATCCTATGTAAAATTTTGAGCTGATTTCAAAAATGTTAGTCTTATTGACCTTACTCATGACATTCTGGTCATAATGGTCATTTTTTGGCCAAAACTGACCTATCATATCATTTCTTCTTTGTCTGAATCATGATCCAATTTTTAATCTGAATCATTTGTAGGTGGGTTTTGGCATCCAAATTCTTAATTAGATATGTGTGATGATTCAAAACAATTTATTAATTGGGTGTATTTAAATCATTTTGACCATTTTGGTCATTTTGGCCTCTTTAACCCACATTGACCATTTACGTAATTTCTACTAGAAACTCGAAAATAGTGAGCTGTACGGTTTCCATATGGCTTCCTTTTCCTAATAAGAATGTCGATGGGGAAGGTTTGAAAAGCTCATCCTATGTAAAATTCAGCGCTGATTCCAAAAATATTAGTCTTGTTGACCTCACTCGTGATGTTCTGGCCATAATGGTCAAAATTGTCCAAAAAGTGACCAATAATATCATTCCTTCTTTGTCTGAATCGTGATCAAATTTTCAATTTTAATCATTTTGTAGGTAAGTTTTGGCAGCCAAATTCTTGATTGAATATGTGTGATAATTTCAGAACAATCGACTAATTGGGTGTATTTAAATAGTTTTGACCCTATCGCTCATTTTGACCACTTTGAACCACACTGACCATTTGCATAATCCCTGTTCATGCTATTAGAAACTCGAAAATAGTGAGCTTCAGAGTTTCCATTAGGCTTTCATATCCAAATGAGAATGTTGATGGGGAAGTTTTAAAAAGCTCATCCTATGTACAATTTAGCGCTGATTCCAAAAATGTTAGTCTCATTGACCTCACTCATGACGTTCTGGTCATGATGGTCACTATTCGGCATAAAAATGACCAATGATATGTTCATTCCTTCTTTGAATCTTGATAAAAATTTTAAACTGAATCATGTGTAGGTTTGTTTTGGCATCCGAATTCAAGTTAGATATGTATGATGATTTCAGATTAATTCATTAATTTTGTGTATTTAAATAGTTTTAACCATATCGGTCATTTTGACCACTTTGACCCACATTGACTATTTGCATGATTTATATTACAAACTCAATAATAGTGAGCTTCAAGGTTTCCATTAGGCTTTCTTTTCCAAAGAAGAATGTTGATGTGGAAGGTTTGAAAAGCTCATCCTATGTAAATTTAGCGCTGATTCGTAACATGTTAGTCTTATTGACCTCACTCATGACATTCTGGTCGTAATGGTCACTCTTTGGTCAAAAAATGACCAACGATATCATTCCTTCTTTGTCTGAATTGAGATCAAATCTTTAATCTGAATCATTTGAGGTGGGTTTTGGCATCCAAGTTCTTAATTACATGTAGATATGTATGAAGATTCCAGAACAATCTATCAATTAGATATATCTTAACCCATTTTGACCATTTCGGTCTTTTTGGCCACTTTGACCCACATTGACCATTTGCGTAATTTCTGTTAGCAATTTGAGAATAGTGAGCTGCACGGTTTCCATTTGGCTTTCTTATCCAAATAAGAATTTGTCAGGGTAGGCTTGAACAGCTCATCCTATGCATAATTTAGCGCTGATTCCAGAAATGCTAGTCTAATTGGTATCACTTATGACATTCTGGTCATAATGGTCACTTTTTAGCCACGAAAGGTCCAACGATATCATTCCTTCTGAAATCAGATCTGTTTTCCAATCTGAATCGTTTGTCGGTGGGTTTCTGTGTCCAAATTCCAATTAGATATGTGTGATGATTCCAGAACAATCTACCAATTGGATACATGTATTTGAATCATTTTGACCATTTCGGTCATTTTGGCAAAATCCGTCACTTAGGTATTAAATAACAATAATAATAATATTGGATATTTATACAGCGCTCATATCCACCATGAATGGTACTCAAGGCGCTCCAATATTACCCCGGCTCTAGCTAGGCTACCGATTTACCCACTTTGACCATTTGACTGTATAATTTCCATTAGTAACTCAGAATTAGTTAGCAGCAATGTTGGGCTTCCTTACCAAATAAGAATTTTGATGGGAAGTGTTTGAAAAGCTCATCCTATGTAAAATTTTGCGCTGATTCCACAAAAGTTAGTCTTATTGACCTCACATATGACATTATTGTCATAATGGTCACCTTTTTGCAAAAAAAAACCGATATCATTCCATTCACTGATTGATCTGAATCATTTTTGTTTGATTTTTGGCCTGCATCAAATTTTGATTGAAAATATGATCATTCCAGAACGATCTATTAATTGGATGTGTTTAAATCATTGCGACCATTTTGGTCATTGTGGCCACTTTGACCGAAAATGACTATTTGCATAATTTCTTTTAGAACTGTAGATGTGTGTATACTACACGTTGATATGTTTGCATGCAACAGTAACTTGATTTACGTCAGAAAATTTTCGATGCTTGCCCGATAGACATTATGCAAAATATATAGAAGTCGTCGTTTTTGGCTAAAGGTGATAATCACGGTTAGGAGAGTATGAATGACATACTGGAATCAGCGCTAAATTTTACATAGGATGAGCTTTTCAAAACTCACCTATCAACACTCTTATTTGGATATGAAAGCCGAATGGAAACTCTGCAGGTCAAATTTCTAGTTTCTATAATAGAAATCATGCAAATGAACAATGTGGGTTAAAGTGGCCAAAAAGACCGAAATGGTCAAGACGATTTAAATACACCCAATTAATAAAATATTCTGAATCCTCCCACATATCTAATTAAGAATTTGGATGCCAAAACCCACCTACAAATGATTCAGATTAAAAATTTGATCACAATTCAGACAAAGAAGGAATTGATAACATTGTCAATTTACGCCCAAAAGTGACCATTATGACCAGAATGTCACGAGTGAGGTCAACAAGACTAACATTTTTGGAATCAGCGCTAAATTTTACATAGGATGAGCTTTTTAAAACTTCCCCATCAACATTCTTATTAGGATAAGGAAGCCAAATGGAAACCGTACAGCTCGCTATTTTCGAGTTTCTAGTAGAAATTATGTAAATGGTCAATGAGGGTTAAAGTGGGCAAAATGACCAAAATGGTCAAAACGATTTAAATACACCCAATTAATAAATTGTTTTGAATCATCACACATATCTAATTAAGAATTTGGATGCTATTTCATTTCGATTACAGGTACCAGATCAATACAAAACATGCACTTTCTTTACCACCACACTGTAAAGAAAAATTGCCGTTTTTTCACGGAAATTTCCTGGCAGTCAGGATGCCGGGAATGCCCGTTTTTCCACAGTTTTTTTTTTTAAACGGAAATCAGCATAATTATATTTACCATAAAATTATGTAAATTTACAATAAAATTATGTATATATATATATATATATATATATATATATATATATATATATATATATATATATGCTGATTTCCGGTAAACCAACAAACTTGCTGGGTTTTTTTTTACAGGAAAAGACTGTAAAATTGAAATAACGGTAATAACTTGTAATTTCAAGGGCTAAAAAACCTGTAGTTTTACATTTATTTTTTACAGTGCAACATCGACAAAACATTGACCACCCTTTAATTCATGATGAGGGCATTATTCTTACCCTCATTAATGAAAGAAACAGATGAATACAGTCTTATCATAGGGTTTTAAAGGTCATGTTACATTACTTTTGAGTCGTGTTTCCCACAGGGGCGGTGCCAGGGTATTTTGATAGGAGGTGCAAGACGCCCTAAAGATGACGTCATATTTTTTCTCCCATTGAATAACAGGGGTAATATAGAGTTATATGTTTAAGACCTCTCTTTTTAATACTCCTCTTTCTTCTTTCTTCCCTTTTCTTCCTCCTTTTCTTTTTTTTTTTTCTTTTTTTTTTCTTTTTTCACTACTTGAAAAATCATAGGGGGGCGGTCGCCCCCTCTGCCCCCCTGTAGCGCCGCCCCTGTGTTTGCATATGATCCTAACGTTTTCGCGGTTTTACCCAAATCCGGCACAACTGAGTTTTTACATGTCTTTTTCAAAATGCTGCTGCTCGGTAAAGCATGTACGGATGGATGCCATCAAGATACCATTTAAAAGCATATTTATAGTTTATGGAAAATAGATAACTATTGTCATAGAGCACATAGTGTGGTCACGATAACCCTTTGTTTTAGGGTTTCGTTTTTTTTCTGGGACGCACTGTATAATAAACTTAGCCATGGACAGGTTTGGTTTGACGTTATGACAGGGAAACTTGATAACTGTGCCTGAACACTGATTGGAGATTGTAGATGCTGTACCTGACAAATAGTTATTGCCCACGTACCTCCGACTTAAATTCTATGATCTAAAAGCTAAAACTTAATGCTATTTTAACACCTTTGTATATGAAATTGTAATCTCTATGATCTTTAATGTTCAACTGACGTCTTGAGGAAAAATATTGTTCCAAGAAAAGGCGGATTACATTCCCAAAAAAGAAGGTAAATTTGATATATTATAATTCTTTACTCTTATCAACAGAATCAAGGCTCAATCGAAGACATTTGTGGCCCATCCACAACGGTGTTTATTCAACAAGAGATTGACCTTCAATCAGGGGCGGATCCAGGATTTCGTATAAGGGGGGGGGGGCACACAAATGCAGGATTGTCAACTTTGGGAAACTGCTTGGAGGGAGACCCATATTCTTTTGGTCTCGCCCTCCAAAAGTCGCTCAGTGGGGGGTGGCGTCCAAAAAAAGAAAAATTTTGCCAGCCCTCCAAAATTCGCTCAGTGGGGGGGGGGGGGGGGGGGATTATGGGGTCTAGTTCCCCTCCATAATTCTCTGACAAGCAAAACAAAAACAAAAACAAAAAAGTTTTGTGGTCGAAAGGGGGGGGGGGCATAATCGCAAATAGGGGGGGGCACAATGCATTGTTTTCCCTCAAAGGGGGGGGGGGCACGGGCCGGAATTGCCCCCCCCCTAAATCCGCCACTGCCTTCAATCTCTATTTCACGACGAGAAGTAATGTCGAGGCCTTGATGGGTCTTCTTGAGGAAAGAAACGCGTGATACAGCGTTTTAAATCCAATGTCAAACAGAATAAGGACAAAAGGATTTATCTATCGTACCTTTCAGAAAATGTTTGTTGGCATCATGCCAGTGGGCATTGGTATTTACTTTGGGGGTTATGCCACCACCTTTATTATCAACTTCATAAATATTCTGGATAAAGAAGCATACAGAAAGATATAGATCTAAAGGTTAACAATACTACCAAGGACTTTCGATACAAGTGGAGCGGCTAAGGGATCTTGTCACAGTTTACAATCATTATTCAAATCAATTTTCCATGATCTATTTTCCAAATTTTTATAGTAGTCACTATTTGTCACACTTTTTTCACTTTGATGATTGCTTAGAGATATGTAAGATCGACAGTGAAAAACACTAAATACAATACATCCGTTTTTCGGAAATGTTTGCATCTTCTTATATCAGTAGCACACTGAGCTAATCACAAAGAGCCAGCCTAGCCAGTGTCAAAGAGGACCATCCTTACTGATTAATACATTCTAGGCCACTAGATGGGTTTGTGTTTTAATCGTATATGCATTTTAACCTTGATTATTCAGTTTAACATTAAGTTTAGTCGGTTAAAACATCCCTTCTTTATACATTAAATTGTTAAAGGATAAATAACATTTTTTTTTTAATTACAGTTCATTCATTCTTTTTAATTACAGTTATTTTTTTTTTCTACACGAATTGCAGCCAATGTTAAATGAAGTCAGACCAGTCTACACTCAAATGAGATTTTCACAATGTTTCCTTAAAAAAAAAAACCCCCTTGAAGTCGGCTTTAATGGTAATCTAGAAATAATGCCAATCATGAACAAGTTATCGCGATGGGGGTAACCCATAAGATAAGATAACAAACAGCTGTGCGCATTCACATAGATGCGTACTTATCAATATCAGACCGTTGTTTTGGTTAAATATTATGGGATACAATTCAAATGATGACATCACTTAGTCAGATGCTGCCACGGCTTAAACTTGCACGAAGACAGCTCCGTCTGGATACCATAGCTTGATCTTATAATGCGAACTTTTGCTGAAGCCAATTTTCAAGAAAGGTATGCAGCAGCAGCATGGCTATAATCACACGAAATAAGTTAGTCATTTTTCTGCTCATCATATTCTCCGTCGGCAGCATTTGCAATGACAGTGGTTTCCACATGCCAGATGTAATCGTGACTACAACTCGGATTACCGAATGCGCCACGGACAACGAGAATAATGATCCGACTCAAGCTCGGGAAATGACAAACAATTTGCCAGAGCTTGGTACTCAAACATCTCTACAGCCAATTATTAGATATACAGAGGAAGATGTCATTCCAGATTTAAGAACTCATGTGGACAATCCCGGACATGTTTCAAAGATACACAAGTGTGGATTCATAGACTCCTGTTTCGGTAGATGTGGCTCAGGACCATCAGACCCTGATTCTATCTACACCTACTTAGTACGTAATGTGAAACCATCGTCAATCCGCACAAGTTTTGTATGTTTCTGCGATTCAGAGTGTTCTCGCTATGGGGACTGCTGCAGCGATTACAATATCCACTGCCGACACAGAAGTAACGCATTGAGGGGTCAAAGGGATATTAATATTGTGCAAGAGACCAAAGAGCGCCGTGAAAATGATGATGTGATTGATCTTAGCCCGACATTCTCTACTGATTCTGATTCAATAGGCACAGAGAACATGCTGGAATGCGCCCATTTGGATGAAGTCGAGTGTGGTTCTCTTCTCGTACAAACAAAATGTCATGCAAATTGGAAGAACAAGAACATCGAGATGCTGTGTACTGACATTGATTATCACGATGACATTGCAAAACTATTCGTCCAAGGGAGTGACGGTATTACTTATCGGAATATCTTTTGCGCGGCATGCAACTTCGTGAAGGTGTTTCATTTCTGGATCCAGGATGCATATTGTCACGGGGAGCTTCCAACCTCTGCCTACGAACAACCGGAACTTTTGTCCGACTACCTGAAGAGGAGTTGCATGACGAGATTCCGTGTGCCATTTGGACAAGTATTTCGCCCATGCTTAAAAATGATAGATAGATGCCCCGAAATAATATCGAAAAAATCTGAGTGGTTGGACCAAAACTGCGTATCCGGACATCTGTCATTGGTCACCACGGATATTGCTTCACCCAAGTTATGGGGTTCTATGCTGTATCGCAATGCCTTCTGCGCTGAGTGCAATGGGGTCGACCAGGGTATGATTACCTGCCCGACGAAAGACATGCTCAAAAATCATTTCCTTCATAATAATACTCATCCAAAATCTTCGAAACCATCAAATGGTGTTCCTGCAAATTCTTCGAAACCATCAAATGGTGTTCCTGCAAATTCTTCGAAACCATCAAATGGTGAGAGGCAGAAGACTAATCGAATAGTTACGAATTACAACATGGCAACTACAGATCAAAGCACCACCGTGGTCTATGAGGAAAATGGACTTGTTGTTAGAATAATCGACACGTGTGAAGATGGACAGGTCTTTGATCCATATCTGGGGAAATGTAGACAGCTTTACTGTTCGGATGGATACGTCCTTGTAAAACAAAACTGTGTGCCGAATCGAGCAACGGATGAATTTGATAAGGACGAGATCATGCACATGGTGGATGCTATTACTACTGCTATTAACGAAACGGTCGGTCTTGAAGATGAGCTAGTTATTACTGTAAAGATTTTCATTGAGTGGGATTACAGCGACCATGTTCAGACGTTACCAAAACTGCCTCTTGATCGCTCTGTCTTTAATTCTAGTGAGTGGGACCTTTATGTCACGCCCATTCATCACAACGTTTCGCATTCCGATAAAGAGCAAACGGACTTGGCTTGCGAGGTGACTTTGACTATGGTCTTTGCGAATCCAAAGGAAATGAACAGAAACAGTGCCAAACAATTTGCGGACATTTTAGGTAAGCTTTCAGACCTCAATAACGCGAATGAAATGCATATTTACGTAAATGGTGTATGCGTCAAGAAACAAAGTGACAAAGATTTTACTTTCCTGGAAATAATGAATGGAAACCTGACTGATCTTAACTACTTGATTAGCCATTGTCAAAAGGGAAACCTCACTGTTTTAGAGTCATCTGACTTTATCATTCGAACACAAGGCGGCGATAAATATGCGTCTTCATGCCCGATCGTCTACGTGAATAGTACCTCGCGAGTTTATGACTGTTACAAGAATTACATATTTGGGTACGACACTTCCATTCCTGTCAATGAGCAGAACTTTGGTGCCATTGTCTGTGATTCCCAATCACCAGTCGATCCAACATGCGAAAGAATCTTGCTAAATGAAACAGAATACGAAATACTGCAAAATCTCAGCATAATCACTGAAGGTGGCGCCATGTATGACCCTACAGAATACTTTCAAACATCAGAAGGCATTCTAGTATGCAATGTTTATGCCAACGTCATTTCAGAAATCGTGGTCGTATTTTTTGATTTCACACGAGCTCAAACTATCATGACTTATACTGGACTAGTCATATCGTCCCTATGCCTTTCTGTTACTCTGCTAACCTATGTCATTTTTGGAGAGTTACGTACGCTACCTGGGTTAAACATCATGGCCCTCATGGTTGCCTCTATCGGTGGAAACATTACATTCATAATAAGTCTAAGTCTCACACCGGGGTCTATGGAATGTCAAATAACCGCAGTGATAATGCACTACTTCTTCTTGTCGCGGATATTCTGGACCAACGCCAATGTCGTTCATGCATTCCAGACATTTGGCCCGAAAATACGCGGGTGTACTCATCGATCGTTCGACGTTCTTCGTAGGAGTACTGCGCGCTCACGACTGCGGCAACACACTCCTTACGCTCTTTACGCCTGGTGTACACCAATAGTGTTCACTCTTCTCGGGAGCGCATGGCATTTTTGCGCTTGCGGGCCATTACCCGTTTACTACGGACTGTACTTTTCTTGTTGGATGGCAGACCCATACACTTTTTTATACCTTTTTGTTTTGCCACTAGCATTACTTCTTACCACTAACGCCATCTTATTCGTTCCCATTGTATATAGTTTACATACAACAAGAAAACTAAGCTCAAAGAAACTTGGCTTAAACAATAAGGCGAACGTAACAAAAGATGGCATCAAAAAGCCGGGTGAAATAGGCATTTACGCCAAACTTTCCACTACTGCTGGTTTTTCATGGCTTTTCGGTATTTTGGCTTCTTTCACAGATCAGGATTTCTTCTGGTACCTATTCATTCTTTTCATGAGTCTCGAAGGATTATTTATTTTTGTATCCTTCTTTTGCACCAAGAGAATCAAGAATTTATATTCAGACCAATTCGGTATAAAGAAGTGCAATGGAGTGTATTTAGCCCGTTGGAGTTCTGGACATTCTAGGGGCGTATATGTTATTTCAAATCAACTTGAAAGGAGAACTTCTAGTACACCTAGAGAGACTTTCACGTCATTAACTTTGTAAAAGCCACTGCAAACTATATCGTGTATATATACATTTCAAACTCTGGGGAAACAAGATTGCAGGTTTGAACAAATTTGCACATTGTACTCAACAACGTATTAATAGTATTGCAGATGTAGTTGGGCCAGGATTTGGCCCCTGTACCCCTAGATTGTTTCAAGTGAACTGTTGTCAAGGCCGGTATATTCAGGCATGCATATCTACTGCTTCACAATGAGTATGTGGATATCTGTACATATTCATCTGTTAAAAAAGTAATAGCTACGTTTAGTCATATTATAATTAAGAAATAAGATAAAATTCAATCAGAATGTTCAGGATATTTACCGGTGACTTTATATCCCTGAATACATCCCTGAAAATGTATTTTTGCTTAGGATGCCAGCAGCACTGAGAAGTGGCTCTCATTCTGGGGCATTATAATAATAAGTATAACAATCGTTTATGTTAATTGTACTATTTTGTAAAATATATAACGTATAAAAATAATCTCTAAGTATTGTGATAAAGGCATAAGTTATAAAAAACGCTAGTTAGCTTTTGTACCCTGCACTGTAAGGAAAAGGGATATCATGAATACAACAATATGCAGTGTCGGTTTTATTTCATTGCCAATTTTAATACAAATGTAAAATCTTTTTCTTGTGTTTCCTTAATCAGTATTTTTATCGTTCCCTTCCGTCAGTATCTTTCTGCATTGATCTTTTTTTACGGGGGGTGGGGGGGGGGGGGTCTGTATCTAATTGTTTAACTTATGCTAACTTATAACTCATATATATATATATATATATATATATATATATATATATATATATACTGTGTGTTTCTTTAAAAAAAGAAACCAAACTTTTTTCAGCAACATCTCGTCAAATAAACATAACTTGATGTATTGTAATGCATCCTACAATGTGCTCCACATTTGTGATGAATGAGCCTGGGATCATTAAACTAAAGCAATTTTAAACCAGCAATGCAAAAAAAAAAAAAAAAAAAAAAAAAAAAAAAGGATTTGCGCACGAGAATGACCATTCATTCACCTCACTCTGCTTTTATTTCTTTTTTTCTTGACTCGAGGACACTCTTGCTTGGACAGACAAGGCGGTAATTTGGAAGGACATATGTGGCTAACTTTTTGTCTTTATCACTCGTTTTGTTTCTTTGCATTTTAATGGAATTACACTTCGCATTGCCTCTGTGCGCAAACTTCTTTTGACATCACTTACTTAAAACCTTTCATATCCATTAATTCAAAACAATATCATTACATATTTGGTATCATATGAAAGAGGGTGGACTGAAATTTGACAAGAATAATGAAAATTAATCAGGACATAATATTTGTTTCTAGTAATTGGCGGGAAAGGTTAGGATTCCTGTTTTTAGAAACATATAAACACATAGAAACATAAACATATATATATATATATATATATATATATATATATATATATATATATTTATATATATATATATATATATTTATTTATATATATATATATATATATATATATATATATATATATATATATATATATAATGAATGTGTGAAAAATTTGTTCTTATACTATAGCATCGCCAACTCTCGTGGAAATCAATTGAATTAAATGAGAGAAATGATTTGCGTAGCTAAATTCATTGTTCCTACTTACTGACTTCCTATTTGTGGAAATAACTGCAGGGGTTGTAAAAACTGTCTCCGCCGGCAGTACGCCAAACGCCTTAACCACTAGACCACGGAGGCGGGTTGAGTGGTATTCGGCTACACCAGATACAAACACCAACAGACAGCCTTTCTTCCAACCCTGTAGCAGTTAGTGTATTCCTTTCATTTGAGGGAAAGGGCAGTATTGAACAATGACTAACTAGAACCATGGCGGATTCATGTATTTGAATTCATTATTATACAATGTTATGTGAGCAAATTTTGTTCTGATGTTATAATTGCATCGGTACTCTCATTTTAATTTAGATAAGATTAATGATATTACCGGGATTCGGTATAATAAAGCACATGTGCTAAACTATAAATAGTTTACAACTCAGAGCTTAAATTTCCGACATCATACGTCTTATTTAGAAGCAAGGACTGTAATGGTGCAGTATCATAATGAACTACCATGTAGCTCGTATTCTCACTCAGATATTCGTTGCTCTTTAGTTTCCATGCATCAGGCAAATACTTGAAAATCAAAGATCAGCGAACTTATATGATAAGTTAGTCAATGTAATCAGTGATATTTTCAGAAATCATGCTTTATTTTGATGTAGTAATCTGACAGCTATAATAAAAAATGTTGTTATGAATCTCTAACCCAATCCATTATTTTCTCGTTATGAACTCATGGGGTTCGTCCTCACGATAACAACACAATTATCTTCGAGTTTAGTTCGTTTACAGGTGTAAACACGGTATACGGCCTAAAAACCGCCGCTAAGAAATACAAACTACTTCACGTGTAAATGAAAACGCAAATAGTGGTGAAAAGGCGGTAAAAGATCCCCAACGCGTCCTTACATCATGTACATATCTGTGTACTATGTGAAATATAAAGCGCAGTTAACGGGGGATTTTTTCCACGCGGAGTCTGAACTTACATGGTAAATAAGGTAAATAAATGCAGTCATTGCTAGTTTTCAAAAATCAACAGATCATGGTGTATCTGGATGAAGTAATCAGACACTTACTTAAAGACTTGGGTATGAATTTTTGAAATCAGTCCAACCAGTTTATCTTTTGGCGTTATTCCTCACAATTACTACACAATTATTTTCGAACTTCTCTTTTTACGCCTCGTACACATATGACCCGGTATTAAAACCAACATGATAAACAACGCGGCAATGAAATGAAAAATAAAATAAAATCAGTGTAAACGTATGGCAAATGTGGGTTTAAAAAACAGGGGGTTTTAAAAGCGTCCTCACGTATTTGTGTGCTGTAAAATGCAGAAAGGTAAAGTTCACTATTTCATTTTTCAGGCGGTTTACCACGTCATGTATAAACGAGGCTTCATAATGATTTCGATTTGTTGTTTTTTTAAATGACCATCATCTTTGTACATTTCTGGATATTTTGTTCATATACAGTGTGTACTTCTAATTATTTGATTTGAATATATATTATTTCTTGTTCGATATAAGTACAAAATAGATAAGGAAAAGTAAAAGCTTGACTATGCATGCGATACGAAATCTGTAAGGTACTTCCATTTCAAGTGTCATTCGCATGCTACTTATTAATTCATCAGCATTGTACAGCAGCATTTTTACGACCATTCATGGTAATTTTGAAAATTCATTCCGATTTGGGAAAATCTAAAATCATTTTTTTTTTCAAGTTAGAAATTAACGAGGACTAATATAAATATATTTGTATAACTTTCATTCTTCACAACATGGTTTCAAAAATATATGATTAGCATTGCATTTCTTCCTCTTACGCAAGTGAAAAAGTGAAAATTATTAGAGCTGAATGGGGAAATGAAGTACATTTTATCTACTTTAGATATTCCCTTCGAGATTACGTTTTCCATCGATTTCCTTCTTTATCGTATTATATGGCACTTCTTCCGCCGCAAATTTGCAATTAACCTCATATTTTAGCAATTAAAAAATGTTGTTATTGTGTACGATCCTTTGCCGTATTCTGTTTTTAATTATTTTCTTTACATATTACATTGTTAAGAGAAAATACAATTGATTTGCCTGGGGAAATTACTCACTGTTGCATTTTTCATAGTCTCAAAGCGGTAAAGGGGTGATTTCTGCCCCCGTTAAAGTATTATTCGATCATGCCTGGAACGAAAATGAACGTCATGACCTTTTCAGACGGATGAAATTTGTGAAAATTGTGTTCAAACTGAAAATAAGTAATACAGCAAACTTTGGAAATTTATATGTATATATTTTAAACATCTTTCTTGCTGAAAAGTTATCTTTGATACTCGGAGTTATAATTTTGACTGGAAAGAAATGCACGATATTGCTAAAACGTTGTCCTAAAATAGCATTAGATCGTTGAGGGGGACGGCGGTCGGTTAGGTACATTTTTTTTTTGTGCGAGTCGACATGATTTTCATTTTAGGAAATTAGAAGTTAAAATGGTTCGTCGCCCCCCCCCCCCCCCCCATATTTCTTAGAAATGGTTTGTACTAATAAATATGACAATTGAGCATAACAAACAGACAGTATACAACTACGACTTTGCAATAGATATGATTTAACAAATGCACAAACACATGGTGGAACCATGAATAAGCATAAAAAGTGGTTCAGAGCAATAGCTCAAGGACTTTTTAAGAAAGAAAGTAATATTCTTGAAATGCATAGTACGAAAATGGTTATCAGTAATGTTATTGATAATCAGATAATATATGTGTATCTAATTATATATACGGGTATATTTCAGGGTGTGTGTGTGTGTGTGTGATGGGGGTCCGTTTGCGGGTGACTGGAGTGTATGTGTGTAAGTACTTGAATGTGTGTGCGTAGGTGTGTGTTTGTGTGTGTGTTTATCATCATCAGCTGCGATCGGACGTGGGCCAACTTCTGCGATTCCTACGTCTTTCTTTTGTCATGGACATAACCAGTCGTGCACCTCCCTGCATCTCCTTTTGGGCGTCTTGCAACCTCTTTATTAACATACCCCGCCTCATACCTGCAAGAACCCTTGAGGCGAACGTACAGCCCCGTACATGTACCGTGCAACCGACGTGCCACAGACGCGCGACATGTCACGGCTTTCACGGGTTTTCTCAGACCGCCGCAAGAAGCGCGTGCGATGGTCGCGAGAAGCATGTGCAGGAAGTACGATGGCTGCACTTGTCACGTGCATTCATCAGAACACGTAGCCGTACGCAAAATTTGATGGACATGTCCAACAGCCTTCTTGCGTGTTCGAAAAAAAAAAATAGCGCAGACCCGTGCGTACGACGCAAGGATTTTCTGCGAAATCCGTCGCAGTCCACACGCAAGGAGGTGCACGACCGGTTGTGACCAAACTTTAAAGATTATTAAATTCCAATTTGCGTCTTTTTGAATAGATAGTAGTTAGAAACTATTAATATTGCGGCGATAATTCCAGATGCCTCTTCCAGCTCAATCTTTATTGGCTAACCGTCGTTTATCTGAGGCAGATTAGAATAATCTGAAATGTGTTGACTTAGAGAATTGGCATACTTGCCTAGCTATCATCGAGAGATAAAGGATATTGCATACATGATTAATGGGTAACTTCTCTGGTTGATAATGCTCTGTACTCCTACACTGAAACTAGTAGGCTCTCATCTGATATCCATAGCTGGTTTGGCCCGAAAATAGAAGGGGAAAGTAAGAATCGTCAAGTTTCAACGATTATGCATTAACAATGCAAGGCCTAGCCTGACGACCGAATCAACAGACTCTCTCCCTGCCTCTATCTCACTATCATTCATTCCCCTTGCTCTCTATTTTCTTTCGTCTCTTTCTATCTCTCTTTCTTCTCTGTATCTCTCTTTATCTATTTCTTTCTCTCTCTCTCTCTCTCTCTCTCTCTCTCTCTTGTTTACTGCCTGTTAATCTATCTTACTCACTGATGTCATTTATTGGTATTGGTATTGATATATTTATACAGTATTGTGTCAATCATACCTTTTCCCTTCTGTATTCTTCCTATTTTATATTCCGTCTCTCATTTCTACTCTATACCCTATTCCTACTCCCATATCCCTTTATTTGTGGTCTCTCTTTCTATTCCTCTTTCTATGTTGCTCTCTCTCTCTCTCTCTCTATTTCTCTCTATGTTTATTGCTCTCTCTCTCTCTCTCTCTCTTTCTATTTCTCTCTCTGTATATTGCTCTAAATCTCTATCTATTTCTCTCTCTCTCTCTCTCTCTCTCTCTCTCTATCTCTCTCTATTATTTCCTCTTGCTCTGTCTTTACAATACCTTTGGCTATGTGTCCCTAATATTGAATGAGCGCAGACTGGTCTGGGATTTCCCGGGGTAGGGTGTTTGGAAATCACCAGTCAACACATGGGGTAATCATTTTTTTTTCAAGACCCTGCACTATATGAAATCACTTCGACTTTATGGAAGAGGAGGTCACTTGAAATGAAGCTTCGAAAGTTTTCTACTGATTGCAAAAAAATAATCCACCAATTATAAACAGAATATACAAACTTCCGTGTTCAATATTATAATCTCTCAAATTCAAACTGCCACCGAAATGAAACAATCAAGATTTAAGGTAAATATTTGCATATACTGTCGCCTGAACTAACAACTATACGTTTACTCTATTGTTGGGACCATAATTATTGATGTGTATTCAGCGTCAACATCTAAGTATTTATATAATTATTTCAAAGTTCCTTTGTTCTAATTTTTTAAACAAAAGTATGAGACCGTTCTGCTCATACAAACAAGTTTGCTTTGGATTAGGAGAAGATTATTTCGATGATAGATTTGCAGTGTTTTTATTTAATAATAGCTATAAACACTCTTTATATTAACAATTCATCGATGTTAAAACTTTGACTGAAAGAAGATAGAAAATGGCAAATTCCACAAAAGACCATTTTGAGAAGCGTTAATTCACTAGTAATGTCCAAAATTCAATGTTAGTATAATTAGCTCAGAGATTTTGGTTCATGACTTTACTAAGACTATATCAAGATACTAAAGTGAAACAGTATCGCAGAATTTGAAAGACGATCCGTGAGTTGATATGCTCTTCAAAATGAAACAAAAAATTGATTCAAATTCTCGGTTAAGTGATAGTAAAGCTTGACATTGTGAAATTTAATCTAATTGACCAGCACATCTACCGAACTATTATTCACTTTACAACTCCCTACCATTAAACATTCTACACTTAATAATGATAGACATACGCCAGGGGAGAGATAGATAGGGGTAGAGACTAGAGAGAGAGAGAGAGACAAAAAAGACAAGATAGTGATGAATGTGGCAAAGAAGAGAGAGAAACTGAAAGAAGAATGAGAGAGGGAGGGGGGGGGGGTTTGTTGCAAAGGTGAAGGAGAAAGAGAGAAAGAGAAATAAAGAAAGAGAAAGGGTGGGCGGTGTTGTAACGAATTGCTTTCTTAAACGTACCTCATGGGATCATTTTGGATTTTACCTACATTTCAAAATAAAAATTAATTTGAATAATGTTGGTTAATAACACTGTTTTATATATGAGTCATATTAAATCGTAAACAAAAAACAAAAACAAAAACAAAAAAAGCATTTCTAGATCATGAGAAAATCAATCAAGTTTCAAATTTATAGAGATTGTCATGCTTATAAAAATTATGATGATTATTTACCTCTATATTTACATCAACAACTTGGAAATAAAAGAAAAATGTTTTGTTGATTATATTGTTTTATATTATACATGTATATTGTCTGACAAAATCAATAAATTCATCTTGTGATAATCTCGATGCTTATCTCAATTATCTGTAAATCGCTAGTATGCCATCACTTCTAATACGTCGGGTATTTTCTAGATCGCTCTTTCTGTACCCTATCATTCCCTTTATCTGTCTGTCTCTGTCTCCCTCTCTTCGTCTCGTTCTCCCTCCAAATTTCCTTCTCTCTCTCTCTCTCTCTCTCTCTCTCTCTCTCTATATATATATATATATATATATCTCTCTCTTTCTTCCATCTCATTCTCTCCTCCTTTTTCTCCCCTTTCTCCCTGTTTCTCTGTGCGTTATATATTGCACGCATTGCTTTTTTTCTCAATAAAATTTTTCCTCCAAATCTCTCTCTCTCTCTCTCTCTTTTGTTCTTGATATGGTGCTCCTGTCCTTTTGTTAAAATATACAAATAATTCATCATGTTCATGTTTGCGAATGCATTAGTGAATAATGCACTGTACGAATGTTAAGTCACAATGGGATAATGAACGAGAATTTTCGAGTTCATTATCCGTCTCATGGTAACTTAACTGAGTGAAGTGCATATCACTAATGCATGAGGCAAAAAACATGATATTTTCCCCCACTTTTTTTAAAACGGGTCAACAATGAATACTAGTATAGAATGGGAAATTGGTTACAAATCCCATCGAAACGCCAAGAATCGCACCGTCAAGGAAGCCGCCATGGCTTTTCCATATGAAACTACGCGCATTTCATCCCGTCTTAACTTTATTATTTTTTGCCCTGCGTTATCACTTTTTAAATGGGATTTTTTTTTGGCACGGTCACTACAGCAGGAAAGAAAATGCACGGTCACGTGGTGTCATATGACCTATATGACCTATAGAATGCCTACATTCTAGAACCCGTTTTATAACTGTTATTATTGCACCAATGTCTTATTCCTCCCTGTAATTTGTTAGCCATGATCAAGAGTGTCAATTATATCTTATTCCTCGCTTTAGGGTTTATCAGTGGGCAAACGCAAGACACAATATTACACGCCAAAGGTGACAACTTTATACTTGAGTCAATCCTATTTGCTAATTTACTATACATTTCCAATGTGTCTCCTGTTGTAATGATAGCTTCGAATCATAGCTTATTCTGATGACCTATTGTACGCCCGGCCCTCGTAATGGAAATCGGAATGAAAAACACCCTTCGGCATGAAATAATCCCTAATTAACCAGAATCAATTTTGTCTGGACACTTCTATGCTTTCCTAAACACTTCTAATGTTTTCAATTAGGTGAAGAAACTATTACAACTGCTGCTTCCGGACACCATGGGGGTGTTTCGTATGACGGGATTGTGAACAAAATAAAGCAGAATATAACACTGTTGGAATATCAACAAGTGTTACCCTTGCTCTTAAAACAAGGATGGCTAAGTGGAATCGAAAAGCTTTTATTTCCCGTGATAAATCCATGAGCAGGGTAGAAAAATAGCGTTTGGCTTACACCTCCTGGTATAGATTAACCCCTATAAAACCACAGGCACATATCAGCAGAGCTTAAAGTGTACCCCTTGCATAACGTTTACCCTCTTGAACTTTGTAAGAACAATGAAGAAAGAAGGGTTCGAATGACGCTCATAATTATTATTGTCAAACATCTTGACTAAAATCAACTTACTTCAAAATGAAGGCCTACCAGAGGTAAATAACGAGTCCTCCTGTCTTTTTTTTTTTTTTTTTTTTTTTTTTAAGGTTTCTTACAGAGGAAGTCAAAATAAGATGTAGGTCAGTTTTATGTCTACTCGCTTTTATCATTTTTACCCTTATTATACCCCGCTTGCCAGGTTTTATGTTTAAAAGCTGCATTAGACTTTATGATGTGCTTTTTGCTTTTGTATATTTTGTTGTTTGGGTTTTGTTTCGTTTTTGTTTTTGTTTTTTGCTTCGGATGAGGAAGCAGGGAAATTAACACCTTAATATGTGAATTTGTAAATGTTCCATTCGAGTTTGATCTATAAATAAACAAGACAAAGCAACCGATTATATTCACTTTGACATTGCAGACAATACCTTATTACCCGTCTTGAATATGATTTCGCAGTCCAAATCACCATGATCAAATAATATATAGAGAGATAAGAAAATGGCCTGGTGAATGAGGGGGACAAGACGAGACATTTTGAATTTTCCAAATATTACAATATTGTCTGTCACTAATAATTTTTTTTTTAAAATGGAAACTCTTTCGAAAAATTTGATTTCTTTACACTAACGGGAGATTTCTGGGAAAAAAATTAACTGACGGATTATTCCGATCACAGACATAAAATACCATTTACCCTGTTTTCTCTTGGGACAGGGCGGTTCCTGTATTAAACCTATCGGGAATATAAGAATTCAGTTGTCCATGGGTTAACATGTTTTACAAGATCTAAAATTCGTCTTTGTTCATATCGGTACTGCTTCCCCTCCCTTCACCTCACTATTCTCTTTTTCACTCTATCTCTTTCTCAATTCTTCTCTCACCTCCTTTTACCATGTTCACGCCCCCCTCCCCCTCCCCCCCCCCCCCCTCTATCTCTCTCTCTGTGTTCCGCATTTGCGTGAATGTGTGGTTGTGGGTGTCTTGAGCCCTTTCTCTCTTATACTCTTATACTCTCTTTCTCTCTCTCTTTCTCTCTCTCGCTTTCTCTCTTTCTCTCTATTTCTCTCTTTCTCTTTATCCCTGTCTCATTCTGTCTATAATCCTCTTAACCCATGGCAGATAGTGACATATCTTTCAAACACATGTTGTTGTTTTTTCCTTGGAAAAAAAATACGATGATATGATGATGATGATGACAGCAATAATTATAATAATAATAATGATGATGAAAACAATAGTAATAATAATATAATGATAATAATGATAGCAATAGAAATAATAATAATAATAATAATAATAATAATAATAATAATAATAATAATAATAATGAAAATAATAATAATGATCATAATGATAATGATAATAATGGTAATAATAATACTACTACTTAATGATAATAGTAATGATAATACAATATAATTATGCTAGAGATAAACATGGAATTGCTTGTAGTATCACGGTTTTAATACATGTGATCCCCTATGATAATGCTCGTTCCTTGTTCGTTTGATTTTTGACTTTGCAGTAACATGAACAAGGTTATCATAATATCATTTGCCATGCCCTAAATTGCAAACAGGGGAGCGTTTCATGAAAGGATTTGTCGTATATTTTATCCGACAAGTGTTATAAGCTACTGAAATCCTTGCATCTGATTGGCTGAAAGCAAATTTGTCAGTAAAAATCACTGACAAAACGCTTGAGGAAACGCTCCCCAGAACAGCGACCCAAGTAGCCATGAGAGGATTTATTTTGCAGATCGTGATGACTGTTAATGTCGAGGATTTGTTATAAAATCAATTAGGTCATATTATCAACGTGTTTGTTCGACTATTATACATAAGTGTAGATTAAAAATATATTACCGATTATTGTGATACAATGTTTCTTCCATTGTTATATGTGATTTTAATGATCAAATTAACAAAAATGTTCATGTGGCGGATGTGAAATTCTATAAATTGTCAATATAAATCTATAACACTGATAAATAATGAGAGATATATGTATTATTTAGTATGATATTGAAATATTACATAATGCTAATGTCGTCTTCGTAACTACATGTCAGTATTCCGGAGGGGGGGGGGGGCGTGGGAGAACAGACTAAAATTGTCTCTCAAATACTATTCTTTGATCATGATGTACAGGTATATCATTACTAAACAGTTTATGAAAATGTACTTTATTTTTTGCAATCTATGTTTTAGCCAAATATCGATGTATAATGAATGCATCAAGTATTATTTGAATGATATCATAATTATGTATTTAGTATTTAAATATGTATTTGAATTGAGAGAAAATAATAAAACATTTTTTTTTTCTTTTTTTAAGTTTTTAAAAGAAAGTATACTTGTCGTTGTTACTCCTTACTTTCGTTCATGTATTTGTTCTTGTATTTGTTACCCTGCTCTTTTTAGTCGAGGAGGAAACGTTTCTCATATTCTAGCAGAGGGTCTGGGTAGTTTTATTGTAAAATCATTTATTTTTGATGAAAATACAAATAAAAAGGGGATAACTTACAGGATCTAGTACCCCCACATCTGCTGTATCCTACTATGATTTATGAACATGGCTAATGACCCATATATCGTTCACTATATCTCCTTTATAGTTCAAATAACAATATGGACTATTATGATCGACTGAAAACAACCATCACTTCTGCGATCAGTTACATTTTTCATGATGGGAGGAGCTCCTTGATGATTGAATTTCATGCATAAACAACAGGGAAGCAAGTTGTACGCCTGTAATTGGGAATCATTTTTCACTTTGATAATTGTAGTAGGAACAAGCAATTTTTGTAACTCAGGTCGACGTTGATTTTTTTAAATTTTCATTTGAACTCAACGTTTATTTAAGTGACAAACAGACAGCCAGATTATAATTCAAATGAACTAATGTCAAATTTTGCTTGTTTGACGTTCAAATAAAGTAATGATGGAATATTCAAAGACGCTCGTCCTCATTCTTTTGATTACTGCTTTCGGGAATTTAACAGCGTCGGACAATCCGAAACAGGACCCAATAAGCATCAAAGGCAGCAACAACTTCACCGGAGAGAGTATCAATGCTATACGAGAAGGGCAGTCTCTTCAGCTAGTATGTGTTGTCCGAAACTCATCCTTGACTGGAATCTCTTGGCTTCGAAATGACGTCAACCTGACCTACAATCGTACTTTGATTTCTCAGGATCCCCGATATGGAATCAGAGTCGATGAAACGGAGAAGGGGCGACGGTTCTTCAGATTGTCCATCAGAAACATCAGTCGGAATGACAGTGGTATCTTCACATGCACCTCGGGCATTGGAAGCAGTGTGGAAATCCGTGTCCGATTTGCTCCAGGTTCTGATTATCCATTGTGCAGCAAAGAAGTAATCGCCTCAGATAATACCAGTGAAGTTGGTTATACTCAAGTAAGATGCTCCACCGAAAGAGGTGTCCCTCCTTACAGCACAAAATGGTTCCGCAAAGGAATTCTCCAGAATGCGATTGAAGGGGTCACCACTGACGTTAACAATGGTGTGTTTACAAGCGTCATTAGATCAGACATAAACGAAAGTGTTTACTCTGAACTGGAGTGTCGACTCTTTCTGAGGTCAGAAGAGGTGTTAGGGAGGCGATGCTGCATTGGATGCTGTGAGGAATGTAATTCTACTGCCAGTCTCACATCCCAGGCCTCGACAATGACAAACCAAGAAGACAGCACGGTAACTGAAGCAGTGGATTATTCATACAAAACCACTGACACAATAAATGATACAAGTACTGTGCAAACTGGCGCAGGGCAGACCAATGAACTCACAACCATGTTGACTAAAAACAACGAAACACTAGGAAATATAAGCAATAATACTACAGGTTCACCAGGGACTATTCCTATCACCTACTCGACAGATACTACAGAGAGGGATGATCTATCGACATATGATCTTGAGTTTTTGGACGGGGTCACGGAAATGATAAATGATGGAATTACAGATTCGCCAGCGACTATTCTTATCACCTACTCGACAGATACTACGGTGAGTGATGATCTGTTGACATATAATCTTGATTTTTTGGACGAGGTCACAGAGATGAGAACTGACGGAATTACAGATTCGCCTCTGACTCCACCTATCAACAGCTCGACTGTTTTTTATGACGTTGAAAAATTGGAAAGCGATACTGGTCATTTCAATTCAACATTGGACCCATCTGATGCAACAACGTCATCAGAGGATATTCTGAATAGTACGAAGAGCAACAATTTCACAACGAATGATCTTGATTCTTCCGAAGGTAGTGTAGTCACCAACACCTCCGTGTACACAGAGGGATTGGAAGACGTCACTTCCGGCTTCTACAGTCCTGATTACGGCGCAACGATTCAGACAAACAAGATAGGAGATATCGTCAACCGAAGTAACTTAAATGATACCAGGTTCAATAATGAAGCCTTGGGTGGTGTGTGTTCTATGACCGCCACTCTGGGTCTTCTAGTTCTTGCACTCATGTCTGCATTTATGTTCTAAAGTGATATTCTAAATTGAGAAAGGGGGGAAAGGAGAGAGTGGGAGAATGAGAGGAGGGAATGGAGGAAGAGGGGTAGAGAGCAAAAAAGAAGGGGGATCTTGCGCGAGAGTGGGAAGAAGATGACAGGAGGAACAGAGAGAGAGAGAAAGAGAGAAGATAAGGGAAAGGTGTCGGTTCAAGAACAAAAAAAGCATGCAGTCATTGTCGAGTTGAAAATGTTTATATACATGTAATATAAGCCGGGCATGTTAACATTGATTCACTACAAATGTGCACCAAAATTAATTATACCAAATCCAGTGCAAATTATTATCCAAACAACGAATACATCATGTGACTTTAATACTTTGATTTATACATACATTATATCGCACTTATATACATTACAACTGAGAGGAAAGTGTGACGTTACTTTAACGAAGCGAGACAGGATGATGTGGTAAAGGGTGGAAAAAGCAGTGACTGAAGAGTGAATTAATGAGTACAAGTACCGTCGGAAGTAGATTTAGCTGGGCTTTTCTTTCTTTCTTTCTTTTTTTTCCTTTTTTTTTCATTTTCTTTCTGTTTTGCCTTTTAGGCGAAAGGTAAACAACATCAATCATTTTTATTGACTGAACTCTTAATAATTCCCATTTTAGAAAGATGTTATATTACTCAAGAAGTATTGCAGAAGCATTATACACTACTACAATGTATTTCTATTTCTGCATCTGAAGTTGTGTTTTCTATGTATGATTATGTCAAGTTGTAATGATTGTAATATTGTGAAGGTGTATATTGTAAATTTTGCCTTTTTTTAAATTGCAAACTGTAAATTCAACCAATCGGTTGCGATGATTATGTTTGAATAAACCTTGAGTTTAACTGAAGAGGCATTTTCATCAATATCCAAGGTATGGGATATATACCAGCCTGTACAAAGCCTAAAGATTTGCATTTAGTAGCCCCCCCCCCCCCCCCATCTTCCTTCACTATCTTAGTGTTGATGTACAACTATGTGTATTTTGCGAATGGTACATTAATACGACATTATGCGAAATATGCCAAAATTGATGCGAAGTACATGACATTTTTCTGCTGTTTTGTTTTTCTTACAAATTTGCATTTCCGTTCAGTTCCCGTTTTATGATCCTCTAAATATCCGACATGTCCGATATAATAACAATTTTTTTTTTTTAAAAGACGCCCATGTCTATAGTTAAGGCCTGTTAAGACCTCACCAAAAATGATAACGATGACGGTAACGTTGACTATAACGATTAATATGTGAAATGAACTGGAAATCGTTATTGTAGGTCAGATTTCAAAAGTTCGAAGGTCAATCAACGATATTACCTTCTCATTAGGATCGTTCGGCGAACGATTATTTTATTGTTTTTATTTTGAGGACAGACATCAACGATAATAGCTGTGAGCCAATAATTGCACTCGTTCGATGTGACGTCATTTGCAGAAGAAGGAATGGAGGCAGTGTTTATTGTGTTTGATTGACAAAAGCAACGATTTATATTGTTGCAAAAATCCTTGAGGCCTGACCAAGCTTTTACCTTTATTCTCAGTGCCAATAATTTCTTCTCTAACTTTGGCCACTACTAAATAGTCGAATCGCATTGTCTATATTATATTGTAAGTATACTTTCCTAGTACTCTTCTTAGTATTGTGAAATTGACAATTTTTATCGATTTTATACTGCTTTGATTAAATTCAAAATGTTAATGATATCTTAGGGATTTGTTTTTGTTGTTTGCATCTCTCTTCCTATATGGAACAACCACACGCACACAAACACACACACAACTCGCTCTTTCTTAAATCTATTTTGTTCTCTTTTCAGACCTACAGCCGATGTACGTATATTGAAATTAATTAATTTTCTCATTGTGCATTCGATAAACTTTCTTTAAAAAACAAAGCCAAAATCACGTAGAAGAGTGCTTCTGCAGTCATGAAACATGAAAAACATGTTTAGTGCTAAAAAAAAGTCTTGAAATATTTCATTGCCTCATCTCTATTTTAAGAATGCTTCGTGATTATTGTTGAAAATCTGCTGCAGAAGCCATGCATAGTCATGATAGTACTTATTCTTGTTCGTATTTTAGAATGTGTTATTCAGGTAAATGACACCTTATAAAATGAACAAAATTAAAACAGAAAGTATCTCATTAAAGAAAGAATTCACCTACGTGAAACTATAAGGCTTCAAAAGCGATAAAAGGAGAGTGCTAAAATTTCAAGAAAGCAATGTTGGTCTCGTGGGATTTCTAGTCACCTTTGAACTTTGAACTTTGAAGTTTGAAGTTTATTTGTTCCACTTTTACATCAAAACAATTTTTACAAAAACGATTTTACAAGCAAAAGAACTCAAATCAAGTACAATGTACAGTAAATAGGTAGAAAGACGAGATCCACATCATCTTCTCCTTCAGTTCTTAATGTGTATATCTGATTCCATATTCCTTTATTTTCTCTTTCTATCCCACCTTTTTTATTTCTGTGTTTATCTCTTTTTATAATTTTCTATATTTTGTCATGTATTTCATTCTTTTATTTTCTTGTTCTATCTTTGATATTCACACACATTTAGGGATTTAAACATTCAACGAATCATAGCGTTATGTAGACATGTATTCTTTTTTTTTTCTTTCTTCTTCAAAGGGTCACCGACCGATTTCTATGATTTTGTCTGCCTTAACATAATTTCAATTTCTACTAAAGTTCCATTGCACTTTTTTTTTGTTAAACGCAGGAAAAATATATTGAAAGGAAGAGTGAGAGAGGAAGACCCTGGGAGGTAAAGGTAAAAAGAAGTAATGTAATACCCTTTTGCGCGAAGTCTTCACGAGACTAGCGGTGATACCTCCATCCCCTCACCCACTCAAACAACAATGCTTTCTCAACGAACAATCATAGAAGATAACTTCATCCCTATCCGTAAGACATTTCACTTTAAATTTGAAAGAAAAACAAAGTGCGATTTTACAATTCAAAGTTTAGACTGAACCATAACGGGCATTACTCAGCGTTTGAGATTTTTGAATTGGCCTACGCGTAGCTTAATCATGCTTAATTGTCAAACTGTCATAAATAATGCATAACGCCTACATAAATTATAGATGGGATATAACTTGGAGATCATGCGCTTCATAAAATGCTTTACGGAATAAAGTTTGATTTTATTCAATATTACTAAAGGTTTTCTTTGATAATACCTGCCATTCGAGCATACTTGACAGTGACTGATGATGGACGTAAATGGCTGATAAAGCCTTTGAAAGGCAATCCAAAGTTTCTGAACAATTTAAAACGTGCAAACTTTAAAAAAAAAAAAAGAACAAGAAAGAAAGAAATTGTGATCAATACATGCACTGTTGCTCCGGTGACAATTGTTTAGCGATCGATATTTGGCTACATCATCCGAATTCTTGCCTTCCATCCTACACCAAACACCAAACTGAACCCTGAACTAAAACCCTGCATCTCTATGACGAAATAAAGCCCGGAGCAATGGTCGCCGGAGAATATGTCAGAGCACCCAGTAAATCTATGGGAATCTCAACTTGGCACGGTAGATTCGACTGCGACGTCACTGAGGTAAGCTCTTCAATTTGTTGTACACTCATATATGAATTTCAATATGTTTCCAAAGCAATTGCAGCTTTTGGTCCGTACTCAAAATATCTGTCGGAAAGCATTTTTATCAGTGAAAAAAAGGAAGATTCCTCTCAACGATAACGTTCCTCCCCCTAATAAATGATTAAATCTATACATAAGGAAATAAGAGCTGGGATGGTTTCAGTGAGGTTTGGATTGTTACCAGATATGTAGCCGTGTCATAGGACAAGGAACATACAGTAAAGATTTGTTAAAACCCATCTCATGAAAGATCTTTTGATAAGTTGATAGAAATATTTTATTTATAGAAAGAAAAAAAATAACTGGGAAGAAGCAAAAGGATGTTTTACTGTTTATATTTGTCATTCTGGTCCAACTAGAGGAAGTTACTTGCAATATTATACTGTATTTACCTCTAATCATTTTGAATGAATCACGTTCGTTCTCGTATATAATGTGGAACTTGAGCGCAGCCAACGGGGGAAATTAAGGAAGTTTGTCGTTACAAATACATCCGTTCAGCTCATGCAGCCTTCAGTCGCCAAATGTGAGCATCTCATTGTTATCTTTCTCTCTTTCTTTTTGCCGATGTATCAAACTCAAGATGCGAATGATAGCCCGACCGGATCTTTATAACCTCGTTGATGTGCTCATCACAGATTCTAACTTCGTGGCCTTCGTGGCATAGGCAAAGTGAGGGCGACCCCCCCCCCCCCCCCCGCATGAATGACGAAATAGGAAAATAAACAAGAGTAAAAATGCGAGAAAAAGAAGAAGGAACGTGAAAGAAGATGATAAGACACTCTCCTACAACGCCTCACTCTAAAACCTGGCTTATGGTTCTCTCGCCTTTCATTCAACGAATAGTTTCGGTGCCCCCTTCCAGCCATGACACCAGTGCCTCCCTTAATGGCTAGTCCAAGGCTACGCTACTGCTTATTTGAGAGCTACTATGGGCCAGTCAAACTGTTTCGTGCCCTCTCTGAATACATTATCAACTGATACAATCCCAAATTAAGTGATTCAACAAAGGTACAGCAAACAAACACAAATATATTTGTGAGGAGTTATTTAATTATTTATTTATTTATTTATTTATTTCTGATATTTATTCAGGGTAGCACATTTTCACCAATAGTGGTGGTCTTCCATGAGGCCCTGTTTGATCAAAAAAAGATATCAATTAACAATATGAATTCATTACAGCAACAAAACAAAACAAAATACAGAGGATATTTAAATATATGTACATATTATCTGGTATCCTCGTAATAAACGGAAATTTTCAAAAACGTATTCAATGATATTTTGGTGCATATTTCTAAAATCATTGATATATATATATATATATATATATATATATATATATATACATTTGGTGATTAGTTTTTTAAATGAGATGAAAGGACATCAAATACTTTTGACAACCCCTGAAAATATAATAATATTATGAAATCTCATAAACAAAGTAAAGAGATGATCTTGGATCAATAAAAATCCCCACTTGGGATACCAAAAATGATATATACATATTTACATAGCATATATAACTTTGGACGTTCATTATACAGCATAATAGTTGAGTATGTACAGCATAAATACCAATGAAAGCAGCAATAACTATAATAAATGGTGTCATTCATTCAGTTCAAAAGTTTCATGTCATCAAAATGTTTGTGAATAAACAAGGAAATTTCATCGAGTAATGTATTTGAATTAATATACATGTAAACGATATTCACTTAAACGTTTTCTGCAGATAGCAGAACTTTCAAGTTATGTTTGAAACTGTTCAATGTTGGTGATTTCTTGACCATGTTGACAGAACTTTCAAGTTGGTTCCATACTCTAATTCCCGAAACCAAAGGACTGTGTTTGTATGTGTCCGTCCTAAATTTTGGTAAACACAAGGCATCTTTTTCAGCTTGTCTTGTATTGTGACCATGTAATAAACTAACATGACTTAAATCTCTCTTTTAGTATGTGGGTGCCATATCATGTAAACACTTATACATCATCATTGCACGCCCAAACTGGAAACGTGTCTGAATAGGCATCCATCCTTAGACGCGCGAACATGTCACTGGAAGAAACATCAAATCCTTCTCCCAACACTACACGGGCAGCTCGTTTTTTAACCTTTTGCAATTTAATTGTTTGTCTTTGAAATCGTCCAGACCAGACCGAGGAGCAATAATCAAATTGAGGTAGAACAATGGCATTATAAAGAAGTTTAAGAGATCGTGTAGGAACATAGCTTTTAGCACGCTTAATCACACTAATATTTTTTTGCGTAGGTTATTAGTAGTAATTTTTTCAACGTGTTCAGTCCAGCGTAACTATTCGTCAATCATAACACCCAGGCATTTTGCCACTTTTACTCTTTTCAAAATGCTTCCGTTTAGAGTGACAGAAAAATCATTTACACTATTAACAACCGATCTTGATCCTATTAGCATGACGTTTGTCTCGTCAGCATTAAGGACTAACGGTTTTTAGTTACCCATGCAAATATATTTTCCATACCTCTGGTTAATTTTTCTTCTACTTCTTTAACGGTGCTTCCGCTGACTGTTAGAGTCGTGTCGTCGGCGTACATATCAACAATGCCAACATCAATACATTTAGGCAAACTATTTATATATAAAGAAAACAGAAGTGGCCCTGAAATTGAACCTTGCGGGACTCCCATGATAACTTTTAAGGAACTAGATGTTGCCATTTTAAAACAAACCGACTGTTCTCGGTTGGACAAATACGATTTAAACCACTGAACACTGTGATCAAAACATCCAATAGCCTTTAATTTACATAACAGAATATCATGATCGACTGTATCAAATGCTTTGCGCAGATCAATAAAAGCAACACCTGTTAGCTTATTGTTATCAATGTTGGAAGACCACTGATCTACAAGTTTCATTAGAGCTGTTGCAGTAGAGTGCAAAGGACGAAATCCAGACTAGTTAGGACATAATATATCATTTTCGTCAAGAAAGTCAGAAAATTGTTTGTGAACTGCTTTTTCTAAGATTTTACTCACAATGGATAATACCGATATTGGCCTGTAATTACTTGGAGTGGACATATCACCAGTCTTGTATATTTGAATTACCCTTGCTTTTTTCCAGCCTCTTGGTAAATGTCCTGTGGTAATATATATTGATAAGATATATCAAAGAGTCCAAAATAATATATCTTGCTATTTTTAAAAGGCGACAACTTACTCCATCATCTCCTGTTGCCTTATCATTACTCATATTTTCAATTTCTTAAAAAAAAAAAAAAGGGACTCGTCACTGGATGTAAATCGAATTCACATTTAGTATTAATGAATTCATAGTGGTCTAAGATTACTTCAGAATGCTTTGGGATACCATTTGTAATATTACTAGCGCATGTAATGAAATAGTCATTAAAGCTCTGCGCAATGCACTTATTATCTAGAATCCTGGTCCCATTCACTCCTATGCTACATGGTAAGACCTGATTAGATTTAGGGATAATATGTTTGATACTCTTCCACATCTTTCTGCTGCTATTTCCTTTACTATCATTTATTTGGGCATCGTGATATTTTCTTTTTTCCTTCCTCAAAAGATGATTCACCATGTTCTTTAGTTTTTTGTACTTTTTCCATGATGAGTTATCAGCCCTGTTCAATGCAATATCATGGGGCATGATCTCTTTTGTGCATCGCTTCAAGTATCTCATTAATCCAAGGGCATGCATTTTTGCGAATTCTTTTCTCGCAAAGCGGCATATGTTTATTAACAATATTCATAAAGAAATCAAGCCATGTTTCCCATGCGATGTCAATATCGTCTGTATTGAAGCATGTTCGCCATGGTACCTTTTGTAAGTCAGATAAAAAAATCATCGACAATGAGGTTTTTAAAGGAGCGAAACTTATACTCGCCCTCAGTTAATGCTCGGATATCATTATTGGAATCTCTCACAGTGTACTCTAGATAATGATCACTGTCCTGATACTAGTTTTAAACACGCCAGTCTCTGAGTAGAACTCGGGATCAAAGACAAAAACTAAATCAATAACTGAACATGTACTCTGCGTGATACGAGTAGGTAGCTCAACCAATTGCTTGAAACCATACAATTCAAGCAAGAATGTTAATTTGTCTGCACTGGCATCTCTTCTTTCATCTGAGACGTTACAGTTAAAGTCACCTAATATCGTACAACTAATATTATCTACCATCGCCCTTGCTTGGCATAAATCAAGCTTCTCAAAATAATCTGATGTCGAATTTGGTGGTCTATAGATTGATCCTACTAACATAGGACAATGTCTCGTTCAAACATATTACATCAAAAGGTTCATTATGAAGTAATATTTTTAGCTCATCAATTTTATATACCAAGCTTTAAATGTTCAAGACAGTGAGCAAATTTGATCCCTTTTTTGCTTATATTAGGGATACACCCATTTTCCAAATCACGCAGTTTGTCAGTTATCGGTGTATTCTACAGTTAAATGCTTGAAGCTCAGCAGCATGGACAGAGAAAGCGTTTCAACACATATACAGCATGAGGATTCTCTTCAGGTTTTGATAAACATGTAAAAAGGAGACATGGGAAGTCATGGTTGCAGTGGAGGATTGCCTGCTCCTTATATAATTCCTCTCCGTAATATTTACACATTAATTTTGTTCTCCCCTCCCTCCACCCCCCCCCCCCCCCAACTACACTACAAACCTGACAAATGTGGTTTCATAATGGACTCTCAAGAGAACAAAACAGGATGTGATTTAAACTCCTTATGCACCTGAGGGCAGCATTAAATAATAAAGCAGTCACTACACTTGTGTAAGAGCAATGACAAATAAAAAAATTATAAAAAAACATCGAAGTTTTTTTTTCAAGTAAAGTAGACGTCACTTTCTCAACCAAAAATGATAAAATTCAAGTTGATTTTATTCAGTTCAAAATAAGCAAACTCGGTGGAACTAATCTGTCAAAAAATACATTCTTTTGTGACGACCTAAGAAAATAATTTTCATTTAACACAGTGTAACAAAAAACAAAACCGAGATGGCGCTCTTCAGATCTGATGAATTGTCTTCATACATTTTTGTTATTAGGGGGCACAACATAATCTTCAAGTCATTATTATTATTTACGAAATGATTTCTCATTTCAGCTATTAAACCATCACATCATCATTACCCGCAGCAGCTTCCCTTTACATCTTATTGATTTCCTTTCAAAATGTATCTTTTCTCTCCCCCCCCCCCTCCCCCCCCCCCTCTCTCTCTCTCTCTCTCTTTCTCTTTCTCCCTCTTGCACGTTTTCTCTCTTTCTCCCCAATTCCCCCGTCTTTCTCCCTTCATGTTAGTATCTTTTTAGCGATTTTCAGTGGCGTATAGCATATTACCATCATACGTACTATAAGATACATTACCCCCCCCCCCCCTTCCATTAATCAATATACCAATACGTCTGTATACACGTCCTCTCTTTCTTCATTGGTATCTGGGTTTTCTCTATTAAGCCTTTTTCTCTTCCATTTTTCCTCTCTCAATCTTTCTCTCACCATCTCCCAACCTCTCTCTCTCTCTCTCTCTCTCTCTCTCTCTCTCTCTCTCTCTCTCTCTCTCTCTCTCTCTCTCTCTCTCTGTGGAATAGACCGCCAATTACATTTCTTTTAATTACCATGATTGGAACACGAGACTTAATCAATGTCGAGAGACAACCTGGCACAAAATGGAAGAGCAAGAGAATGGAAATTTGAGTTGTCTTCTGCTACCATTGGTCGCGCTTCTTTTACGCGTTTAAAGAGAACTTGAATTCTCCGGCGAAAGGTTGCACTTTCAACGTATTCATCACTTCTTGGAATCTAGATTATGCAGCGCCCGTGCGACAAGTTTTTCCTGTTTCAACCAGGTTTTATTTCCATAACTTTCCACTGTTCATACGGAGAGAGATTTCCCGTCAAATGTTTAAAGGTTTAATAGAACACCAAGATATTTTGCAGCGTACGGATAGCGACGTTTTCTCTCAAACTGATGTTCATAAGCATGCATGAGTGTGAAATTAATATATGTGGGTGTGCTTAACAAAGAAAAACTGATGAAACACTTTATTCCGTATGGAAAGGAAGCGTGGTTCACAGGTTGTAACCCCATCAAATCAGGGTCTAAAAGACCGAAAGGACATACTTTCGGAATCATCAGGGTCTAAAAAGTGAAAGTTCTTGTTATAAGCAAAGGTTGTCCCGTTTTAATGGTTATACCACTTTTGTTCTGTGTGGGAAGCAGCCGGCCAAGAAGATGGAAGAGGTGATAAAGAATTAGCGAGAATATTATATCGCGGGCCTTTTAAGGTTTTTGACTTCATACAGTCAGTAAGATAACGGGTATTTTGTTTATACAGAAGATGATGCATTTGCTTTGAATGGTTGAATGCATGTCAGGATGGAATGAGTTGCTATGATACAATCTCATAATCTCCACACAAATTGTCATCTCGGGTTCCTAGCAGATACCGCTTTGACAGCGATGTTATCTAAAAATAATTCTTCAAAGAGTGAATCGTGGTAAAGGCTCAACTCCATCTGTGAAATTTAAACTTCAGTTTTCTTGACATGTCTTCTGACTTCGACGAATAGGACTTGCGACACCCGCTTGCGTAATTCTTGAAAGGATGTAAACTTTGTGTCATGTGATCACACCAAACGATACCTGCATCAAGAGGGTGAAGTCCAGCGACAAATACTTTCTTTGTAATCCCTGAATGTAGCAACCGCAGGATAACTCATTACTCTGATGAAATATTCAGATTTTAAGTGGAAAAGTGCAAGCTCCGACGCAGCTTAAAGTTAATATTACATCGGCTTTCCTCGGAGGTTCGTCTATTTTTGCTTGTATTCGGAAAAAACATCTAAAAGGAGAAAATGCTATCCTAATCCCTCTTTACAACATCAAGGAAAGGGAAAATTCGATAAAGTCAAGGTAAGGAGTTAACTATAGATGTGTTTTTTTCTTCAGAAAGTTTTGGTGCACTTCATGGTACTAAATACTCATATATATATATATATATATATATATATATATATATATATATATATATATATATATATATACATTGATTGATTGATTGATTGCAATAAATGATGTTGGCTGAATGAATATTATTGATTGATTAGACACATCTTTCGCTAATAAAATCACAGCTCACCAGAAAGGTATCACCAAGTTTACAGATTAAAATGAATTCACTTCTTTCTCGCGAAAGTTCGCTTTTACTCTCCTTGAATACAATGAATACTTGACATGGGTATGGACTTATGCGCTGTTACGCGTTTATTGCCGATATTTAGACTCGAATGACCTGAATACTAATTGAAATAATCCTGAACAAATAAATTACTAAAAACTGTTTTTGTTTTTTCCGGTCTTATTCATGACACATGTGTGCACGTTTTGTTTGTTCTACAAGCCGTTTCAAGTTTCCTCTTGTCCTCGTCCCATGCTTGCCTTTTTAATTATTAGTTAAACGAATTTCCTTATAATTTGATTGGTCATCATTTCATTTTTAAAGTTTCTGTCAGACGAATGACAAAGACAACTCAGGGTTGTAAACAAGGGCCTCATCATTTTCATGAGTTGATAGTTGTTGATTCATAATTGTTAATACCAAATGATTTTGTAATTGTCTAATCGATGATCTTGATATTTTACATAAGAAACCAAAAGGGGAGATGCCGCGATACATTATCAGACATTATTCGTAGTAGTACTAGTAGTAGAAAATTATGATTTGATTTATTTTTAAAGTATGTATAAAAATAAAGAGATTAAGTGACGATGAATTGACATACACTTTAGAGGAAATAAACTTCAAATATAGAGAGAGTTCGAGAAAACGAATGGAATATATACAAAGTACACAGAAAATTAAAACATAAGCATCCTGTACCTACATGACGATGACAGGGAGAAAACTGAAAGAGGGATAGACTACATAAAGGCCCTTTTATCCTTTTCTCTTGCTAGTGCATACAAACCTCCGCAATATTTATTAATAGTATTGAATTCCGACTTTTTGTGCCAGAAAGCGCGCCGTAATTCAATTTAGCTCAATTTGACTTTGTTAACCCCAGCAACCCAAGCCCGCGAACTTTTTACATAATTCCATTAATATTTCGTTACAGAGTAGAAAGCCTCTTTATGTCGCTAGACCACCTTGAACCCCATGGGAGGGTTGATTGTATTTGCCCTCTCTTCAGTCAACTGGTTCTAAACCTGAGCCTTTCTACAGGTATTGCTTTCTGCCTCTTGGTCATTCCTCCGTCAGACCCTACCCAGACAGGCAGATAAGAGGTTGGAGGTTGGTGCAATATGGGGCTAACCGAAATGTACCAAGACATTTTTATGGATATCATTTTCAGAAATAAGTTAGTAGAGGACCAGAAGGTTCTCATGGAATTTGACCAACTTATTATCTGACTTGATAATGTAATATATCATATGTAATATTATTATTATCTGAACTTATTTTTAGCTTAAGTTGAGAGTATTCATTGACCTTCGCGTTGGTTATGTATTTGTTCATCTTAAAACGACTGAACATAGGCATCTTATAGCGTGTTGACAGTCATATCTCTAACCACATATGAATGAGGTTTTATAAGAGAGGAATCCCCACGTTCCAATGTCATTCTTTTTCCAATCAGAAGAGTGTCCTTTCTTTTCTTTTTTTAAAGCTGGTGTCTCGTGAGTATCGGCATAATAGGCCTACTTTAATTAGAATATGGCTTCTGGATTACTCTCTTTGAAGGACGCTTTAAAGGTATTTATAGATGTTTGATAGAGGTTTAATAGGGATAATTTGTTCCAATCTTTTATTACGTCCTTGGCTGAATGGATATGCATGTATATAGGTCCCAATTTGGCTAAATGTAAATTGTTTATCATGTCCACGTCTTTCTTAGAGTGATTTCATTATTCTTTTGCACAGTAATACACAAGTACCAACTTTCATTACAAATCGATAATGCAAAAAAAAATGGGGGGGGGGGGACATTCGAAGTTTTTCTCAGATCTTTTTTTTTTTTTTTTTTTTTTTTTTTGAGGATGTAGTATGTTTTGAAACCAAAGTCTTCAAAGTAGTATCTCGGCTGCTAAACATTATTCTATAAATTCGTCATGTCTTGAAGAAGGAAAGATCTAGTCAGACATTTAAAGAAATGCTCTGTGTGGACAGGGCTGCAGCCTACCCTGGGACCACCCCTGACTGCGAACCAGTTCCTTTTTGAAGAACCAATGTTTACAGCCACTCTTCAATAAACGATGTCAAAGTGTTAACCTTCATGTTATGGCTTACTGTGTCAAGGTTGAAAATCGATTCGTTTTCTTGTTTACTTATTATGGTATCGGGGTCTTTCGTCCAGGAGCTTTTTGTTGTTCTATTTCTCTATTTATATTTCTATATAAATTACCGTCATGTACATGGGTATTTCCATAAATAAGGGTCGAAATTTATGACATTATTGGTGTCCAGCTTACATAAGGAACACACAGGTTTTGTGGCTGTGAGTGTAAGGCACCTTACGATCGGCCTGCGATCCGATTTCAGAAGAAAATGTTATATCATTTGGCAAATCATTTAAAAAACGAAAAATATTTTTGATTTAGGGTCTGAATAGTCATACAGATAGTATAATCGATAATACGGCCTTTGCCGAGTTTTCTAGTCGGTGGAATGGCCAAATCGGCTCTCAGTCGTAGTGACGTCACAAAAATCGTACGAGTGCCTACGATTTGAAACTAATTTTGCCCTTATTCCCTGTAGAAAGCTGACAGCTCACCAAAACCCTATGTTTAGTATTCATATTACTTTTCAGAACCTGAATAGGGTAGATTTCATTTGTTAAAATGCCAATATTTAATGCCATAGCGATTTATTTCACAAATCGGAATGCAGGCCGATCGTAAGGTGTGCGGTGGCCTTAAGATGCCAATCGTGGAGTAAAACTGCAAAGTGATTCTGAACATAACATATTGCATCTTCACTGTTAGAATAGTACTCAATAGAATAGTACTCAATCTTTAATACTCCACTATTTGTCTCTACCCAGAGCGACAAAAAACCAGTGTGTTCCTTATTAAGCTTGACACCAAGAATGTTACAAACTGGGACCCTTTAATACCCACATATCCGTCAACTTAAAAGAAGTAAATATAGGATTAAATTGACATTTCGAATGGTTACTTCATACGTGAAAGTACAAGACCGGTCAGTGAGGTCATTTCAAAGTTTGTTTGTTTTTAAAGAACAATTATTTAACATTTGCACATCTATGACATTTGGTGATTTATAGTATTTCATCGTTAATTGCTCGTAGAATATTTTAATTACATCTTGGATTATTATTTAGTGATGCTGCCGTTATACTAATACAGCTTTAATCTATAAAATATATGCTCCTTTGTTTGCAGAGTGGCCTTGCAATTTTTAAATAACTTAACACACCTTTCTAATTTGCATTCTCAAACCCTAATGTTTTGTTTTTGTTTTTGTTTTAATGCTTCACACGAGAGAGATAAATCACTGTTTTTTTCACTGCACATAATATATGATTCAAACCTCATCAAACCTGCCGTCCACATGACGACCCTACCTTTGTAACATCACGATACAATATGTAAGCTTGCTTGCTAACGGTCTGGGCCGATATTAATAAAACCCTACTTCAAGCTAGTTGCCAATTTAGGCCTTTAGTAGGCAACTAAATCCCCTAGTAGGCAATTAAAAACCCTAGTTGCCAAATATGTAGTAATAACCTAGCTCAGCTGGTTGGGAACTAGCCACTGTTTGCTTTCTGGTGAGGTCAGCGTGGGTGGATAAATGAATAGAGAATACATGGGTTTGAAAAGTTACTTTATACATAATTTTTGTGCAGCACTGACAGTCCTTTATGTCTAGTTTCCACCTACTAAGTTGCCAACTAAATTAATATCCATAAAAAAAACCTTAATAAAAATCTTGCCCGTTAGTATCACACTAGGGAAGGATTTAGTTGCCAACTCAAGAACAGTTGACTGTTGTGCTTTTGGGTATAATAGACTTGGTGGAAAGGGAATAGTCTGTGAGCCTGTCCCGAAATAGTCACCCCATTTTACCCCCAAGATCTGACCCCTTAAAGTTACTTAGACCAATAATAAGTCATTGGCAAAAAGGTTGTCAGCCTGACCGTAGTCGTTGGATTTAGCCCCCAGAGCCCCCAAAAGAGACCCCAAAGTCGGGTCTATTTTACCCCATCTCCCCCATGCACCAAAGTTTGTCAGTAGGAAGAAGTATGATTGGAAATTACAAAACACAAAAGCTGACAAATGTTTACGTAGGGATGGGATGTCAGACGGCTCCTAAAGATTGGGGTAAATTTTTCCCCTCAAAGCCTGGGGACCAAAATTTGTCAGAAGGAAGAGCTATGGATCAGGGGCGGATCCAGGACTTTGAAAAATAGTGGGTACAGAGCCGGAAAAGTACACAATTAAGGGGCAATTTTTTTTTTCATTGTGTACTTAAGGTATGCCAGTTGGGTTTCAAAAGAGGGGGCATGGGCCGGTTTTTCCCCTATGTAGATCCTCCACTGCTATGGATGTACATTCCAAATATATAAAAACTGACAAAATTGTCCATCGGGAAGGGGTGTCAGACCCCCTGAAATAAAAAACACCAATTAAAGTGCCCTTTGACAATGCCATGCCCCCCCCCCCTCCCCCAGTAAAAAATTTGCACCTGTTTGACAAGACATAATAGAGGAGCTTGTCATGTATCTATGGTATGTGACTGCCAGGCTAAAATGTACTATTCATAATTATGTTAATTACACAGATACCAAGCAAGCTTCTCTATTATGCCTTGTCAGATGGGCAATGGTGTGTTTACATAATCCTGACAATATTATTTTGCTACTGCTACTTTTGAGAAAGCAATACATTTTTCACAATCTAATAACTTATTAATAAAAAAAAACAATTAACACCAAAGTGCACTTCAAGCGGATTATTATACTCTAAATTACGTTATGAAAATGTGAATTGAATTGATTAAAAAAACTTTTGAGTTATCGTAGTCAGAAGGTAAGAAAATGTTGGGGGGGGGGGGGTTTCTTTACATATAGAGCATTGTGGGGGGGGGGGGCAAAGTGTTGTCAAAGCAAGGAGTTATCACGGTCAAAGGGCACCTTGGTGTTTTTGTTTCAGGGGGTCTGACACCCCCTTCCCGATGAACAATTTTGTCAGGGTTTTTTTAATTTTTGGAATGTACATCCACAGATTTTCCTTCCGACAAAATCTGGTCCTCGGGCTTCAACGGGCAAAATTTACCCCACTTTTTAGGGGCCGTCTGACATCCCATCCCGACGGAAATATTTGCTTGTTTATTTGTTTGTTTTCAGTTTTAACTGATACACAGGGAAAAAAAACTTTCCCAGCATTAATCCCTGTACAGGCTGTAACACTTCTTACATTTTTAAAAAGTTTTCAAAAGCAATGTCATCAGCCTACAACACATTAATGAAAATGAGTAAGGCAGTATTATTGAACTTGCAAGCAATTGATAAGAATGATAACCTAGACATATTTCTTTACATTATGTCGGGACTGCACCTTTTTAATTTCTTGTCATATAACGGACGATGTCGTGCGTGAATTTAGATTTCATCCAAGACAAGCCAACCTGCAAAAAACAGATTAAATAGAGTTTTCATACACTTCCCATAAGGTAGCTAGGGTTGAAATATAGTTTCCACACAGCCGCTATACAGGCTTTTCTTACATTTTTGTCCTAATTCAAAAGCAAATTCATCCGCCGTATCAGCAATATATCTAAAAGGAGTGTAGCATTGTTAATGAACTTGCAAAAGTAATTTTGAAAAGAATAATACCCTAGACAACATATTTCTTTTTATTATGTCGGTACTGCACCCTTTTTTTTATTTCTTGTCAAAAATATGTCGTGCGTGCTTCCAGCTCCTTTGCTTGACAAGCCATGCTGGAAAACAAGGGGTGTTAATATTTCAGTCCATTTCCCACAAGTACCTGGAGTTAAAATGTGTAATTGTACAATTGTCATTCTTTACAGTTATGTCATATATTGTGTGCAAGTAAAAGCTTCTCACCTGTCTAATAAAGAGCCAAGTCGTCAATGATAATATTAAGTCTAAAAGACGTTTGGGAGTGATATTGAAAAATTGAAAATTAAAAAGATTGAAAATTATAAGGCTTATTATCATAGTCATTGTTACCCTGCATTGTTTATGTTGTTGTTGGTACCATTGTTATTATCATTAAATATCTTTATTATTTTATATTATTTTGTATTATTGCACATCTAACAGGTTGCTTATCGTGAATTCGCCTGACATCGATATGCTGTCCTCTTTTGTTTAACCGTCCTTCGGTTCTCGATATAGCCATGTCTGCTGCCACCACCATGCCCTGCAGCTTGACCTTTTACTTGACATTTAGTGAACCTCGAAAAAATAATTCCGCTGAAGTTTGTTTTGTTTTGTTTTGTTTGTGTGTGTGTGTGTGTGTGTGTGTGTGTGTGTGTGTGTGTGTATTTGTGATCCCATTTTGTGTCCGAACAATTTAAGTTTTGTTGCCGAAGAGCACTGAGCTTTGAGCATTCTGCCTAAAGGCCACCGCATACCTTACGATCGGTCTGCGATCCGATTTCAGAAGAAAATGCAATATCATTTGACAAATCATTTAAAAACGAAAAATATTTTTGATTAAGGGTCAGAATAGTCATACAGATAGTAAAAGCGATAATACGGCCTTTGCCGAGTTTTCTAGTCGGTGGAATGGCCAAATCGTAGAGACGTCAACAAATCGTACGACTGCCTACGATTTGAAACTAATTTTGCCCTTATTCCCTGTAGAAAGCTGACAGCTCACCAAAACCCTATGTTTAGTATTCATATTACTTTTCAGAACCTGAATAAGGTAGATTTCATTAGTTAAAATGCCAATTATTTAATGCCATAGCGATTTATTTCACAAATCGGATCGCAGACTGATCGTAAGGTGTGCCGTGGCCTTAATTTGCATAAATCCAAATGACTACATGTGTAGGCGTACGATACAACGCAAGACAACTAATACGCACAACGTGCACGCTGTACCCAACAATAGTTGTATCACATGTTGCGTTGCACAAGATGAACAGCACATTTGATTTTAACAATGCAAATTATGCGAATTGCTTAAGGTTCACCTTGGGTAGCAAAGCTGAATTTTTAATTATTTTTTTTACCACTTACGAATATAAATCAACAACAAACACACAAAAAAACTTCAACTGAGAGAACTTTTTTAGGTTCGATGTTGGTTGTATCGGAGTGTCAAATCGACTAAAACAAATAATTCAGAGAAAGGAAAAGAGTCGGAAGGAAAGCGTGTGCACATGCAGGTTTGTTGTACTATATTTCTAAATCTATCCTAGAATATTTGGGTGTCTTAATGACATTGGGCCTTTTCATCCTGTTAGATATCAGAACCGCTGCGGATGCAGATCAAAATAAAAATTTTAAAAAAATAAAAAGAATTTAGAAGGAATTCCACGGAGTTCGAAATGAGACTAGTCACGATCCGACTTGACGCTGCACGACAATAACAATCTTGCTTATGAATCGAATATTCAACCTTCCGTAAACTTGACATATGATATCATAGAAAATATAATAAGGCAAGTGAATAAAAGACTTTGTCCCGAAAGTTCTCCAGCTTATGCAGTATAGTATGCGTTGGAAAAGCCACTACGTGGCTCACCTGGGGAAAAGTTACGGTTGAATAGTTAGTTGGAGGGAAGCAGTATCCTTTTCTAAAACGTGTACGGTATTGGTATACGAAGGAATTCGTTAGTATTCGTTCCCTTTTCATGTGAATGACATATCCACTGCGAAGCAAAGCATGTGTTTTATGATTTACACTTTTTAAAATTCCGCTGAGGAAAGGAGTTTTCTTTCATTCCTTTTACAAGGCCGTTAACTCCATAATTGTCGGTATCGCGAATTCATAAACAGAGCGAATTTCGGGTGATTCGTGACCCGGTGAGTGTGGCTTAGCAAGGTCTAAGTTTTCGGAGACAGGCATGTTCTCTCTGGTTTGTCTTTACCATCAGCTACACGTAGTTGACACCAAAGGACTTTTCAACCCGACTGAACAATTCTATGACAAACTTGTTTGTTGTTGTTGTTGTTTTGTTTTGTTTCTTTGTTTGTTTTGTTTTTTTTACTGCTAACGTTATTGTTTCATGAGGGCTTTATGTTTGAAGCAAGCTTATTCAGAATGCCTTTTTCTACTTTTCAAGCAGAACTTAAGCTACACACTTGTTGCATTACTTTATGTTACCGTCGCATTCTTCCCTGAAATGAATATCAACTTTAGATATCAAGACCTCTAATTACACGCTAAGAGTTGGGGAATGTATTTGTTCGGGTAGGTGGCAACATCGAACATCTCCAAGCGTTGGCCCGTTAGACAGTTAGAAGGTTGAAGGTGCTATCACTACGTCAATAATCATCAACTTTGATGCCTGTACTTTAACTGTTTTTACACTGAGGGTACTAGGACTATTGTTAGCATTTATTTTTCAAAGAACTGAACTCGGAACAGACATTGTAATTATCATCATGGCAACTGGAGGAGTGGAGAATAATGCTTTTGAGGAGGAAAGTGCTGGTCCTCCTAATTACAGGCAAGACGGAGACCGTAGAGAAACAGATTCAACAAGGTAGGAATTATTATTGCTATTTAATGGTACAGGTAGAATTTACAAATATAGAGAGTAAATACGCAACTTGTCTCAATTTTCACGTCATTTGCAAAAAGTTTTCATGGTTACTCAAGTGGTTTCTATTTTCAGTTTATGTAAAGCTACGACAGATGAAACATCACTGATATTCTCCTTTTTTGATTCAGTGGCAAAATAAAGGTTTTCGACGTCTTTTCGTCTTCATGGTAAAATAGCCATCATTAGGATTAGCCATGTTAGCCTTGGGATTGGATCTGCGCATTATAAAAATTGCTATGAGTTCGCATTTATATTCGAAATTCATGTTCCTGATGCAGTACTTGTTCTGAGCTGAATTGGTGAGGAGTGACAATATATTTCCCAATAGCTGAGATTCTAATAGTCGGAAACTAAGAACATCTTAATGGGGGATTCACACCAAACACGACAAACGACGCGACACCACGACATGCTACACGACAAACGGCAAAAAACCAATGCACAACGCACACGACATTCGCTAAAAGTCTTGCTGGAGAGATGGTGATGTCGTCTTTGATGATGAGAATGTCGTGATCGGATAGAATTCATTTGAAATCCATAAAGTAGTCATCAAAATGATTTTTAAAAAGAAGACGGAAGTTTATATTTTTTAATTTTGAAATTATATTCTTCATTTTTGGTTTCTAAAAGATGTTAAATTGGTCATGTGATTATGTTGAAGAATTACCTATACATTATAAAAATCATAATTTTTTATGTAATTCTTTAACATGTGACAATGCTGAAGAATTATTAAAAAAAATTAATTATCATTGTTGTCGTCTATTCAGAATAGTTCCAGTATAAAATAAAGAATACAAAATGGATAAATATTATAAATTACTATACGCTTATCTAAATAAAAGTGACCGCAAATACAACCCTGCAAATATTATTGTGTGATTTATAGTTCAGTAAATAAGATAACATCAACAGATCAAGGTTACCTGTAATTTACATTATAAAAATTTATACGTGGCCATCAATAATACCACATGTTTCCAATGATTTGTAATGGTTCGTCATAACTTAACGTAATTCAAGGCCATGGTCAAAATCATGATAGAATGATTGAGTTTTGCAGTGTTCAGCTACTTTTCTTGTTTTTTTTTTATTGTTGTTGCTTTTGTGATATTTCGAAGTAGTCATAAGCAAATAAATAAAAAAATACAATCTCGTTCTCTTTATATCAAATATCAAATTCAAGTTGATCAGGTGTTTGTTTATAATTAAAACAAACCTTATTTTTCATTGAATACATATGTAATTTTAAACGATGTATATATGATAGCTGAGTACTATAAGGGCATCATCTATCTTTCCGGCAGTTTTTGTTCTTTGGGCACACTTCGTAAGTTGTCCTTTTTAATTGGCTGGTCGAAAAAACGCAAAGATGTAATTTAGTAATCCTTTCCTTTACCATTTTCCTTTGAATACAGGTTTATCACAAAGCGAAAGGAGTGTTCTCCACCCAGAATTGTGTGAGAGGAACTAAAAGTTGTTTCAACTAACTAAAAACGATTGTAACTCATGGAGTACGGTTGGTTTACATAAACACAATTCTGACAAATTGATTTTTCTTTTCATTTATTGAAAGAAAATAATAAATCACAAGGATTGCTGGATGTTGGAAGTTCAGATCTTATGGCTTCTTTTTGTCCAACAAGTAAACATGTTAAATGAGAGCGTGGGAGAAAGGGGAGGGAGCGGAGAGACAGAGAAAGGCAGACAGGCTTTGAAAAATGAGACAAAGAGATATTGAAATATGAAGGCGACATATTGTCAAAGGCACATTCTGGTCCCTTTGTCTGCGTTCTTCCCCCGGTTCAAATTTTTCGTGAGAGTTAAAAGAATAAGCGCATTTTCATCAAAACATTTATAAGATTTAAGGAAAGGATTCTTATTGTACAGATTTCATGAAACACTGCGAGCTCTAGACAAAGATAGCTCCCAGGGGTGTTTATGTTTCACATTTCAAAGGTAGCCAGCTTTTTTGTTTGGAGTGATCCTCATTTGAACTTTTGAGTGTGAAGGATCAAAGGAAAATAAACAATTATTCCTTCCCTCGATCATGTAGATATTTCCCCTCCTCGCTCTCAATGAAAATCATAATTGGGTTCCCACAATGTGATGATATGTAATCAGTAGAGGATTTAGACGAGAAAAGAACCATTCAAGCAATTTACATATGGGAAATATGAAAACAGAAATTATAGAAAATTCCATGACAAAGTAACAAGAATAGTGATCACTGTCTTCACGAATCGAATATCGTCAGTCGCATGTTTGCAGGAAGACTATATGAAGAAACGAGAAAGGACGATTTAACAATTAGATAATTGTTAACCCACTGCCTACGGGAACCGGCTGGTCCCTGTATTTAGTCAATGGGAATTAGAAATTCAGTAGTCAATGGGTTAAATCTATCTATCTGATACAATATAATTTTGATTCGTATACATAACGATACGAAGACAGCTTCGTTGTTAATTATTGACAATATGCAGGAAATAAATGGATCTAGGTATAATGATTAAAAACCGCTGGCCTAGGAACTTAAAGTTACCCTCTCTAAATTTCAGGATATGGTTGGTATAATCATTGTACTCATTTAACTATTCCCGTACACTACTCATTTACACGCATGTGTACTGCAGCGTCGATACCCAGCTGTCGTTTCCTGAAGTCACCATTTAAACATTAAATTTCCCTCTTTTAGATTCGTCTTTCTTCCATTTGATATAGTGGAAGAGTTGATGTATGCAATGCTCTCCATACCACCTGACAAAAGGATATTGGCCTCCGACCCACGACCAAAGAGCAAATTTTGGACAGAGGAAATACAGTTACTTACTGTGTAAGACGCAGAGTTTTCCCCATTGGTGAGGAAGACGTACAAAGGTCTATGAAACGTCCTATAGGTTAAGATGAATAATAATCATGGTAAAATTGTAGTTTGAAAGAAACCCGGCCGATATTTTGGAAGATTAGTAGTGAAAATATTGGGATTACAGTATCATGATAAATGACATCAAACTAATATGGAATTACATTATAACGGTGTACCAACGATTAAAAATCCAAGTACACAAATATTTATGTGACAAAAAAATGTATCGGCCCAAGATAAGGAATGAAAAATAGCCAGCTTTTCGAGAGATGGAACCTTTCGAGTAGTTTCCGAATAAAACAGAAAAAAAAATCTAAAAGAGTGAATGCTCAAAGACAAATTAAGGGCCTCTTTATGTGTTTTTAAGGACTGCGTGCTAGCCCTGCAAAATTTGTAAGCGTAAAGGGCATACTAGTAGATGTGTAATTTGAGAAAAGAATCATTTGAAACAAAAGATAAAGCGGTCCTTTAACATAGACATAATTTCCTATCTAGGCAAACTATTTCAAGTGCTTTTAAACCTTATTTCGTACGCTCTTGATTATTTTACTCTAGCACATTATAAACTTCAAACCCCGATTTCATAATTATGACTAAACCTGGGGTTCTATCGCAATGTAAACGTGAAGACGGTATGAGGCTGGTAGTCAAAATAAAGAAGGCATTGCAGACATGGCAAAAATAATGTGATTTTGTTTCCTTGGGTTAGTATTAATGACTGAAGATAAATAATTAACAATGGTAATAATACAATGCAACCCTTTCAGAATTGGTGAAATGTATAAATCGTAAGACTTGTCAAATTTGTTAGACAAGTGGCAAGAGAAAGAAATTTGAGTATTAAAATAATGAATCAGAAGGTGCCAAAAACTGATGAATTGCATTTACATGGTAAAGAGAGACAATGAAATTTTGTCTTTTCCAGGAAATATATCTTAAAGTCGGCAACTAAAAGAGCATACGTCGAGCTTGCTGTACTAGTCTAAATGTTTGCAGAAATAATCATTAAATGTCGTTCAATCTTGCTTTGCAACGCTAGGTACTGGTAACATTCACACTGCCTTTCGCTTTCGGATTTGACGATTTGCGCTCTTGCTGCGGTAGATTACGTCACTGTCAGAAGATATTTGTGTAATTATTTTATTTCATGAGAAAAGGTTGCAAAAAGTAGCATTACAATGGAAGATTTCCTGCTCTAATTTGTATTCCCATTGACAAACGTTTTTATTATGTTCATCGTAAAAGCAATAGAGTATTCTACTTTCAATTTGAATAAACATATGTTTTGATACAAATTATTTTAACTTTAATCCATTCCTGATAGGTTAAGGATAATGTTCAGCAATTACATTGTGAAATTATCTGGAAGCAATTGGAAAAGGTTGATTATAGAGTAAAGAAGAATTGATGCATGCTGTAAGGTTTTGGAATCACCAAAATGAGAAGAAATTCACTTTTCCTCCTGAGATTCGCATGCAACTTACACTGAAATAAGTATAAGGGACTATACACACATGTGGCATGAAAGTTCTGCCAGAACATTTCATATGTTTATTTTCATATTACGAATATGAGGGCATTTAAGAAGCAATCTTTTTCAGGGGACATTTCTTTATGGTTATCTTCTAAACTGACATAAGTAGAATTAGAAAGCTCCCAAATTACCCCCCCCCCCCCCCTTCACAGAACTCAAACTTCCCTTTAACTTGATTTGTTTAGCATTTCATAATAATGTAGCCATGGAAAATTAATCGATTCATCGACATTCAATCTAGCATTTTCTTAATTATTTGTTTAGGCTTCCCATATGAATACCCTTGCACATTCCACCTTGAATGCCGTTATATTACCAATTTGCTACACGAAGATAGTGGTCAGTGGAAAGGAGTGGGAATGATTATTTGGGTAGTGGGGACGAACCCTCTGTCCTCTTACCTCTCACTTGATTCGTTTTGGTCAAACTAAGTGTCCCTTGAATACGTTCCCACGCCCAGGTATTCGAAATTTCTTGCAAAGTGCACCGCGAGCGTGCATACAAAATGTAGCGAAACAGTCAGAGAATGCAGACAATCCGAACAGATTTGACCATAGTTGGTAACAGTACACGGCTGACATTAAGGTGTCTAAGGTGACACTACGCACAAAAGAAATTACGCGTTTATTATCAAATTAGCTACTCAATTCATATTTATTTTCCTCCGCGAATAATTTAGTAAGATGCCGAGTCAACCGGTGTGCGAATGTAGGAATGAAAGATAGCGATGCTTTTCCACATTAAGATCACTGCTAAACCACTCACACGATCGCATTCTCTTTTCTCTGTCATTTTATTTGTTTGTTTGATTGATTTTATTTCTGCGTTCAATAGCATCATACAAAATATAATAATATTACAGAAGAAAAGTATATAAACACATTGTCAGACATTAACTATTTACTTCTTAAATACAAAGAAAATATGTATACTATATGGGAAATTAACATTTTGGAATTAACAGGATTTATGAACGCATGAGACCGTTTGATATTCATTCAAACGAAAGAATCTAGTAGTTTCGTTTTGCAGTATCAGTCGACTCTCACTCCCATTAAATAACATTTTTGTACGAACCTGTTAAAAGAAAACAACTAATACTGAGAAATGCGTGAGCAGAATGAACAGAACTTCGGTACGTAACCTTTGAAGGTTTAAAATGCGCACCTTTGGTATAAGTGCTAATACATCAAATGTGAAATATATCTTATCAACAGCAAAAAGAGAAAAAGAAAGAAAAGAAATTATTGTCCTTATTCAACAACTTGATATTGAACTTCATATCAGTCTATCGTCATGTTTGAAAAGATGTTGCAGAATCTGAGCATGACGTTGATAAGAAGTATACTGAAGCTGTTCTTCTTGCACTCATCAGCGTAGGTAAATGTAACTAAAAACTTTGTTACATTTCCTTGATCAGAGTAAACCTCAAGAATGAACAGAACTTCATTTATATTGTATGCACATACGATCTCGGCAAAGGCATGTTAGGCGAGTGGATTTTATTTTTCTTTTCAGTTCCTTCCCGACTTGTATTTGAAGTAATGTTCAAGCCACGAGCCACGAGGAGATGAATTCCGATATTTTGCATTTTACTTGATTAGTTTAGTCTCAGGTAAAACGCAACCACGCCATCTGTCGGTGGTGGACAATAATTCACTATTGAACTTTTCAGAAGAGAAAGACAGATAGATATAAAGAGAGTGGAGAGAGAAAGGAGAAATGGGCAGATAGAGAATGAGATAATGACTATGCATTCACTCATTAGAAAGCACTATTTACCAAAGAATTAAATATATATGTTTTTTTAATTCTAAATAGTCCATGTCTCTCTAAATGTAGATAAGACTGATTTATGTGACTAAATCAGTCAGATATTTCACGGTTCTTTATTACTTTTCCTTTTTTCCAAAAAGTTCTTTCAACATATTAGACATTTCTTTTTCTTTTTCAAAGCAGTCTACATGCTAATGAGATCCCGTTAATATATATTATGCCAAGTCATACTTAGATTAATGCTTACTCTTGTTATATATATATTGCATTGTTATTGCTTTTTACGTTTTTCTTTTCACTTTTGAGTTCGACATGCACTCATCATGCTCATGAGTCTAGTTTCGCATTAAATCCGATGCCCACCGCTATCGAACTTACAAGAAGATAGAGGTGGTGTCAAATAACTCCTGTTTAAATTCCTTTGGGAGATTCTTGCTTCAAATCATGACGACTTGGACTAATTATAATCAGGCCCGGACTAATTACTCTCTTTTCTGAAGCTGTATTCCAGAGTGCTAATTGCGATACAGTGATCAAAGAAGCCATGTTCTCAAGCATTTCATGCATTAATATTTCATGATTAGAAGGCGACATTAAAATGCTGAGGTGTCATTTATGAGGCGATATTTGCATCTTATACTTCAAACACACCTTTCGTAGATGTTATTACGTATTGTATTACATTTAGAAATATAATAATAAGGATAATAATAGTAATAATGATAATAATGATAATAAATTACATTTTTAAAGCGCTTAATACAACATTTTCTAAGCTCTTTACACAGTAATTTGTCAAAAAATAAGAACAGTTATATAGTTATTATAGAACTAACATAGAAAAATGTACAAAAATTACAAATTTATATTCTTAAATTACAATTACAAAGTATACAAAGTAATTCAAGACAAAAACATTATGAAGCATACAAATGGAGCTTACATCGTATGTAATCTCTAAATATGTTTGAGAAAAATGTCAAGGGAGGGATATTAAGGTTTTTCCTTAAAAAAACATATTTCTGACAGTTACAAAATCCTTAAAATATACATATAACTTTTTTGTAAAAAATTTATTGAACTATTTATGTCCCCTTCACTAATGATAGAGGCTGCATATGCCTCTATGAGCTACTGTAACGCACCATTTTCTTCACGACATTTTTTTTGGGTCTATTTGTTTGTTTTTGTTCTTGTTTGTTTTTTGAGGTTATGCGTTATTTCTGCCATTATAAGATGTTAAAAGCAGCAATGTTTTCTCTCAGAGTTCTATCTTCACTGCCTCAAAGCAAAGTCTTACAATGTCTAATTCATTTCCTTATTTTGTTATATACTAGGGTATTGAAAGAGTGTAGCATGAGTATGCTCTTTTTTTTTCTTTTTTTTTTTCTTTTTTTGGGGGGATGATTCCTCTATGGGCAAGGTTTTACACCCTGTATTATTGCCGTTCTATCAAGGAGAAAAAATAAAGTCAATAGGCACCTAATGTATAGTACAAACAGAAAAAGAAAAATTCTTACATAATTTTTGCAACTGTCGGAAAAATATTTTTGTAGAAACAAATTCCAGTTTCCAATTTGATTTCCTTTGATTCTCTTTTACCTTAAATATAAAATTTTGGTGTTTTTTTTATAGGATTTAAACAAGTATTATATAGCTTACTGTTTATGCGTTCATGATTACAAGATGTTTTCTTTTTTACAGTTTTAATTACATTTACATTACAAAAGCTGATCAACTTCTGTACATCATAATACATTTTTAGATACACATCATATCTTAAAGTAATCAACTTAATGCACCACTGTCTCCCTTAAAATATTGGCTAATACTATTTTCTATCGATAACAAATCATTCATCTCTCACCTCTCTCTCTCTCTTTCTAACTCTGTCTCTCTAACTCTCTCTCTTTCTATATCTCTCTCTCTATCTCCCTCTCTATTTCTCTCTATTTCTCTCCATCTCTTTCTAACTCTCTCTCTATCTCCCTCTTTATCTCTATCTCTCTCCATCTCTCTCTATCTCCCTCTTTATCTCTCTCTATCTCTCTCTATCTCCCTCTTTATCTCTCTCTATCTCTATCAATCTCTTTCCATCTCTCTCCATCTCTCTACCTCTCTCTATCTCTCTCCCTCTCTAACTCTATTTATCTCTATATCTATCTCTCCATCTCTCTCCCCTCTGTCTCACCCTATCTCACTCTCTCTCTCTCTCTCTCTCTCTCTCTCTTTCTATCCCACTGTGGACTCTTTTTTGTCAATAGAATAAATGCATTCTTTTTTCTTTTTTCTTTTTTTTTTTTTGCCACATATGATAAAATATCAGCCGATAGGGAGCTCTGATTATGATATGATATAGTTACATGAAATAATATGCAATAAAGAAAAATTTGGTTAATTCCATGAAAAACCTTACTGTATTACACTTCTTATTGTATCCATTCATCATCTGTAAAATGTTGCATTTAAAGTCACTGATGCACTACCTGCTTGTTTCACTCTCCGCAATTGCATTCTGTAATTAATCCATACCGTAGTAGATTCATTAGGATATGAAATGATTTTGTTGCTTCGGACTTAATACATTAGGGTTATCACGCCGATTCAATTTAATTACATTACCTTTTCATTCCGTATTCATTTATCATCACTGTCCACCTAATCTCGGTTGTATTACATTTCCAGTGATGTTATAGCTAGAGTGGTTCCCGCAATGGATATAGAGGATACACCATTAAAAAACAGAGGTTCAGGTTTGAACCTTTAAGTTAAAAAAACCTTTAAAAAGCCCCGTTAACAGCAGATTTAGGAGTGCTATATTAAACCCAAATGGGTGCCCATATGAGGCGTTATTGCTATTGAAATTTTACCTTGCACACTTTAATAGCTTGATGCAGTGGCGGATTTTTTTTTTTTTTTTTTTTTTTTTTTTTTTTTGGGGGGGGGGGTAATCCCGGCCCGTGCCCCCCTTGAAAGAAAACAATGCATTGTGCCCCCTTTTTTTGATTGTCAGAGAATTCTAGAGGGAAACTGGACTCCACATCCCCCCCCCCCCCCCCACACTGAGCGACTTTTGGAAGGCTGGCGAATTCCCAAAATTGACAATCCTGCATTTGTGTGCCCCCCCCCCCCCTTATACAGAATCCTGGATCCGCCCCTGGCTTTATGTACCGAACGCCGTTTGTCTACATGGTGGAAGAGCTGTATAACGGGTTTTGCACCCTAAAGGCTCGTTTTCTGCTCAAATTCAAACCCGTCCCCGGGTCTAAATTCGAGTTTTTATAAAGGAACGAGAATGAGTTAGAAACTTAGAACCAAGCATCGGGGTGTAAGTGAATTAGTAGAATACCAAACTAGTGGTTCTGCTATTAAAGGAACACATTTGTCATTACTGTTCAATGGTTTTTTCCCTTGATATTCATAGTGAGTAAAATGCGCATATATGGGCCAAAATCATTATTCCTTCATGATTTTTTTTTTTCTGGCAGTGTAATCATGGTATGGATTCCCAGATATAGGAGTGTTCTGTGAAGTTAAATTTCCTGTTTGTTTGTTCGTTTGTTGTTGCTGCAGTCTCTCTGATTCTCTGGAAGGTGTTATTCGAAATTTTGACAAAGTCGTGAAAGTATATCCGTGAAAGAAAATTCGATATTCATTTTCAAAGAGAACGATATTAATTCAATTCAATTCAAATTCAATTCAAATTTATTTCCACTTTAAAAACACACTACAAAAATCATGAAAATCATCGTGATAAATGATAGTGGTGGGATCATAAAAGAGCACAAGAATGCTTGTTGAAAAAGGTCCCTTTAACAAAAAAATAACATAGAACAATTCATAATTTTATAAATCATGCATGCAATACAACAATTTAACATAATACAAATTAATTTCTACACTAGGAAGGGAATTCTAAACCAATGCCACTACCCATGTCGTCATTTTGCTTCTCAGTATTACTTTCGTACTGACTTTGCAACAATCATTTTCAGAAATGGAATAAACTTCCTTTGACTAGACATTTGTCCATATATGCCTCTCTTAACCCAGGTTCCAATGAGTAATCGGTTGGAAGGAATGTTTGAACGTTCTGTTCTAGGAGATAGGCTAATAACTGATTAATGATTGTTTTAAATATAATAAAAATACTTTTTCATGAATTCCATAACTATGTTTGATGATCTATTCACTTTACTTTGTTTTATGTACAGGTATTATTTATTTCCCTGTAGAATAAAATACTATTTCAATATAAATACACTTTGAAATAAAATTCACGGGATATAAAATTAGCAGAGGTTGCTATTCGTCATTTTAATACTAATCAACCTAAAAGGCAAAGTAATAAAATATTTAGTAATTGGATTGGTTGGTTCTAGCCACTATCGAAACCCCACATCGCTCTTTATTTGACTCCGATCTTATTTATGAGTTCTCTCTATCAAACACAATTATAGAGGATACCGCCGAAGATGATGTATTGCCAAGATGAATTACTTATTGCTTTATGTGTATTACCTATTTCATTGGAATCATGGAGACTATCAATCCCGTCACCAGTGGTCTAATTGGCATTACATTATTCATTATCCCATCCCCGTGTTTGGTTTCAGTGAACTTACATTACTGTTATACAGACATTTATCCCTCACTCTACGTAAAATTGTAGTATTCAAGGCTTTTGAAAAGTAGTATTAGGGATAAGAAGGTCCTGCGTTTGAGCGCCGGCATGTTAGTGATGTTCTTTGACAAGACATAAATCTGCGTTTTCCTCTCTCTACCATGGTGCAGTAAAATGGGCTCTTGGCTGGAGGACTTTGTTGAAAGTAATAGAGCGTTACAACATGATGGACACAGTATAATCAAGAACCCAAATTTTCATTTTCACGAAATTGTTATTATTACTGGTATTATCATTATTATTATCATCGTCATCATCATCATCGCTATCATTATTATCATTATCATTATTTTTTTTAAATTCTTGTTCTTGTTCTTGCTATTGCTATTATCATCAGAGATGTCGTAGTCCAGTGGGTTAAACTTTTGACTGCAGATGCGAAGGTCGTGGGTCCGATCCCCGGCACGGTGCTTAAGGAATTTCGTCTTCATTGCTCCTCTCCACCCAGGATTTAAATGGGTACCCGATAGGATGCGAAAATCATATAAAAGGCTGGAATGGTTCCAGAGAGTGGAGAAGGTGCATGTATGCGGGCAAGCCTGACCTGGGTATATCTGTAAAGACATCGTAGATGTTTTTGGCGCTATACAAATCCAGAAAATTATCATGGACCTACTGCCGATTTTTTTTAATTATTATCACTTTTATTATTATTATCATTTATATCATTATTATCATTATCATTATTATTATTTTCTTTATTATTATGATGATTATTATTACCATAATTATTATCATTATTCAATTTGTTTTTTTTATCATTCATTACTACACCGACTTTGTAGAATTTGACACCAGTCGAGTGAGCATTACATTCAAGTCTTTCTAATTAGCTGCTATATATGCGATATGAAAGTTCATTTGCTTTCAGAGTCCATTTCTGTTCTCTAGCAAAAGTGCATGTGATTGTGTGTCTGATTTTCGAAAAAATAATGTATGGGAGAGCGGGGAAATGTGGAACTTCATTTCTAAATTTCGAGAAGAATAAAGAATGGTATTTTTACCGAGCGAAAGCCAGAAGCCCCGTGGATTTTCTTAAGTTAATAGTAATTAACGACAATAAAAGTTCTTATCTTTTATTCTGGACTAGTGGCTTAAATAACACACTCAGTGGCGTCGCTAGTGGGGTGTGACCCCCCCCCCCCCTGCACACACACACACACACACGCACTCAAAATTGCTGTAGGAAAATGCGCAACATCTGTCTGCAAACAAAAAAAAGAGGGGGAAAAAGGGAGACGGAAGATATTTTGAGGTAGCCTAATTTTCTTTTTTTTTTTATTATTTTATTTTTTTTTGCTATTCATCCCAAAGTCACTCAGTGGGGGAGGGGGGGATTAAGGGGTTCAGTTTTCCTCAGTTTTCCTCCATAATTCTCAACAATAACAACGACAAAAATTGGGGGGAAAAGTTGTCAGAGGGTAGTCTGCCCCCCCCCCCCCCCCCCCGTCCCTTTAGCTACGCTAGTGGTTGACAACGGTGTCCTTTATATCAGGTTGTATATATTTTTGGGCGCTGTCGAAAATTCGGCAAATAAGAGATGTCATCATTCCCGTGAAGGCGATGACACTCGTCAGATCTTTATTGGCCCACTGTAATAATTATAAGCATCATACTTATGCGGAAATGCGTAACATCGGGAATCTTGCTCTTCATTATGAAACAAATAGCTCGATTAAACAAACTATTCGAAATACTTCAGATTGGATTTTGATTGGAGGACGCTCATATACATGGACCGTCTACTTAGCGTCATGTCTGAGAAAACTCAAAGCCTGTAGATATGCTTTCTATTTGACAAATTTTGATTCACTCATTGATGACTAACATGTACCTACATGGCGTCCACCTATTTATAACTTGAGAGAAGTAGTTTGTAATAGAAATGGATGATTGGTTCGTTCAACCTGTTTATCAAAATGCTTGAGCTGAGAAGGATCGAGAGGAAAAAATCGCAGCTGGCAATTCGATATTTGCTCACAAGGACGTGCGCAGATGAGCAATTCTGACTGACGGAGTAGAAAATGAACTTACTAAAGTGAGTCCTCAGTCGTCAAATACGTCCTCGTGTATAAAACCTGCGAACACAGAATCGAGCTTAGACGCGGAAAGTACGTCACAGGTGACGGGTTTCAAGTTTGTTTACTAGGGAGGAAAAGTCGATTGCATTTGATTCAATCCAACGCCTCCGATGCCAATTAACGGTCAGAGATGACTGAATTAGGTATTATGCATTTAGAGAAGATTTCATTATGGCGTTTTCTGGCCAATAAGATTTTATGCAATATTGACGGGGAAAGACACTTCACTTTGCCTCCGATGCCAATTAACGGTCAGAGATGACTGAATTGGGTATTATTTATTTAGAGGAGATTTCATTATGGCGTGATCTTGCCAATAAGGTTTTATGCAATACTTTTAAAAAAAAGATATGAAAAGAAAAAAAATATGAAAAGATGGAAATTATTAGAAGTTACTGATATTTAGATATTTGGATATAGCGCAGTAGTCGGGATACATCTTCATAATCATTTCTATCATCACCAAGGAACTCATCAATATGTCTGACCATAATACACAAATTAGGTCAGTTATTCATACGTGAGAATATAATAATAACATAACATTACTATTGTACTGGCTAATTCCGTATCATACGAAACAATAGGGACTCCTTCTTTCACGGTTTATCACGTAATTTAACCCAACCCCACCCCCACATTTAGCATTAATAGCAAAATTATTAATTTTGTACAAGGCCAATATAAAGAGGTTCACATTTACAAATGATGGACAATTTCTCTATTGAAAAAGGCAAGTAATAGAGGGCAAGTACAAGGTATTTTGTCCCTCAAGTTACAGACTACATCAAATATTTCAGTATTTGTAATGTAGGTATCAATTTAATAGCCCTACTTTTAGCTTAGATTAGATCAAGGAGCATACTACTTTCAATGTATATTCTGATCAGTTTATTCCATATACTTTAAAGAGCGTGGGACACAAAAACAACAAATACCTTGGCCATGCCCTACAAAAAGTGGAATTCTTTTTGTCTCCTATCAAGGTATGCCTTCTTTTTAATGAAACACTCTGTAAATGCCCATAAAACGAGGTCCCTGGTCGACCTGGGCTATTGTGTAATTAACAGACGATGTACTCTACCGTCTGATTCAGGTTTTGGGCGCGAAGGAAATGAGTTAACACGTTGGGAGGCGCGAAGATCAATACAACGGACCGCCTCGGGACCTTGTCGGCTTGCGACGCCCAGGATTACCGGGAAGACGTAGCCGGCTTGCTGATAGAGTAGAGAAAGCCCTAGAACTTTTGAAATTGCAGGCTAATATTATTTCGATCTGTTATGAACTATCCAAAAGTCAGACTTGTAAAAAGGCAAATTACATAAATCTATCATTTCAAAAAGGTCATTGGGTTTGTTTTGTTTTGTTTTGTTTTGTTTTTTCACTTCTATTTTTTTTTTAATGACTTGATGTGAAATGAACATTCGGCAAAACATATCTAGCTGAACAATACTTAAACCATGGATATGCTACTCCCTGCTTAAACGTCTAATATCAAACATTTCTAATGCATGGAATTTATTCTTGGAATTCGTTTGTCTTATTACGAGAAATGAAACTCATTGCCGTGCATCAGATCGCTGGCGCCGAGCTACGTTCGCCAATAAGATTCGCACATAATTAATCATTCCTACCATCATGGCCATTACGGAGAATCCAGTTACTTTGATGTGACATTATCACATTTTTACTTTTACACGATCATCTATTCCCTCTAGTAAATTGAGATATATTAAATGTATCAGGGATTTCCGTGTATGTACAGCCAGCATGATGTACATAATTTGCCTTGATTTTCACAGTTTTGCAGAATATACTTGGATGAAGTACTGACGTATTTAGACTTACGATGTGTGCATTTCAGATTATAACCTATATTTTCTTTTTGCTTCGCCGTCATTACAGTTGTCTCCCTCTCGTTTAATTTATCTCTTTCGGCACTGTCTCTCTCTCTCTCTCTCTCTCTTTCTCTCTCTCTCTCTCTTCTCTCTCTCTCTCTCTCGCTCTCTTTCCATATATTCTACATCGATGGTCGGGGGTGTAGCATTTCTTTGTTGTTTTTGTTTTTTTTTCTTTAAGGCGAACAACAATATATGCTGTACATTATTGCCTGTACTTTTATTGTGTTTGCTTTATAACAAAATTTAAAAATTGCCTCCCATAGTAAACCGGCTGTTTAGTCCAATAAACCATCTTCGAGATTTCGGGCCGATATGTTGTGTTTCTGTAATGGTGTAAAATATCTATTCCGGAGGCAGGAAGAACGAATTTTGTCCCTTCATCATATCTTTCAAGAAGCCAGGAAGTAAAATTCGAGAATCAGGGTAACTGTCATATAAATACCATTTCAGCCATGGTCACACTGCTTAATCAAGCTTGGATAATTAACAATGGGTAATATTATGGGTGTTAATGGTAAAGTAGCATGATTACGTAATGTTGAGGAGTCGCTATGTCAGCGTTCTCGTACTGATTGGCCACTGCAGTTACTACTCATATTATAATCAAATACAAGGTAATGTAAAGTGTAAGCATATTCTTTGGTGACGTCTTGACTCTGAAGAAGAGTGCTATGACCATGCCAACGCCCATCGCCCATCTTTCACCGAACACATCACCTGACGTATAAAACAATCCCATCAAATCGCAACAACCACCCATACTAATCCCTCTCCAAACATCTCATGGACCTCAATCATATCAAAGGGGAACTTAAACGCAAGCTTTCTTCTTAAGCTCACCATATACCACCACTGAAGTTTCTGTCGCCCCTGGAGAGTTTGCTCCGAATTCTTTGATGAAAGATGAGCTCTTTAGCATCTGTTCAAAGCTGGGTCAATGTTGGGGTCAACTGTGCCTAAGAAGGGCGACAATGTGAAAATCCACCTTTATCAAACGAAATGGAACCATAATAAATATTTTTTAAAGTACGTGCGAAAGGTATCAGGGTACTGATCCCGAACAGCTCCATTCGTCACTTGTCTTTTGCTCATCCGGGGAAGCGCTCGATGTTCCGACTTTTTATCTCGTCAGTGGTTTTATTGCCAGTAATCAGTATCAATATGAACATTCTAGTCTTCGCAATGGAGTTTTACTCATACGTAAACAGTCTTTGTTGATGAATGCAAGATGGGTGAGGGGAATTGTACTAAGGAGGAAGAAATGGAGCTGGAGGAAAATGGAAACATCCCGTAAGTTCAAATATATTTATTCAGATTCAGATTCAGATTTATTGACTGTTTTCAGTCATATTAACCCTTTCAGGACAGGAATTATTTCAGGGCTATATTGATCACATTTTTTTCTTCAAATTGGCAACAATAATATTTTTCTTTTAGTACTACAAGATTGTAATAAGGGGTAATGTCTTTGAAAACAATATACATGGTTAAAAGAATTGGCGAAAAGTTGAAAAAGTTGCCAATTTTGATAAAAAACAATAATTTTGAACCTCTCAATGTGTTGCCAATTTAAGGATTTTAAATCTTATTCTCCTTTTTAAAATTCCTGGGATCAAACGCAATATTGTCATGTAACAAAAATGGACACAGTGTGTGCAGAAATTTTTGCTATTTCTACTCATGTATCTGGTATATTTTTCAGGGCTCTGAATCAAAAGTTATTGAGCCCAACCACAAAATGTGGTCAATTGTCTCGAAAGGGTTAACATGATACTGCAGTGCATAAGCTTAACATGAAATAAATACAATAACAACAATAATATAACAATGATGTTTTTCCATAGATATGGGCACATAATTAAATATCAATAAGTAAAGTATTATGATGCACAAATATTGACCTACGTGATGTTGTTCTTATACCACTTAATAAACATAATAAGATTTTTGTTGTTGTTGTTTTTTTGCTTTGTTTTGTTTTTTGGGACTGAATCCAGATGTTTGAGATGTATAGAGATGATGATTTATCGTAGACCAGTATCGTTTCTTTGGTAATAGTAGGGATTTCACATACGTATATGAATTAACACTCTAAAAACTTAGGTGTTAAATCACCATTTTAAAGGGCCGAGGAGTGATCACTTTTTTTCAAAACGGTGTGTTAACTTTAAACATGATTTATGCAATTACTCTATAGAGGCTGTTATTAGAATCACGTTAAAAGAGTTAATCTGTCATTATATATATATATATATATATATATATACTATTGGAATGTATGGTGAAGGGTCTTGACTCTAATACGAGAGGTCCTAGGTTCGATCCTTGCTGGGTGCTTTCATCCTTGGACAAGATGTTTTACCCACATTTGTCTCTCTCTACCCAGGTTTAAATGGGTACCAGGCAATAATATTTGCTGGGGTAATAATAATTGCAGAGCCCTCAGTTTTTAGAGTGTATGTATTCAATATAATAAATACATTCCTATGATTCGTTATTGGAAAGGCGTTTGATTTCAAATCTAATTGCTACAAATGGTGAAATAGTAATTGATTACTGTCGAATTATGTAATTACAAATGATTGTATTATTATGTTCCAGTATTTATGAGTGGATTCAATCACCTGACTATGTCGGTTTTAAAACGATTCAGTTTTTTCTCCTGCTGCATCCTACGAGCAACATATGTATTAGTAGGAGAAGTATTTACAGACTTCAACGAATTATTTATATTGTTTGTGGTGGAGCTTCAACGTTGGTAAATAACGACGGTAAATGCGAATGTATCAAATGGAAAATGTATCAAAATTAAAAGAATCTTAAGCGCAAGCACTATGATGGCGGGTAGCTTTTGATCATGTGTCTAAGAGAATCATGCATGGTCCTTGATTCAGGAGCGTTTCTAGGATATATAAAAATATCTGACAAGCAAAAAAAAAAGGTCATGATAATTTGGGATGCCTTTTGGCTTCAAATTATCTTACAAGCAAGCAAACAAGTACGGAAAAAATGTGGAGGGGGAGGAAATGGTTATCAACTGAAAAGGAGGGGCATGTTATTTGGGATGATGTACGTAAAGATGTGCCACTTGAGCTTAAACATATTAAAAGGGGAACGGGTCGGTTGTGCCAACCCAGGCCCCCCCCCCCCCCCCTCAATCAGTCAGTCCTTGACTTTATTTTATTCCTTGGTTGATTTATACGTAGTAATATGTATATGTTGACAGTTTATCAATGTACTGCTGTCATGTCTATATCCTTGAACTTTCGGTAGTTTATTCTCATGTCCTCTTTCCAACAAAAAAACCCAAGATACTCCATACGGCTGTGCTGATAGTATAGATATCTTCTCATTAACAGGCAATGATACCCTGACCTGTAGATGCCCGTGGTTAACGGAAATGCTTGTGTTACTGTTGTTTCCTGAAGTTCCTGGCGAATATCTTGCCCCTGAAGTCGATCAAGGGATGACTTGGTTACCAAATTGACCTCAACTTGAAATTTGTTTCACTTCGGTCATGTTACGCAACCATGCTGATTACGTTCCTAAGGGTTAAAGCTTGTATGTCATACCAACTTATATAGGCGCCTACTTGTTAATGTCTTGGTTCGGAGAGGTGAATAGCATAATTATAAATGATATTTCACTCTAAATGTGCAGTAGAAATGTCGAAGGACGACAGAAAGCCGTCACGTACATCGACCAGACGATGTTTGTTTTAAAACAGTTATCACGAAACGCTGAATCTGAATGCTGAAAATGTTGATGAAAACTTTCATGATCTAAATGACAATAGATTGCTTTTCCTAAGTTATTTTGTTTTGTTTTGTTTTCGTCACTGGTGGAAAGGGACGAAAAGAGGTTTCTCTTTTTAAGGAAAGCAGATTAGAAAAAAAGGTATATGAACAGGGCCTCGGTGTATCTGAAGACGAATTGGTGTCAAATACTCGACTTGCCCAACCTCTCGATTGTATTGGATATTGCCCAAGGGATACAAAGCGGACATTTTCCGTTCTTCGTACTTCCGCCCTGCCCTAGTGCGCAATGTACCGTAATAATACATTAGAACTTTTCCTCTTTCCCCGTATTTAGCTATCAAGCGTAAAATGGTATATTTGACAGTGTATTTTTTAAAGATGTTTTATCATTCTGGTTTTACTTCGCACTCCTTTCTCATCATATATTTATATTTCAATTTTTTTTGCAACGCACACGGACATCCAAATAACTTACACACACACAAACACACTCCTACACACATTGTCGCGCACAATTCCGCTTCTTGTAGGTGTATTGTTCCTTTTCCCAATATTCTCTTTACAATAAAATATTACAATTCCACGATGCTAGTGACTTTACTCTCTAATATTTTATATGATAATGGCAAGGTTGATAAGCTGAAGTACTTGTACTTTTCTCTTCCTCTCTCTCTTTCTCTCTCTTTCTCTCTCTCTCTCTCTCTCTCATAATGATAATGATAATACATACTATTTATATTGAGCTTAATACAATGTTTCGCTCTTCATTCACTCTAAAAACTAAAGTGTTCAATCACCAATTAAAAGGGCCGAGGAGTGACAACTTTTTCAAAATTGTAGATTAATACTTTTAACATGCTGGATACAACACTATAAAGGCTGAATCCAGCAGTATAAAAGAGTTCATCTACCATTTTGAAAAAAGTTGTCACTCCTCGGCCCTTTCAAATGGTAATTTAACACTTTAGTTTTTAGAGTGTTCCTCAAAATTATTCCTGCATCTTAACATTTTAAAAATGCGTTGTCTTTATCCCTCCCTTTTATTATTGCTTTCTGACAAATTGCGGGGTACAGTTATACTAACAAGACCGACGCCAGACCAACAACAGACCGAAAAAAAAAATATTACATTGCCCCCAGTGGTCAAGAATCAGTCGGTTTGGAGTCGGTGTGGGGTCGGTTTGGCGGTGTGACTGTGTTATGATGGCGGATAGTTTCACAAAATTAATTCACCGTCACTTTCAATTTCGAAAAAAAAAAATAAAACGAATGTTCAACTGTTACGACCAGATAGTCTGAGACATCAGTGTTCCTTTAATGTGAACTCAATATGCATTTGACAAAATGCCCCTGTTTCATTTTCTCAAAAGACTTGAGTGTAAGAGCAGTGACAACTATTCACCGGATAATATGCACGCAACTTCCTGAACGAAGGTCTCTAAATCGCGGAAAGCAGGGCCTTTTCATGATGGCACTTTATGTCCGGCAAAACTGCAAATCAAATATTCATGACTGTGTATTTAGTAAATGAATGAAGGGATGAATAAATGATTACACAGATAAATGAATCCATAATTAATGGAAATCAAGACAGCAGTGAAATGAAAGCAGGGGTGTCGTTAGAGGGGGTGTAGGGTGTCACCCCCCCCCCCTCAAAATTGCTGTCGGCAAATGCGCCACCTCTGTCGGCAAAAAAAAGGAGGGGAAAAAACGGAGAAGGAAGAGGAAAGAGAAAAGGAAAAGGAGAAAAGAGAAAGGAGAAGGAAACAAAAGAAAATATGAAAAGGGAAAAGAAAGGAAAACACAGAAAGAAAAAAGAAAAGAAAAGTGAAGGAAAGAAAAAAGAATGAAAAACTTTCTTCTTTTTTTTTTTTTTTTGCTCGCTCGAAAAACACTGGGAAGTAAAAATTCTGGTAAAAGGAGTCCCCCTTTGGAATGGGCTGTAGCATCCCCCCCCCCCCACCGCCCCTGAGGATTTTCAAAGTTCCGATATTCGGGCAACCACCACTTCATATTCGGGCAGCGAGGTTCCATGATAATTATGTAACTTCTGTACATTTTCACTACGAAAAGTTTAAAAACATTTGCTCGCTCGCATGAAGGCGTCAGTCCGTCCCCTTGCGAAAATGGGCCGTATAATCAAGGATTCTACATCTGCGATTTTCTTTTATTATTATGTTGGGGGGGGGGGGCAGATTAGGTTGCAGCATTTTTGTCGGCAAATTTGAGTGTCAACCCGCCCCCCCCCCCCCATTCAGCCATGTTCTAGATGAAAGAATTGCTGTCGATTTGATATCTAAATACAATCATAACATTGATAAGGAGGAGCTTATTTGCACATGTTTCCTGTAAAGACATCCATAGCTCGTCACATTAAGTGTACATTGAAGGCATATTTACCGAAAATAATTAAATGCATCTTCTTCTTTTTTTTACTCTTCCGTTTTGCTCCCAAAAACCGGGAGCTTTACAACATAATAAAATGAAAAACATTTTTCATTCAAAAAATTATGTGCCATTGTTACTGCATACTCGTGCAATCAGCAATACTTTCAAAATTGATGGCGACAAAACGTAGTACGTTTAGACTAGGGTAAGGATTCTTTCTTCTTCTTTTATAATGTCATTTAATGGTATCATCGTGTACGGGGGCGAGTTATTGAAAAGTAATAGCTCTTTACCATGGTCAGGTTTGAATATGTACATTCAAGTAATTACTTATCAACATAGAAAACCAAAAAAAGAAATGGGTTTTAATGGAATATCATCCATGCTTCAGGTTGGGTAGCAACCCTCTTCAATAATATTCAGTCACAGTGCCTTTTAAAATGCTACACTATGTTCTACTTCATGGAATTAATTTCACTGATAATTAGATAATTAGACGGTGCATATGCACCAGTAGTAATCATACTCGACGAAGGTCAGTGAATGGAGGAAAATCCCCCTCTCGTGATCGACAATGCTCCAATAGATCGCTAATACTTCCGATTTCGCACCTGCCTCTTTAGATTTCTCTTCCCATTTCATGCCGCGATCGCCTGCACGCCACAGAAGAGGATATATCTCTTGCTGACTCTTCTCATTACAGGCTTAAAAGCTCGTCAGGGTATAAGTATAAATTCTGGTATCGATACCACTCCAAATTTCACATAGGACCCTGTATATGCTGGAGAAAGAGTGTGTGTGCGTATGATCCATGGTGTGTTTCAGTCAATTCACTGTCATAACAAGGAGTTATCACAGAACATAATGATTAAATTATATTGGAAACTAGGCTTAAAATGGGTTATTCCCAAGAAAATGAAATAAGAGTAATAGATACATGAGCATAATAATTATAGATATGTATATGACCTGCACACTTTTCCCCACACCCAAACCCACACCTCCGCCCACACTAAGAATAAAACTCACAATTTGAAATAGGAAGGTATTATACAAATTATTGTATATCGTGAAGTGATTTTTGTTTTTACTAGATATTAAGTATTACTTTCGGGAAAGAAAATTTAGTATCAAGATTAATGAAAATAATCAGTTTAACACAGTATAATTTTACAAGCATGCATCGTGCAAAAAAACTAAATATCTCGCGCAAATATCTTGAATAGTAAACAATTCTTTTCGTAGGTGTATATAAAGACACAAAAGGAAAAATATACATACTTTAACAACTATGAAAGGCAGTATGAAATAGACATTATTGAATATACTCAGCCATTAACATAGGAACTTAACCACAATTTTTAAGGCAGATGAATTATATAACAAATGCACTGAAACAATATTCCGCATTTTCAGTGTATGAAATATAGTGATCATCAAAATAATTGTATTACAGTTTAGGCTATAATCACGTTTTACGACGTTCTTACTTTTTATGCCCCATTTTCTTGTTTGTTATTATATTTATGTTACGTGTTTTGGGGTGTTGCTGTTTTTTTTTTTGTTTTTTTTTTATTCATTTTTTGTATTTCTCACTTGTCACAATTACGATTTAGGTACTTCGACATGATTTTCTTGTAATTCAGATACCTTCTGTTCAACCCAATATACGCAACCACACGCCAAACTCCTTTACCTATAAACGCCATGACTCTTCCAGCAAACGAACTTTAGGAATATAACGGACGTTTTAGAAAAACGAGTTCCGATCATCCAAACACGCCATGTACAAATGCCAGTAAATATGAAAATCGAAAGGAGTTAGTTTTTTTTTCAGCTTTCCTCTCTTCCCTTCTCATTGATCGCCGTTTTTTGTTTTTTGTTTTTGTTTTTGTTTTTTTTCTAAATTATCATTATTATCATCGTCTGATAATCATTATTATCGTCATAAGCATCCGCAAGACTTTTTTTTTATATCTTTTATATTAAACCCTTTTCTCTTAATCGCAATTCTGCTTCTCTTAATCTTTCCCCAAATCCTTTCTCATATTTTTCAATGTCTTTTTTTTTTTCGTTTCCCCCCTTCATTACACCTTCATCTTCTTGTATTCTCATAATTAATTGACCTGAACCTTGGATGAAAAAAAAACAATTCTGTGAATGTAGTGAGTCAATTCTTCTTCCTTGAACGTTCTGCGAACTTACCAGACCTTTGATTTCTTTCCAGGTGCATTCGATGGTCACACCATTTGTACCAATATGCATGGATACTTGATAGATGGACTTATTATTTATGGATAGAAAGAAAATTTACAATCTTTGACGGTGGTGTGATTCAAGCTTCAGTTGCTTAAGCAATGAAGAAGTGTAAATTTTTCATTTTCTATGGATGAGGTGAACCTATGCTAAATTTCATCCCTCATACAATTCACTACTTCATAAGTTTAGAAAGTTCTTCTCTGTCACCAATAAGTTAGTGGTATCCTGTAAGTCAAACGGGGAAAAAATCACTATTTTTTTTAATGATAGCGAAAATGATATTTTAAAACAATTTATAAATCAAGCGCAGTATACATCAATAGCTGTGACCTTTGGTTAGAATAAGAAATAACGATTTGAAAAATAATAAATTCCAAGTGTGTTTTATTGGAATCAACATGGTTTGGAAGATAATTATTAACAAAGATAGATGATAATATAGAAAACCAAAATTTTTAGGTAGTATACACAAAGAAAATCGAAATTTCATGGCCTCGCTCTTTGATCATGATTCGACATTTCATACCAAAAAAAAAATACATTCAGATATTTCCCTTGAATGTCATTTCTTTTTTCCAAAATGTTTTCCATGCTAGCGTACATTTCAAATCGGGTTCCTCTGAAATTCCATACTGCATGCAATGCAATGTTTCCAAAAATGATTTGATTTATTTCTCTATTACCTGCAGTCTGCCTCCTTCCTCAAACGTTTCTCTGCCTACGTCAGAAATTGTCAATTAATTTGGCTCATCAAGCTCAAAGCGATTGAGGTAGGCGGCTTCCCTACCTATGATGGCAGAGCTGCGCAGAACGGAAATCATTTTCTCTCCTTCCCAATAGGTCTGTCTTGGAATGAGAAACAACGCTTGTTTCACTAAAATTTAACAAGAAAAGAGTCGAAATAGTAATCTGTGAAGGCAGGGGCATTTATGCTGGTCAGATCACAATACACCTAACCGATATAGACTATATAGCTTTACCTTGACTTAAGCTTATAACTTTAATGGACCACGGTTAAGCGGCATATTCGAAAAAGAATATATGGCCGTTGTGTGTTATTGTATAAGCTTCATCTCAAAACCTTTTTACTGATTATCTCAATTTTCATGAAATGACATTTGCCAAGTTACGACCAGATAGTCTGAGACATCAGAGTAAAGATGGGGAGGGGTGGGTGGGGTTCGTGGCAACCTCTACTGGTAAATTTTGCAAGGAAAATCGTGCTGAATAATTGGTAAAGGCGGGGACCCCTAGGGAAGTGTTGACATCAAGTGCTCACGTTTTCTTTGAAAAATGTTATCTAGGGTTCCTAAATGACCACTTGACAAGTTACAAGCCCGTAGTGAATTAATTAATATTTCTTGTTGTAGTTTTTTTTGGTTGTTGTTGTTCTTTTTCTTCCTGTTGTTGTTTTGAAACATGCTTTCATGCTTGGATGTAGCAGAACCCCCCCCCCCCCCCCCCCCCCCCTCTCTCTCTCTCTCTCTCTCTCTCTCTCTTTCCCTCTCTCTCTCTCTCTCTCTCTCTTTCACTTCAATATTCTTCTTAGCGGAATGGGATAAACGAGGTTCTCCTATAAAAGCGTGGAAAATGTGAAAAGCACTTTATCAAAAGCCTCGTTTTACTTATTTCACGTGGGCACGGTGTGTATTGGGGGGGGGGGGGGGCTTTGAAAAACGTCTCGCCTCTATCAGAATGCAAATATGTGGGTCTGTGCTGTATGAATTAGGTTAGACGTTGCACTCTCTCATATTGCATTGAAGTTCAGTTGCCAAGTAGTGAATTATACGTAGACGACAGTATAATGCAATGTCCATTTTGTCTAAGATATTGAAAAACATGATTCGGCACGCTTTAGTTAGACCATTCTGACCTAAATCAAACTAAGTTCATAATAACGGATGGAAGACTGTTGTTGCAGAGAGAAACATGCCTTCATATTAATAGCAGCATGGATGATCGACTTCGGAGGATAAAAAAGATGTTTGTCTGTTTTTCACAGTTGTACATCGCACTTAATGTTGCCGAAACATTTGTTGACATGAAAATAATTCAGGTGAGCCCTGCTGATGACCAAATGTTATTCGTTATTGAGAAGAAGTGAATTTTTTGTAAGAAGGCGCAATAGAGAAAGCGGCGGAGATAGATTGGGGAAACTGTGAGACATAGAAAGAGAGAGAAATAAAAGATAAAGAAATAAAATATGTTAAAGAGAGAAGAGGGCTTACAGCATAACATAAATCGGGTACTTGCGTAAATCAAACAGTGTATTTTTATTCATAGAAGTTTTGTTAAATCATTAGTGTTTACAATACAATTAACTCCATCAGTGGATTGAACTCCTATTACATCGAGTCATATCATAAAGGCCTTGGACGTGAAACAGTCAGAATATGATAGGGGTAAATCGTCCCTATACAAATTCGGTGGCAGATATGACTCAGATCTAAGCCTGAAAGGCATCTATAGCAGTTCACATTACAACCAGACATATGCCATTAAATTATCAACTTTGATCGTTACTCCTTTTCTACAATCAAGTCATGCACTCTTCTTTAGTACGGAACTTCTCTGATATACAGAGCTGGGTTCTATTTCTTTTTTCACTCTATACTGGTAGAAATCTGAAAAAAAATAATAAATAAAATGAGCGTGACGCCATGATAGTTAAATGTCATCAGATTTATGCCTTTACCATTTTGACGTCATGCTATTCATAATGGAGTTATTAATGGATTTATACAGTAATACCAGTAATCATGATATCAATACATTCAGCTCTTGGTAGCAATAACAAAGTGATGAACTTATTTGACTGTATTCTATTACCGATTGTTCAAAATATTATCTCATCATCGATATCCATCCGCCACAGATCTGATTAATGAACTTAGTACAGTAGAGATAATCTTTTATAGTATCGCGAAAAAATACATATTTAGGAAAAGTAATTTCCACGTGAAACATAGTCAGGAATGCCAGCATAGATATTCACTTTCAATACATATGTCAATTAAAATCGTAACCCCCCCCCCCCCCCCACCCCCCCAAAAAAGGGAAAAAAGGATGAATTTCCCCCTTTCTTTCCAATACGTTGTTCACATGGTTTGTAGACATCACAGGTAGGTATTTAGATGAAAAAGACACGAACTTTAATTACTGTATCTGTAATTGCATCATGAATGAACACAAGAAATTTCTCAAAATATACTGAAGTAGTTTTTAAAAAGTAGTCCAAAACTTTCTTTCAAAGGCCCTTTTTTCCAATATGTTTTTGTGTTTTCTATAAAAAAAAAAAAATTCACCTACATGACTGCAAAGAAAGCAAGTAACTATATGCTTTTATGTGAGCAACCATAGTGATCTGTGGCGTGAATTCGTATCGGAAGGGCACTAGATTGGTTGGCATCAGCTCGCTTATGAATCCGAGATCTCCCGCTTATGAGGCCACTGCCCTACCATTGAGCTATCACGCCTCCATTATCCATTGTCAAACTGAACTCCAATGTTTTATATGAAAATGATCATCTAAACATTTAGGCTTAGCCAAAACAAAAAGTTACCCTATTTCTAAAGTTTTTTAAACATTTTTTTTTAAAGATGGATTCTTTCTCTTTAACCCCTAGGTCCTCTTATAACTTCCTGTAGGAAACAAAATTCTAATTTAATTTCATTGCACAATTTAGTTTATTTCACGAAAGTTACTTAAATTGTCCCTAAGCTGTCGTGATTTTATTTCTAAATGATTTCGTCGAAGAATTCAAACTGGAATGATTTGGCATCAAGCCAAATTTGTATTACTTATAGTAATCCCCGTATAACGTATGATCACACTCTTAAAATGAATGAATTACGTCTGAAGGTATATTGTCTATTGAGACCTTTAATCTCGGAAAGAGAAAATATATACCATGTTCACTTTCACAGAGAAGATCTAAAAGTCTTTTCGAGGTGGTACCAAGTTCATACAAAAAGGATGATCGATGATGGCACAATTGGTATCGATATCTCGTGCACAATCATATTTGGCCGTCTGCTAAACAAGATTGTATGGCATGCAGCACGAGAGCAGGTGATTCCCACCCAACCAAAGGAAATTCATTATCGATCGAGCAAGCCAAGAGGAATAGATATTCCGTCGGAATTCGCAGCGACTTTTTTATCATCCTCATTTTTCTTTCTCTTTATCTCTCTTCCCTCTTTCTTCCAACTTTAATGTTGTCGCCAAGAGAAAAGGGAGTGTGTTTTTAAGGAGGAGGGGTTTTGCACGCTAGACTGGGTTCTTTAAATACGGTGGCTTGGAGACGAAATTCAATTCCAAACAAAATCCGTGTGGGCGGGAAAATGTATGTGTACATGTACATTTGTGTATAACTGAGAGAGGGGTGAATGAAAATTAAGGTAATATATGATTTGACATGCAAATAATGATAATGAAAACCCAAATGAAAAGTAAGGGATAAAAGTATTCTCGAAGTGCAAGAGAGAAATGATCAAATTTTAAGATGTGTCACGGGGTTTGATTGGTTCGGAATTCACGTTGATAATGCATCGAAAATGTGATGAATTCATCTAATTGATGTTTTGAAAAATGACTGATGCAGAGATACAATGGGGGTTTTAAGTCATTATTGAACCGATAATAGTTTTTTTTTCATAATAAATTGAGAAATCACATGAATATACATGTATATATAAACATCTAGAGTTCAACATCAAGAACAAAATGGGTTGCTAGAATCCAACTGAAAGAAGGGGTAAAGAAAGAGGGAGGTCAAGGAGCATGAACTAAAAAGAAAGGCAAATTGATTTGCGTGTGTGCGTAGATGTGTGTATTGGTACTGTGAGATGGGTATGTGCGGGTGAGATTTTGATGAGGCTGTGTGTGAGCGTGTGTGTGTGTGCGTATGTGTGTGTGTGAGAGAGTGTGTGTGTGCGTGTGTTTTTGTTAATGATTTTAAGTTGTTTATATCGTAATATAATATTCCTTTACTAAACGGGTTATTTTTAACTTTCATAGTGGTTTTTTCCCCCACATTTTAACACAAGTTAGCAAATAATTCAACCACAGTCATGATAACGTCATAATATCAAAGAGTAGTACCTTTAAAATTATTTTCCGTATTCTTTAAATCTGGAAGATCTTTACGCTACTGGTGTCAATTTACTATAAACCCTAGTAACCCAATGTGGGTTATAGGACCATGATATTTGAAAAAGGGTAATATCGTTCCGCAAGAGGACATTTTATCGTACCTCCCGGAATAAACCAGACACCTGCATGGTCACGGTAGCTTAGAAAGTAAATGAAATGTCAAAAATCATCATATATAGGCAGGAAGGGATCTTCGGAGTATTTTGATGAGATTTTCTCATTACTTCTCTTAATTATCTGTTTCTCACTAAGTTAAGGTGCTTTTTATATGAGCAATGATGCGTTGAGCTTATACATATCAATTTCAGAATCTGGTTTCATGGATGCGACTAACCTTTTGACTTATCTCTTAAATCGATTCCTTCGTTATAGCTAAGATAAAACTTGATACAAGGGATATACGTTGTATTGTCAATTATTAATTCTCTTTTTTAAAAAGGTACTATAAAGGGTTCATGCGAAATGTACATCTAAGCTATTGTCGGCATTCGAAATCGGTGAAATAGGTGAAACATGTGAAATATTTATTCATTACTATTCCATCAAACGTAACAGTTATATGTTACAATGTTAATACATTAATAAGTACATAAGAGTGTAAAAACGGTGGTGATGCAGAAAGGCTATACCCTAAGAAAATTTTGATAAAAATTATGCTTGTAGCCCGGAAACACGGAATTCATACACTGTAAAAAAAAAAAAAAAAAAAAAAAAAAAAAAACTTTGCCGTTTTCTTCACGGGAAATTTCCTGGCAGACAGGATGCCGGGAATGCCCGTTTTTTGGCACAGTACATGTAAAATAACAGATTTCCGTGTTTTTTGCTTGTTTGTTGTTTTTTGTTAAATAGTAGAAACTTTAATTTCTAACAGGAAAATCTATGTAAATTAAAACGGAACCATGGAAACGATTTGTAATTTAACAGGGTAATTTGTTAGAATATGAGAAAATGTTTTTTTAACAGTGTTTTATGTCGGGCGATTGTAAATATATGCTGATCTCCGGTAAACCAACAAACTTGCTGTTGTTTTACAGGAAAAAGATTGTAAAATTGAAATAACGGCAATAACTTGTAGCTCCAAGGGCCAGAAACTCTGTAGATTTACAGTTATTTTTTACAGTGTAACCTATCCTGCTTTAACATATCCTATTCTCTACCTTGAACTATCCTATCTTAGACCTATCCTATCCAGTTAGTTCATTCTAGTGCAATCTCTTATATACCCCTTATAGTTTTTTATGCCTTTGGTGACAGCTAGTAAATCGGGCAACCCCAAACCATACGCTACTACAAATTCATGAATATTCATAAAAGTTTTTTTCCCAATATTTGCTAATTTATCAGGGTAACTTATCAAAATATGAGTGTTTTTTTTTTTTTTAACAGTGTTTTATGTCGGGCGATTGTAAATAATTATATGCTGATTTCCGGTAAACCAACGAACTTGCTGTTGTTTTACAGGAAAAAGACTGTAAAAGTGAAATAACGGCAATAACTTGTAAGAAGAAAACCGGTAGTTTTAAAGGTATTTTTTACAGTGTAACATTCAAAATAAACAAAGTAGAAACAGGGGTGACTTGTAGGATAGAGAGAGAGGGGGGGGGGGGAGAAAAAAGAAGGTGGGGTGGATTTTCTAGCTATCAAATTATGTGTCGGCGTACACATCTGATATCATTAATATCGTATTCTATACATGCATTCAAATAAGTTTAATACGTTAAATATAGCAAATCGTTATTTCATTAATTGTACGAGTCATGTAAGTACAGCCACAAAAAGTGTCCAGCAAAGTAGAGTAAATGGAATATCAGTAGTCCCATAACATCCAAAGTAACCTACACTCTTAAAAAAGTTGGGCAAAAAAATGCCCAATTTTTAACCAACACTGGGCAACATACTGTCCACACAACTTTTGGTTAAAATTTGCCCAACTGATGTTGGGCAATCCATTTACTATGTTGTTGGGCGAATTAAATTGCCTATCAGTTGGTGACCCATTAGATTTTACCCAACTCTACAATTGCCCAACTGTTGGTTATCTTCTCAGTTGGGTAATTATTGCCCAACCAATCTTACCCAATAGGATTGCCCAACCCTCTATTTGTTCAGCTGTTTGGTAACAAATATCATGTGGTTGGGCAAATTCAGCTGCCCAATTTATTGTTTCCTTTTTCCTCCAACCTAGGTAAAAAAAAATGAAATCTGCTTGTTACGTCCTTCTGGGTCTTAACCTAATCAATCCTAACTTATCCTATTTTAAGCTATCCTATCCTATATCTTATCCTATCCTATATCTTAACCTATCCTATCCTAGTCCTATCCTATCCAGTTAGTGCAAACTAGTGCAAGCTCTTATATACCCCTTATATTTTTTTATGCATTCGGTGACAGTTAGTAAATCGGGCCACCCCAAACCATACGCTACTAAAAATTCATGAATATTCATCTAAGTGTTTTCCCCAATATTGGGTAAAAATATTTACCACAAGTTGGGCAAAAGCGAATTTCTAACCAACCATCAGTTACCCAACAAAATTTACCCAACTGGCAAAGGAAATGTGACAAAATTACACAACTACAGGGCAACAAGTACCCAACCCATAATTACCAAATACTGTTGGTAAATATATGCCCAATATTTAGGTAAAAAGTATTGACCAATATTGGTTACACCACTCGAGTGTCCAGTTGGTTAATAATAGCCCAGAATTGGGAATATTTTTGACCAACCAGCAGTTACCCAACTAAATTTACCCAACATTTTAAGAGTGTAATATGTTTTTATCATGCCTTTATTTTTGTCTTTGCATCTTTATAACTGTTTTCATAAATCAAGTGTTTAGCAGCCCTAACTAATTAGGTAAAAAGCATCAAGAATGAAAAAAAAAATCACTCTAGTTTTGATAACACAACTGAGATTCAGACCAGTCGATGTCCGTCTTTTTACTGAAGGGTAGTTGAACTTTTCGGGTATCAGCCAAGTTACTTCCCGGCACCGATGGCCATGTAATATGGCCTTTTATTAGGTTACAGCAGACTTACCAAGATGAGGTACGGAATATATTGTGAGGTATATCCTTCCGAAATGAAAAAGTTAGGGTAAATGCGAGGGAGTCGCAAAGGCCAATTACATAAAGAGACGAAGCAGCAGAAGGCACCCAATGTAATAGCCTACATACCTTGCTGAGAGGACAATACATCGGTAGATAATAGTTAGAATAACATCAGGGAATAGAGAGGGAAGAGCTACAAATGGTAGCGTTAGCCAGGGAAACATTTAAGAGACAGAGAGAGAGGGGGGGGTGGGAGAAGAAGAAGAAGAAAGATGGCTGGTTTGGGAGGAAAACAAGAGAAAAAGACATGATGGGAATATAGTAAAGAAGGAAAGAAGGGATTTTTGACGAAGGTAAAAGGCAGAAATGACAAAACATAATAGAAAAGGAGGCAGGTTAGAGAAAGAGAGAGACTGAACGGGAGAGTGGAGAAAAGAAAGAGTGAGAGATGAATTAAAGAGAGAAAGTGAGAGAACCAAAAGATGGTAAAGAATAGATAAGCATTTGTACAAAGGAGACTAAAATATGTTTCGTAACAGGAAAACATATTATTATTCAAAAATACACTGCAGGTCCCTGTAGAAAAGATGATAGCTTGATGATCCAAAAGATAATGACGCTTCAAACTTCCCGTAAACCTTCGTGCCTACAACCTGTACTATGTTTAACAAGACGATAGCTGTAGATTGAAACAAATAACATGGCATCGAATGACGACTATGACCTCTCCAGCATTCGGCTTTTTTGAGTTGCATTCGTTTTCTACTTGTGGTGAATCGGCAAGAAATATGTAGAATATGAAAATAAATGGACCTTACGAGCCCAGTACGAGCTTCTTTACGATTAAAGCGGAGATTTACTATGGTACATCCCGGTTAAAGTACGAATTTTATGGAGTAACCTACGAGCTTCGTGTCAGAGTCTCCTCTGATTCGTAGAAAGCTCGGGGTTGAATCCCCGGCAACAATGTTTCGATTTTTAGTGCTTATTATTGGTACATTGCTTCACACATCCCCTTATCTTCTAATGGCACTTTTTTCCGCAAATGCCAGAACCTATTGGTTCTGTTTCAATTCAACTAAAGGACATGAAGGAAAAAGGGTGTACCAGACAGTTATGGTTCGCTATGGTGATTTGCTACGAATCTAAAACTGGTGACTATACGAGTCTTATCGAGTTGTAATATGAGTTATGACGATTACCCTCGACGACCCAAGCCACGACAAGTTTGTTTTACTCTGTCCGGTCTCTTTTTAAGTTACGAAAAAATGGAGTTAGCACGGATCACTACGAGTTTTGCCAAGCTACTCGCATGTTTTCTACGAGGTACGTCGACGGTGTTAGTCCGTGGTTCTACTCAGCACTCGAATCACCGAAGAGTGAGGAATGTTTTATACACTTAAGTCAGCTCTAGAACTGTGCTTTGTGTGTGTGATACACTAGTAAATACTTGTGGGTTGCATTTACACAACATCAAGCTGCGATCGATGAATGTACATTTGAATCCATTGCAACCTGTTTACAAAGCCTTCCAAGTATCGTGAAATTACCCTTAGGTAACAATATTCATGTTATGATGATGTCTGATGTGATCAGTGTTGTGACTGTAAATTTCACTACGATAACATCTTGATGAGAGAATATATTGTAAACGGATGTCAAAGAAAATTTCAGAGGGAGTTTTCAAAAGCACTGAATCAAATTTTATTATGCCGTAAATTTGGAAGATCAGTCCGCAAACGATTTCTTTGTAGCTTTATTATCAAAATTTTCCCATTTCCCAAAAGATGTTATTTTTCGGATTATGTTAAGACAGTAACAGAAATTAAGCACGTTGAAACCAACATCGTATTCACCAAATGATAATTTTTTTCGTCAGATCAAACATGTCAAAGATTTTTCGACCTACTGTAAATACTCTTTTCGTTTTTTGTTTGTATTTTCTTGATTTTTTTTCCAAATAGAAGAATAGACAATATAGCAGAACCAGAAAGATATAACTGTATCGAAACCAGGATGACTGTTCCAACTTCACAACAGTATAAAATTTATTCACATCAAAGCCGGCCAAATTCGTTCAGGTAATGGAATTGAAAGTTTCAAATTGAAAATTACTTGAATCAGCCCAGAGGGTTAAACGTATTCATTCTGTTTTCACACAATCAGACAATTTTCTTATTTTGGTTTCGACCATGTTGGTAAAGTGAATTTGCAGAGTGATATGGTTCTTCCTTGCTGTCTGTTTGTGGATGCATTATGATTCATGCAAATTCATGTGCTACGTTTGCCTGGATGTGAACATCATAATGTGAACTGTCCTGAAACAATCTTACCATAAACTTAGTTTTATAAGGTTGGTAGAATATTGATGCGCTGCCTGCATCATTTCCAATCTGATAGCGATCATCCTCACAAAGAGGGAGGGGCCATGGATTCTCACAAATGGGCGAGGGTATCTAGATGCGCACGCATCTCTTCTCATCATGAGGAGGGTGGTAGCAAAAAACAGGAGCTCTTTCTGATTCCCCGCTCGGTTTATGACAACACCACTTCCCATCAATCGCAAGCTATCAGGCAAAGAGTAGACGGATGAAATCTATCAGTGGGTTGAGAAGCATCATCTAAACTGGCATCTCGTTTTGTATCCATCTGGTATCTCGCTGTCGACCAGGACTTCCATCAGGACTTCCACCGTTCTTCAGCGGATCACCAACGAGGAATCAAAAGGCGGTGAGAGAGAGAGAGAGAGAGAGAGAGAGAGAGAGCATCTTCCAATTAACTTTCTCTTTGTTGGTATCCGTTTATGGATGCTAGTTTTGGAATTGAAATCCAACTCCAATGAACTAAGAGCTAATGTTTGGAAGACAGAGGAGGGAACGTCATCTTCATCTTCAGTTGGTGGTCGCTTGACTTCGAAACTGAATACGAGTTTACAGACGGTCCTTTGGGTAATCGTCTCGAATTACGTACAGGTGCCGCAGGGTTTCCTATACCCCCAACTCCTTTCTGGTGGATTTTGGTATCAGATAAATTTATTCCAATATTTACCAGGTACTTAACTCGTTTAAGAGTAGAGGTGCAAAGGGTGCAACGTTCGGGACGCTTTGCAGCCGGGGTGCTGACAGAGACTACCATATATTAGTTTAATTTTCGTGGTTGGTGGGTTGGAGCTGGTCTGAGGAAACATTGAAATAGCGTGGATCAGGCAGGAGTTCATCTTTGGAAGAAGGTGGTGATGCTTGGTTGCAATTTACTGCAACTTAGTAAAGTCGTCAAGCAGTTTTGCTACCACCGATGCCAATATCATTCTTGGTATTTATACCACCATCACAACCACAATCATCTTTTCCATTGCCTTACCCTTCGTTCGCATGTCACTGGTGTTGATGTTCTTCTTTTAGTCAAGCTTACACCATCATATTTCCAGGTAAGAGACAGAAATCATCACTTGAAAATAGTAAGATTTATTCTACTTGAATTTCATTTTCATAATCATATGGGATTTAATTCATTAGAAATTCAATTAGTATATCATATCGTGTCGATAACTCTAGTTGATGTATTTATTTTTTTAACTTAATTGATCACATTAGTCTCTGCAATACGGATTTATATTCAGTAGGTGGTTTATAAAAAGAACATATTGTTCAGTTTAATTTCAATAGAGATATTTTCATTGTGCTTGTTTATAACAGAAAAAGTATCGTTGGGCCTGTTAGCTGGTACAATCTATCGGCCCGCATTTAATTTTTGAAACCATCTATTCAATCATGAGTAATCCTCTTCCGTACATCATCTTAGTTCATCGTGAGGTGTGCGAGATTATTTTTTCTAAATCATACACGAACTTTCATGGAATATTGTGAAGTGAGTTCGGTTTTTTGTTTTTGTTTTTTTTTTTTTTTAACGGAACTGAACTGAAAGTTGCGTGATTGTATCCGTACGAAAGCGTAAACAAACTAAAGTTAAAAAGATGATTCCCGGAATGCATTAATGCATTCTAAATCATACATATTTTAAAGACGGTGTGTTGCTTAAAGGGTATTCAAATCTAGTTTGGCTCCAGATATTTCCCTTCGGGATGATTTTTCCTGTTTTTCCCTAAATACATTAATACCATGAAACATAATGGCAAGTATCAGACACAAGGATCATGCTTGAATCATATCAATAAAGAATTCCGACACCAGAAACCGTATCTTGAATAAAAAGTGTGGATTTCAAAGTTTGGTGATGAGTTAAACATTCGAGGCGTTCCAACTGAAAACTTTTCGGTTCATTTTCCCCCCATTTTGTCAATATCCTAACTGATGTGTAAAATGATAGTCATAAGTGATTATATTTCACTTCAGACGGATGCGAAAATCGGGGTAAACTGCAGGATTTAGCCTAATTATTCCATTTTTTCCTACGAGTTAATAGACATTGTAAAACAGTTTTCTTTATGCCTCTTACAATGTTGTTTTTCGTCATATGACGCTTTGAATACAAGCGTTTACAACCTGTCTATTTTTCGCAAGCGGGAAGTTGATAATGAAATGGATATTCAAGTCCAGGTAAGAATCTCAGCCTCTCTTTACTCAGGTTTAGTAAATGGAAAATATCATTGGGGGGGGGGGGGGGGGACCATGTGATATTTTTTGAGAGCGTTTTATGAGAGCCTGGATAATACCAGGCTGGGGTGATACTGGTCATGTGCTGATGAAGGCTGTACTGCCGAGATGCGTATATTTCTAGAAGATCTGGGCAATATGAATAACCAAAATATAACCAGGTAATTCACTTCTAAGAATACAATATTCACGTCACGTTTGTCATTTTCTTTTTCTTTTTTTCTTCTTAGGGGGCCGGGTGGTAAACCATTAAACGTGTTGGTTGTGCCATTTTCTTTCTAATTAATCTGGCGGTTGCAGGCAGGAATGTGTAAAGATTATTTTATTTGATATTATTTTAGTAATAATTTATTGTTTTACCATGTATATACCTATTTCTCATTTTCGTTGAGGATAATGAGAACTCATTTCGTGGGCATGTTAACTACTTTAGCCCAATACATCGATACTTGTATCGATTTATACATCAAATATAACATACACTATGTGTGCTAATGATAATAATAATAATAATAATAATAATAATAATAATAATAATAACAATAATAATAATAATAATAATAATAATAATAATAATAATAATGATAATAATAATAATAATAATAATAATAATAATAATAATAATAATAATAATAATAATAATAGTAGTAGTAATAATAATAATAATATAATAATTACAATAATAACAATAATAACAATAATAATAATAATAATAATAATAATAATAATGATAATAATAATAATAATATTAATAATAATAATAATAATATTAATATTAATAATAATGATAATAATAATAATAATAATAATAATAATAATAATAATAATAATAATACTAATAATGAGTCACGAAGTAAGTAGTGGGATTAACCCTTACCGGTGAACAACGAAAGACTAGCTGGGCGACACCTGCTTAGCAATGTGTCAGTTACATAATGAATGTTATCTGTCAACTGCTTCCTTTAGTAGAATGAAGACTATAAATGAGTCTAGATAATGAGGGTGATCGCACTCACAGTGGAAACGGAAGGCGAGTCTAGGGTGTTTCATATTTTCATTTGTGTCCAATATATACGATGTATTGTTTTCACCTTTCTTTCCGATGTACATTATTCACTAATTATTCAGTGCATGCATTTTTAATGTAAGTGATCGGAATGTTGACTTACTAATTAAGATTCAGCTTTGTCTCTGTCTGCCCAATCTCCGCTGCGCGTATCTTTCTCTCTCTCTCTCTCTCTCTCTCTCTCTCTCTCTCTCTCTCACTCCCTCTCTGTTTCTCCCTGTCTATCTCTCTTTCTGTGTTTCTGTCTCACTGTTTCTCTCTTTTTAGCTCTCTCACTGTCTCTCTCTCTCTCTCTCTCCCTAGCTTACTCTCTTAAAATAATCTCTCTTACCTTCTCTCTGCCCCCCCCCCCATTCCTCATCTCTGTAGCTTTCTCTTCTCCCTCACCTTTTCTGTACTATTATATATCTTTCATTCTTCTTTCTCTCTGTTTCCTATATTAATTGTACACGCGTTATTAATTCCTCTTATATTATTTGCAGTACCGTCATGTATACTTTACTTCTTTTTTTTCTTTCTTTCTTTCTTTTCTTTTCTTTTCAACCACTTTCTTCGTTCGTACGGTACTCCAGGTTATACGTGAATATCATTATTACGTGACATTTTGTGAGAAATGAGATGGTCTAGCGGTATGAGGAATGGGCATGAGAAGGGGGAATTTTGGGGTATGGTAGATGTGTGTTGGTCTTGCGTTACTGGCACTTCTGTCTTCGAAACTAAGTCGCGTTTTGGGGATGACGTTTAACGTCGGTCCCCAGACTCACTGTGATACTAGATTCTTCTACCCTATATGTTTGTCAGTTGACCTAGACGGAATCGACCTGGACGGTTTAGCTATGTCCGACTGCGAATTGACAATTTGTAATTGTCAAATCATGATCTTGCTTTTTAAAAGTAGTTTTCGATAAATAATCGAGACAATAATTAAGATATAATTTTTATGGCTATGTATTCCTATGGGATCGGGTGGATATGCACTAGGAACTAGTATTCTTCCATTTAGTAGCTACTGGGAAGGGGCATGTATAGGACACGTGCCCCCCCCCCCCCGGCCCAATTAAATAGTGATACAAGTAGTTTTTAAGGGGAGAAAAGGAAGGAAAGAAAGGGGATGCGAAGGTAACGTGAAAAGAATATGATGCAATCCCTTCAAGACCCACTACTTATTCGATGGCCTTGTTTGCTTGCATTTCATCCACCACATGAGCACGATTCCCCTCCCTCCAAGACACCAGGATATCCCCCCCCCCCACACACACACACATGGCTCGACCCATGCTTCGCCACTTCTATCCCCCTTCCCCCTCCCATTCCCTCTAGAGGTGATCGTTTCGTTTTAAAGGACACTGCGTTTATTTTATTCATTGTTTTTAAAATAGGTTGATTTTTTTTCAGGAAAATGATTATAAACACAATCATGAAAAGACTTGCCGACCTGCACTGAAAGGCATTAATGCAGATCTGGGAATGGAGTATTAGCATTCTATTCAGTGCATCATCAGCCTGATTTCTTTGTAGAAAGTTGATTATTACTTTGTTATTATACTTTTTTTTTCCATCAACCTTTTTCATTTGGGGAAATCATTATTTATTCTTAGACTAAAACACTCAGTACAATTCTATTAGTTCTGGGAGGTTTGATTTTGTGGCCACAATCAGAATAATGACTCCCTTTAATTCTCTTCATCCACTCGTTATTAATACCTTAGCATACGCACGTAAAGACTGCGATTTAGTGGCAGCTGATCCGAGCAAGCAGTCAGAGAAAATGTACGATGCTTGTCTAAACACGGAATATCCTTTTTAAACTTGACCCCTATAACCCTGCCCCATTACTGCCCCTAACTTCATTACGCGACGCTAGGTTTTGAATCCAAGCCTGAAAAAACACATTCTACCCTTTGTGGATGAAGAAAGGAAGAAAAACGACTTTCCAAACCATGGATGTGATTTTAACTTTATTTTCTGAATTACATTACCTGGAAAAACACACCCTACACCTATACTGCTCATATGAAAGGAACCTCTATCGCATTGTGCTGCAGTAGCATGGGTGGCCCATTTATTTCCCTTAGCTAGGATAATATTTCCTGAATACTATTTTTTTTATGAAAAGGGGAAAATTGGCCCTTTACTAGATAATGTTTAATTTAAGAAAATGACCATGTATTCTTTTCAAGGAAAACATAATTGAGCCATATCAAGAACGCTTTAACAGGCATATGTTCAAATCAATTATTTGGGAGGAAAAGCAACCACAAAATGAACATTTCCCACATGCAAAAATAGCTTTACTTCCCCGAATGTAATATTACCACCGTGTTACGTCATTTCATGCAATACAGAAAGATATTTACATGATGACCTCTTTGTATATGATAATTGCACTGAAAAAAATATTACGGAGTATTCATGTAAGACGCTCAATTGCTGCTGGCATTGTCATTATGTTTTTCATATTATGAAAAAATATAAGAAGATCTGCAAGTACAAATTCCGCTCGCGACTTGGAGACATCCCAAAATGTGGGAGCCCATCCGATTTCCGGTTTCAGATCGGAGTTGTTGGGAAGAACACTCGGCATGGGCTCGGGAAAAGTTATATTGTGGGATTCATCTCGTCTGCTATTTTATGGTCGTAATCTGTCAGTTGTCGAATGATAAACGTATTTCTTATGCATACCGTTCGTAAAACTGCTTGGACACTTGCTCGGGGTTTGAATACGCCTGTGTCTCGGGTACAATCCCGAACGGGGGACGAAATTCCAATACGACGCACCCACTCTCTTGTCCTTAACATCATACTCACCCGCCACAATAAAATGCATCCATACCTCTTTGGAGGGACCTACTCAATACTTCAGAATCGACTTGAACATTCATTCACAAAGCTGACATAATTCTGACAAGCTTAGTCTGCGGACTAAATGAACTGTAAAAGTCACATATACACGAATTTGAAACGTTTCCCCCCCCCCCCCCCCTTTAGTGAACAATGTAAGTCCAAATTTCATGAATTACCTCACTGGGTCTTTGAACAACAGTGCTGTCTGTTCTCACTTTAACCATCTTAACCCTGATAATGTCTTGTAAGGCAATATGAATTGCAGATTGTGAAGACCAATAATGATAATATATGGAACGCTTTTATAGTTTGAAGTATTTCACATTTTAGGGACACACACACACACAAACACACACAAAAAAAATCAGTGGAACATAAATATTTTTGCACTTTTTAAAATATTACTGACGTTGTGAACAAACTGCCTTTTCACAATGACAATTTTCACATACTTTTTTTCCGGTTGGGTAAAATGGACATACTAGATGAAGTGGAGACGGTGCACAACCATTTCCATGAGTGCCGATTATGTCCTCAGTGCATATAAAAAGCGGAAATTTTTAGAGAAAGCAATTTGGACAAATATTCCTGGTTCGGGAGAAGATTCCTTCTTCCAGGCATTCTTAGCAAAACAGGGGAGCTCCTGTATAAAATTGACCATAGCGAGCGACCGAATGATTATTTCAACAAATCATGTGTCTTATGACGCTGGCGTAATAGTTTTCTGGACCATATTGAAATTCGTAGAAGTTGAAATGTGAAGCACTATTTTGGTCGGTCAGCCGTGTTTCCCTATAAACTCCAAATCGAAACGTTGTGTCGTCATTCGATTGAATTAATCTGTAGACTGGTGGGTTTTTTGTTTGTTTGTTTGTTGGTTGTTGTTTTTTTTTTAAAGCTACGAATTGATATGATATCATTTGATACAGATATTTAAAATACTACCGGTATTAAATTGTCGGTGAGATTAGACCCTATTTCATTATTGATATTTCTGTAATATTCATTTTGATAACCCAGTCTCTTTCTTTGTCCTCACCCACTTTCTTATTCTCATCTCCGCTGTTTCACACTTTCTCGTTCTTTTCTTCGATTTCCAGGGAGCTATTCTGTCATAACTTTCTGATTTACCCCCCCCCCCCCCCCCCCTCCCTCTCTCTCTCTCTCTCTCTCTCTCTCTCTCTGTCGTTCTCTTGCCCCCTTACATTCTCTATATATCTCTCTCCCTACTTTTGCAGTTTCCGCCTTTAGTATGGACATGGTCAATGTTCTGTACCCGATTTCACATATCAAGCATGACTAAATATTTTCCAATGTGATTTAGAGATGGATGAATGAAGTCCAATGCTTCTACTTGAATCATAGCACGTTATTTTCCTTGTTAGAGTGCGTCCATATTATTTTTTTTCCAGATTCGATTGCTTCCTAATCGACTGAGAATTTAAAAAGAAAAATCCGTGTGGGTAATTCCAATTATCTAGCCTGATTCTCTGAGGAAAGGTTCCGTTCCGGACAGCAATATTTTTGCTCTTTCAACCTAGAAGATTCCAACCAGAAATTAAATCCTTCTCTGAAGCCAAGCAGGTCTCTCCATATCAAGAAATTCATATGTATTTACCTATGTGTATAAAGAAGCTTTCATGTTACTGTTTATCCAGTTCGTGATGATGTAAGGGCCATAGAGTTCTACGTCTAATACTTCCAAGCTCGTCTTGCGACTGAAAGACTACTCCCTTATCCTGATTTAAAGGCGGAGTCCACACTGGTATTTAGTTGATTTGAATAAAAGCAGAACAGTGAGAGAAACAGATTGGTAAAAATCCGATAAGAAATGAGAAATTTATGAATTTTTGAAGTAGTAATCAAACAAACACAAATTGGCAACTCCGTGACGTGTCTTGCGAGGTCCTCTCCTTTCTACAAACTTTCGTTGATCTGTTTCATTAACTTTTTTGCTTCTTTTAAAAATCAACTTGATATCAGGGTGACTTCCTACAGACAAGTACGCTCGCTTTGTCATGTTTCATTAAAATGAAAATTCCATTGATTCTCTTTTTCTTTTCTTTTCTTTTTTTTTTTTTTTTTTTTTTTTTGTTGGTAGGAGGAAGTGTTCGGTTCAAATTAATTGAATCAGGACAAGTATAAACTGACATGGACACATCCGTTCTCTCACGACCCAACAATTCTCACACCACGTAAACTTATGTCTTGTTAAAGGTTGTGGCGGGGAACATGTTATGAATATTCAAATAACGGAGTATCCGCATCTTAAATCAATAATGTTCTGAAAATCGCATTTACTAAAAGTGGCAATGATCCACACATGTGCTGAATATAATTTATTTTCTTTTCCTGAGATCGATCGCGGGAAATCAGATCTTAGTAACAGTCTCTAACATGTCGTACAAACAAAGTTTTTCCAGCATTTATTTATTTACAGTTTGACTGAAAATTATAAAATAGTTTTTAGACAATTTGTGTATAAAATTTGTTTTGATATCAATCTATTTCTAAAGAAATTACATATTTTCCAATGGCCTATTTCTATCATTTATAAATTCCGCTAGTTAACAAGACGCTGTCATTTCAATTACTGATATTTAATTATCACTTGTAAGAAGACATCGTTTGATATTTATTTTACACCTTCGAACCCTAAAAAGGTATGTAGATGAAATTGTTGTACCCTAGCCATGCTGGTCATTTGGCAACAGAGAGAATTGAGATGATGTAGATTAGCATGATCTGTACATAATTATAATGACAATGAGTATTTGCAGATTCCTCTATAGAACTCAAAGATCTTTCATAGATCAAACACATCAGATTATTAGGTCAATTGATTTGTATTAATTTCAGAGCAAATCATTAATGTCGTAATAAATTCATGAAAAAAATGATAAACTAATAATGTTGTTGCTGATTTACAGGTCCTCATTATCTTTTCTATCATTATATTTTCCTGCAACATAGGATGTAAACGTTTGTTAGACCCATAGTTTTACTCCAATTTGCTTGAATTTTCAATACATGGACATGATGGATTCTAACATGTTTATTTATGGTTGTTTAATAATACTTGACCAAAAGAAAGTCTTCACAAGCTGTATTACTGCTTATGCATAAGGAATATACCTATCTGAATCAGTCTATTAGTTCCTTTAAACAGTTAAGAGTATCTAGTGAAATACCATAATAGTTTTTTTCCGTTACCGTCACAAATATTCTTGACCCCGTATTTCATGACTTAAAAATAGAATAATAAAGAGCTGTTAATTATAATGGAAATCTGATTGACTTGGCATTTATTTGTCCATTATTTTGTCGCCTCTTTCGCCTCTTCTTTCAAGCAAGCGTATAATAGCGGGATTCTCGCCCAACAAACTCGGTTAAACGTCTTTCTTAAATGTCAAGGCTACACATGTCACGTGGTGCTTAAAAATCTATTCATTAATAAATGTTGTTCCTGAATTCTGATTAATTCTTCTCATGAATTTCAAAACTATTTCCTAACCCCTCACGGTTTTATTAGTGGGCAGGTCTGCGAATACACATGGGTGTCATGGAAGGGGATCGAAAGGGGTGTGTCAACCGTTTCTCGCAAAATTATGTCCGAAAATCCATAATTTCATGTAGGGCCTACATCTTTTGCCGCAAATGTGTACATCTAAGGAAATGTTTAAACCTTTTTCACAAAGTTTTAGAACATATGGGGACCTCTCTTTACCATTATTGGCAAACATTAAAGCCTTACAATCTTCTTCATAAATGCTGTCCCCTACCCCCTCCCACCCCCCATTAAAATTATTCCTCCTGGATCCACCCATCATATACGTGTTTTCTGGAGCAGAAGATGAAATGTAGATACAGACGCCTTTCTTCCATTAGCTTTTAAATGGCGTGTGGGGATGTAAAAAGATCCGCCGCAGGCATAACGAAGATTTATATCATTGCCGTATTAACACGTCTTTGAGTCATCGGGGAAGGGATTACATTAAGGGGGTTTATAGACGGAGCTGTCAGTTGTGGCTGCAGCATTTAGAAATGAAATTAAAGTACGTCGGGTGTTCTGGAGGTTTGTGGAGTGGTGGGTTGTTAAGTGCGACAAAAGTCAATGGTGCATGAATGCGAAAACTGTTGTCTGATCCTGTCGTAGTGGCCGAGGAAAGTGTCTCTCTAGAGGAACGTCAAGATTCTGATCAACAAAACGTTTAGAGTGCGTTCAGGGTTTGGATCATGATATCTCCATGTCTGACAAAGAGTTTGTAAGGAGGAAAACTCAATTTTCCATTATAAATGCCAAAATAAATGTCAAAGGCAATATATTCAGGACTTCACCTACCTATTCTTCTCCATTGGGACGGTTTCAACTGATTTTTGTTATAAAGGTCATTTATGCATATCATAAATTTTCTATAAAATAATTGTTGAAATGTCATGGCGCTGGGGTAAACATGCTTGTAGCATCGGACATAATAAGATCATGTGGTATATGTCATTGTAAAATATTCCCGAAAGGTGGGACTGCACGGCATTGAAAGAACACTGCAAATGCAGAACACTTAAACGAGGAAATGGAATAAAACTGTAGATAAATAGAAAGCAATAAGAGAAAAGCATGAAGCACAATTAAGACATACTAGTGAGGAGACTTAGAAGGATCTGAAAATATTTGTGAGCATGAGATGCGAAAGGAAAAAAAAGAGGGTCACATATTCTGAAAGGTAGATAGGGGAACATAGGGAGAATTATTGATGGAGAAGCACAGGGAGGATTAGGGGGGAAAGAGAATTAGTGAAGGATAAACCAAGAGAGAAAAGGAGAGAGTGCCGAGAACCAATGGCATAATGTGGGTTCAGACAATGAGGGGCTACTGATAGAGGTAAATTGACAGTGTCGTTGATTAGAGTAGGTGGAAGGGTCGAAGCATGCTGCCGTTCCCCTCTCACTCTCTCTCTCTCTCTCTCTCTCTCTCTCTCTCTCTCTCTCTCTCTCTCCCTCTCTCTCTCTTTCTCTCTCTCTCTTTCCCTCCCCCCTCTTCTCTCTCTCTCTCCCCCTCTCTTCCTCTCTCTCTCTTTCTCCTTCTCTCTTTTTCTCTTTTTCTTTCTTTTGTCTTTATTTTGTAATTTGATTGGGAGTACGTGCCCCTATGCCCCCTCCCCGTAGCTGCGCCTCTGACAAAAAAATGAACCATCTGACACGTATAGGAACTAGTTGGTTTGGAGTTTGACTTCGTGCATTAAAAATGTATTACGCAAACAGAATGAGACGGAACTGGCACTCCATCAAATATGGCGGGTACGTGTTTTTCCCGGATGAGAATTTCAAAGACCTACAGTCTGCCATTCAGAATAATTAAAGTGCAATACAAATACCCTGGCCTTGGTTGTGAGAAGAAAAAAGAATGAAGTCGATTGACTATGAAGTGACAAACTCTTATCATGCTTATGTACATTTTAGATTTTTTTTTTACCGGATTTGTATTGCCTCTCTGTAAAGCTGATCAAAAACAGCACTTTTACTCTCTTATATTTTAGATGAAGATGGGTGATGCCATTCAGAGACTAGCAGTATCCTTATTAGTGTCTTAAAAATGTGATGGTACAGGCATATTTTCCCTTTATATATTTCAAGTAACATATACCTACTTTCCCTTCCATCAACGTCTAGGGTGTTTGCATAAATGTATTGTTCAGTTTGCGATGAGCGTAGGCCTATTGTTCTGTTGCGTGAACCGAAGGAATTTGTTATATTTTGTAGCTCAAAACATATTCTTTTCTTTCTATTCCCGTTTTTTTTTAAATATATGATTGCCATGCTGCATTGCCCCCCCCCCCCTCTCTCTCTCTCTCTTTCTTCTCTCACTATCTCTCTCACCCCCTTTATCTCTCCCTCTCTCTCTCTCTTTCTCTCCCACTCATTCTTACTCTCCCCTTCTACCAGTCTTCGTGCCCTCCGCTCAGTGGCGTATCTAGGGGGGGGGGCACGTGGCACTTGGAGGGGCGCAAAAAACACAAAAGAGAGAAAGAAAAAAAAAGAGGGAAAATGAAATGAAGAAAAAACACAATCCTTAAGGATTATTCCCCCCCCCCCCAGTCGGTAGGGTAAATGCAATAGAAATAGTTTTTGAGGGTTTAAAATGCGAAAATTTTCTAAAGCTCGGTCGCTTTGCTCCTCGCATAATCAGTGTCTTTCTGGATCTCGTAATTTCGCGCCCCCAGTATATTTTTTTAAGGGTTCAAAATTTCAGAAATCAAGATGTAATTGTCGTTGCTTTGCTCGCTATCATGTAAGTTTCATCTGCCTCTTAGTAATATAGGATAAAATGCATAAAACAGCATTTGCAGAGGTTCAATATTTAAAAGAAATCTCAACTTTCAGTCGATTTGCTAAATTCCTCGACTATTTCTCAAGGGTTATCGTTAGTTTTGCTCCCAATTTTAGAAGGGAGTGAATAGAAAACCCTTTATCAATGTACCAAATTCGAACTTCTCTAACACATAGTTGCAGTGGTCAGTTGCAAAATTTCCTGGGTAAAATGTGCAAGAAACTGTGCTTTTAAGGGTTAAAAATGCAACAAAAAGAAAAAAAAATCCGTTCGGTCGCTTTGCTCCCTCGCTTGTAAAATAAGGTAGATAGTTTTGGGCTCTGGGGGAGGGGGGGGGGTCACTTCGTTATTTGCCCCGGGCGCCATAATCCCTAGATTCGCCATTGCCTCCGCTTCATAAATGCACGTGACTGATATACGAAGTAATGAATCTTTCATGAATCTTTGTATATAAATTGAACGAAAACATTTGTAATCAGTTCTTTTTTGCCAGTATTCGGAAGTATAGCATTTCGTTTTACCTTTTTAAGGAGAAAGAAGAAAGCTTTTTCAAAAAACGAAATGTCGCACTCTAAAAACAGATTTTAATCTTCATGCAGCTTAATTTCGCAGTTCGTCTTTTGGGCTTTTTGCTGACAAGTTTTGACTGATCGCAGTCCAAAAGTAACACAATATCCTATCGCAAACACACAGGAATTTCGTTACTGAATCCATCCATCAGTCTATAAAAACAAAATGAAGAAAAAACTCAAGGATGTTGTAAAGACGGATATTTCGTTCATTTTAAAGAGGAAATTTCGCGATGGGCGGTTCCTATGAACATGATGAAGAAAGAATGACCACCCAAATTGGCTGCAGCATTGCTATTCCTGAAAGTTGCACTTGTAAGTCATAAGCTTTTCAAAGCCATATCCATTCCAAGTGTCCCCTATTCAATAATAGGATTTGTTTTGAATTCGAATTGACACCCGATTTGGTGGATAATAAAAACTTGCTTGAGGTGTTAAGTTACCAATCTGGAACGGAGATTGTGAATTTTCACGCAGACATGCCTGAAGGTGACCACTACATACTTGGATCGGACGTCAACTGCACTTCAACCTCTTTTCCTCGCGTGCTGAAATTTGTTGGGCAAAATCTTCTTAAAATGTTCTCTTATTTCCTATGTTTCGATTTTGTCTCTTTGTTGCAATTGTCTGTTTTGAATTAATGTTGGTGCGAGGGTGGAAGGGCCATGTTCTTGTTGTGACTGTTCAGCAAGTTACGTCCTTGTTATCTGCCATGATATATTTTATTCTTCGGCCCCGCTTCTCCCACTGCCCTGTCTCTTCATCTCTCCTTCTCTCTCTCTCTCTCTCTCTCTCTCTCTCTCTCTCTCTCACACACACACACACACACACACACACACATACACGTTTTCTTACCTCTCTCTCAAAGTGTTCCCCGTCTTCTCTAGCCTTTTTCTCCTTATCTTTTAATGCACCATACCTCTTATGTACATGTATTTTTTTCCCATTCCCCCCCCCCTCTCTCTCTCTCTCTTTCATTCATTAATCATGCACATTGATAGGAGGAACCATCATGAGGGCACTAGCTAGCACACAAGAAGATTTAACCCGTCAGAGATGCGCTCCGTTAAAGCCATACAAACCCCATCACTAGGTTTAACAACTGATCCAAATAGTTACAACATCATAATCGAGACAGATACAATGCGATTCTTTTTTGCTTGCTTGACGTATAAGGAGTTTCATTTCATGAAAGAAATTCAATATACACCTCTGATCCAAAAAGCTATAGGCCTATGTGCATGTGGTTGGCGTCATTGCCATATCAAATATTGCATTTTTCACTTCTTTTCTTTTAAGCAGATATTTTTGCATTCATCAAGAAATCAAGTACAAACAATGCATACAATAATAATACAAATAAAGTGTGACAACTGAATTACAAAAAGAATATATATACTTAGATAATATTGTAATTGTGGAGGTAAGTAAAGAAATCGATACAAATGCAGGGGCCAGCTATCATAAGCAAGAATGCTTGAGTGGATAGCAGCCGTGAGATGTGGGCTACATGATACCTTAATATACGAGTCGGTATAGTATGGGGTGTCACGTATAAGGAAGTAGATAATATTTTACCCGAAATTATACAAATCGGAGTTTGTAAAAAAAAAAAAAAGTGTAGAAAAGAAGATAGATTGCAAGTGCGTGCATGTGAGTGAGTACGGGTGAAAATTGTGCGATTCGTTTATCTTCTTAAACTGGTCATCTTTACAAATACGTGGATAAAAGGTATTTTTTCATTAATGCTTTGAAAGAATAAAGTGATGCAGAACTGTCATTTCATTCACCTGTAAGATATGTCCCAGTCGAGGACTTGAACCTAGAATAGTAATCATGGTAATGATAATGATAAAACTATTTATTTGATGAGTAAATCTGTAATCTTGAATAGATAAATAGTAACTTTTTCAATTTAGTTTTGAAGACTTTCAAGGAATATACGGTAGTTCAATGTCTTCTACTATACGACAATATATTCCATGATGTAGAAATGTCATAACGGACTATTATAGCTCCACTGCGACCTCAGTTTGGATAGGGGTACTGGGAAATGTTAAAGTGCGTGCCAAATACAGAGTTAAACTATGATGCAGTGACACAATGTTGCCTATTCCTTTCACCAATATCAAACAGTAAAACCAATTAATTTGATATTTACCATGAGCTGACAGAGAATGACCCAGATATTCCAGGAACACAATGTATATTAATCTTATTAATTATCAAGTTCGCTGTATCATTATGTCCTTCAAATTACATTGCGGAGGAAACGACTCTATACTTAGGTGAAAAGAGTTTTCAGAAAGGATAATTTCATTTTGTGAATGAAAATGTTCAATCTCCCGAATACAGAACGTATTTGTGTTGGTGTTATGCACAAGGTTGAAATACTTAAAATTGTGATTGTAATGACGTTCAAACACTTCTCACCTTTGATTCGGATGTTTTTTGTAAACAGCGTGTCCGTCAGAAATAATCTAGACTACTGAATAGTTTATAGCTAGCAGGGGGGGGGGGGGTGGAATGGAGAAAGAGAGAAAAGAACAGGGAGAGGTAAAGGCGGTAACAAAGAAAGATGGCACGACACCCTTTAACACCCTAACCTGGAAGGCCTCGTTCTATCGCGTTTCATCATCGTTAACATTATCAACATTATTAAAGTACTGTTTTCTTAAAACAAAGTTTGTTGCTATTGCCTTCTTATCATACGAGACAGACTGCACAGTTTAATCCTTGTCGATTATGTTACATTGAAACAAATATCAAGTCGCCAGACAGAAGAGCTGTCCATCGATTTACATCTACTCTCGCTTGTTAAGCAATGTCACATCGAACAGGGTCCAGTACAGTTGTCACAATATTTCGATTATCCACCTCACACCGCGACATCTTACCCATAGGCTAGGTTAAAAGACGAGCCGTCAACAAGTACGAGTGGCGTAGCTACGAAGGGCACGTGAGTGAGCGCCCCCCCCCCCCTCCGAAAGGCGAAAAGAGTAAGAAAATATAGAGAAAGAGTTAGGAAGAGGATGGGGAGGCAACGTAACGGGAAGATGATGCGACCCCTTCCATAAAATCCCCTCACTCACTCGTCTTGTTATCTCCCATTTCATCTATTTAGGACGTCCGGTGCCCCTAATGACACCAGTGCTCCCTAGATGGCTGGACCCACCTCAAGCAACTTCGAATTCATAACCATGTTGCCATTCAAGCCATTCAAAAAAGAGATCAGCGAACTTCTCTTATTGCATTGTTATTGCATGCACAGTGTAAGTTTGTCAGAATTGAGCAGAAAATTATTTCGGCATTTCAAATCGTTACAGCTAAGTACATGCAGTATGGAACTTTTTTTATCAAAATGAACCTAAGATGCTTTCCTGTTTTTTTCGTAAAATTGATTTTTTTTTTCCCTCCTTGAAAAAGTGGAAAATTCTCTACATTATGTCACGTTTATTCCTATAACGTGTTGGAAAATATAACAGAGAATGCAAGAAGTAGGGCAGATCTTATTTATTCATCCTCTTGGAAAATAATTTTCCTCAACCGCTAATAAGGAGATTGGGAAGTGGGGCCTTGGACATGTTGGAGTACTTTTTAATGTCTGCCATTCATTGATTATCTCATATTTACCGATTAACTCTTGATTTCATGCACGTGTCAAAAAGTAAATGCAATAGGAGCCCCTCAGGTTGCCGATTTGCGGAGATACCAATGGAAGTAGAATGACTGATGTCCTATTGACTAAGAATTACGTGTTGCCGAGAATAAAATATCACTTGAGGCATTTTCTTGACAAGATGAAGCCAAAAGTTTTAACCAACTTACAAATGTATGATGTATTTGCAATCAACTGCCCTCAATATGAGGAATTATGTTTTTCACTTTGATGTCTTGCAATATAATCATTCCTGACAAAAAAACACTACCCTTTTTTTTTCTCTCTTTTTCGTGATATGAAAATAACAAAAAGATATCAATATTAACTGCTACTGATTGCGGATGCAAAGGAGAATTTATCTGATATCTTTTTCTTGAAAAAAAAGACCCTCAAATTATTAGCATTCAATAAATGTCTCCAAAATTATTTTCATTCAATGTCTGCCTTAATGTTCTAAACGAATTTCGTTTGGAATATTAAAATATCAAACAATAATTTCATGAATGTTACACCTAATTTCGCTTCCATCTTCCCCCAAAAATGTATGTCCGATTCTGCTCCTGAAAAAGTGGATTATTATTAATCTTTAATCCAGGTCTTCTCCATATTGATGCACACGTACTTCCTTATAGTAGCATCCCATCCTCACTAATTTCTGGTCAGGTCTTTTTTCCCGCTACCTGTCCGTGTGGAGCCATAAGGCACGTTATTAAATCGACCCAGTCTGTTCTTTAGACTAATAAGCATGGCCTTTACTTCACCGAGTTAAAGGGCATTTACCTCCGTTACTAGTCGCTTGCTTGGACGCATGGTCGACCAATCGTAGAAGTGATTTTCTAAGCCATGGTTAGCATACACAGATTATGTCAAAGGTGACGCCATGTCGCATTATAATCCAGTTAGGTGGTTATGAGCAAGGGCGTCAGCTCGAGATCCCAGCCCCCCCCCCCCCCCCGACACCCACGCATACCAGGGGGTAATATGATACTAAGTACTTCCCCGTTTGGTTACTAATTGAGAATTTGCGAATAAAATTTTCCGAAAATGTACTGTTGGGAAATTCTGAAAATTCGGCCCCTCTGCCCCTCCTCCATTCCTAACGATGGAAACATGCTCCTGGTGGAAACGAGTTATGACAAGATCTAAAAGATAAAGAAAGGGTACACACCTGATGAAGGAACCGTTAATGGTTTTACAGCAACATAACTTTAAAAAATAATTTTAACTCATTGCTATTTCGGAAACACAGCGTGCTGAAAATTCCTTCACAATATTGTTCTCTAAAAGATTATTATCTTAATCAAGTCTGGATGAATAAATGACACGAATACACAGCTTAAAATTATCTCAATATTTTAACATATTAATTAAATTTTAAATTACGCCAACAGGCAAACAAATACGCACTAATTAATATAATAGATTTCCTATTAGTTAAAACCAATAGGAGACACGATAGAATGAAATGAAGAGAGGCAATTATGATTTATTGTTTCATATAGCATAAAGGCCTACCTCACATTCCAAAGGAAATAAGTTTTTGTACGAAGTATCACCGTCTAGCCGTCGTTATGATGACGTCATAATCAGCTCATGCTGGTTATGATGACGTCATTGTTCACTAGGCACTCGTGTCTTGTATCCTAACTGGGTTAAAGAAGGCTACCTGAGAGGTAGAGATACAAAACAATTCTTGGATTTGTCTAAAGAAGACAAAGCAATGTGAATAGGGAATATCAAAAATGAAATAATAATTGATATTTATTTTGAAAAATTAGGTGATTTTGAATTATTAAAAGATATCAAATTCTACAAATCTGACTGAAACCAACGTCGCGGAATTATAATTGTTTGAAGGCTCTTGTTACATGATGTAGCACGCGATTAATCATAACAATTGGAGGGGCCAGCACAGCATAGATTGAATTTATTAATAGAAAATAGTGTATAAATATTACGGTATCAAAATTCAAGGTAAGATTGCCGAAGCCCAAATGTGAATTCAGTTTTTTGAGCTGATGTAATAGGAACCTTTATATGAGGAATTTCTCCATATCGGTCAATTATCGTAAAATTATGATACCCATGCATTTGCCACAAGAGCTAGACACTTCGGTCGTTACCTTCTTTTTTAGTGAAATCATTTTTTTAAATTTCATGATCAAAATTTGTTCATGATACAACTCACCAGGTCACAGTATATCAAGTGATTATTTTTCCATCAAAAACCATCCCATGAGGAAAGCGAAAACGTGTCTTCATTACCGAAACTTAGGTACAGTTTATTCTCAGTCTGGCCAAATTAGTAACGTTTCATGAGGCCTACCAAAAAAGGAAAAGATGGGTAACAAACGACTTTGGAAATGCAACATGCGGTGAAAGGAAATATTATTTCATGATATCGATAACTGGTACTTACCATGTGATATCATCATCATTATCGTGAGGGAATAATGATCATGATTTCTATCTATTTTTGTCATATACATAGACACATTTAGACTGGAAATATTTCCAGACGACATTACAGAATGGTCCTCTATCCAACAAATATGTTATCCAGCATAGGGGAGGAAAAGCATTTACCAGATACTGAAATTAATTTATGTAGAGATCTGGTAACAGTGAATAGTGATAACATGGCTATGTATTTTCCAGTGTAATAGGGATATCATTAATACGATAGTCCTGTCGAATACTATGATTTATTATATTACGGCTGACGGCATTATGGCCCTGTTTGTACTTGTTTAGCAGGACGAAAAGAGGAAGGGCGGGTTCGCCATAATCTTTTATGTTTCACGGTCTATTGTACCTTGAGGTATGTTAGTGAACGACAGTCATAATTAAGGTCATCTAAAATTATAGGAAAGACAAAGGATGAAAAGCACTTTTCGGCGATCATGACACGAGGTAGTAATGACACATCAACCATTTCTCACCCTATTTTTACCATGATTTTATTTTTTCACACCACCTGTGCTGTCAAGGCCGTGTCTTACCCCTCACAGCGCCGCTGATTCACAACAACATGCGTGAGCGAGAACTATACGATGCTATCTAATGTCTAATTTAGATCGAGGCAAGACGTGTTGTAATTATAGTATTACGCATTATTTAGTTAATATACTGTTAATATACAGTTAATAGACATTGGACGTTATGGTGTGTTAGTTTCCGGTCAGCAAATATTAGAGCCTCGAAGTTTAAATTTGTTTGTGACATTTGCATTGTAAACTTGTAATCTTTTTCTTGGTGATTAAGAACACAATGAAACAGCGATGGAAGCTCGTAATAAGCAAATACCAGGTAAATATTTGCGCTCAATTGGACTGTGGACTCGCCCTGCTATCTTAAAACGGGCACCAATAATTATCCTCATTCATGGTAATTTTTCGGCGTTGTAAATCAAGGCGCTATTAAATTTACCTGTCATTTATGCACGTCTGGGGGTGGAATTTCGAATGAAATGCTTTATTAATGCTGTCAGGCCGAGTGGAATTCAATCTCTATCTGACTGCCATGGACCACGTGTCAGGCTTAATGTCGAGGTGAAGTGTTTTCAAATGAAGGGCGCTGGGTGCCATTGGAGAGTAATCATGAGAAGCACTTCAAAAGTTATACATTGGAAAGGGATGCATGGTGGTCTGGAATCATCAACTCATATCTAAGACGCCATGTTACATCGTTGGTGTCGATGTAATGTCCGTGTTCGTTTGTGAGAGAATGCATTATCGATTGCTTCTCAGGGTGCTGTACAAGAAGGATCAAATAATATATGGCAAAACAAGGTTATCAGAACTCTTAAATAGGAAACTTCTCTTTAGAATGTTGAAGAAGAAAGGGCATCTTAACGTGACTGAGAATATTTTATTTCAATTCTCAAGGAGGTGCAACAGTTCCATGAAGTCATCTGGTTCTTACCCTGGAAATATGTGGAGAAAAACCAAAGAAAAGCAGATATTTGTGATTTGTTCAAAGTATTTTATGATTTAGACTTTCGTCCAGCAGTTTATTCGAAAAAATTGCAGCCAGCGAGAGTCGTCTTCTGGTCAGAATAATTACTATTTTATGCAAGGATTTGAACGGGAATCTAGCAGCAAAGGTAAGAATAATTGTTTCAAAATTCATCAATGTTAATTGAATTAGTAATCGAACCTACTGTGCAATCGGATTAGGGTGAAATATGGAGCGAATGGCGATTTGCATGAGGTAAGATAATGTCAATGTCAAATCAAAATCAAAATCAAATCAAATCAAATCCTCCGCTATATTAAACATAGACTCTTACTTGTTATACAAAATGTTAAAAATAGCAAAGCAGCACCGACTTTTCTGACAGAACTCCATTTCGGTTCCCATGTCAGGCCGGTCACATGACTGTCCATGATAGTTGGGTGGGAATATTAGTTATTGCATTTCTCTCGGACTAGCAAAGCAGCACCGACTTTTCTGACAGAACTCCTATTCGGTTCCGATGTCAGACCGGTCACATGACTGTCCTTGATAGTTGGGTTGGAATAGTAGTTATTGCTTTTCTCTCGGACTAGCAGTTTACCATTAAGTACCAAAAAAAATATTTTGGTATCCATATGAGATTTTCGGGAGATCATTTACGCCTCCATATTTCTAATCTGTCATATCATACGCTAAATGCAAGTTGTTTTAGCATTTGGTTGAGGTGTGGAAACGTAAAATGTCCCGTGGCCTTTAACAAATAGGTCAGCTGCACTTGATAGCACGCGTGTGGAGGGCAGGATGAGGTAGTGGCATATTGAGCTGCTAGAAAAAAGAGAGGAAAGAAAGACAGAGAGATCGAGGAAATAGGGGGGGGGGGGGGGAGAGAGGGGTGGAAGAAGTTGAGGAATTATCCCAACCTTATCATGCTTATTACACTTTCACGAAAACCAAAATTCACTTGCCAAGGGAGCTTAATACAACATGGCAAAACAGTTAAGGATTATGTTCTTAAATCTTCCCATATGATTAACTTTGGAACAACATTATTTAGGTTTAATAAACCTATAACAAAAGTGATTGATTTCTTTTTACTGTTTCCGTCTCTTTGGTACGTTTAAAGTGTTGGTGTGGAATAGACAAATATTTACTTAATCAAATGGTCGAGCTATTTAAGGAATCGAATACGAAGTTGCTTTTAGAAAAAAAACCCAGAAATATCAGAGAAACAGATTGATGAAATTTTAAACGAAAGTTTAAACAAATTAACAAATTAAGAGACAAAAACAAAGCTGTGAACATTTGAAATTGAAAATGTAAGCGAATCTCATTTACGCGAATCAGTCATTCAACGTAATTATGAATTAGGACAAATCGAAGAATTTCCAGACATTTCATCACTTTAGTATTTCGAATTTTACCGATTTGAAATTGCCTACTGTATTGTGCTTTTAACTTTTACCAACTCTAAATCCTATTTCTTATACGATTTCGTTCGAAGTCTTACCAATCTGTTTCCTTTATTTTTTTCTTCTCGTTACTGAGGTTGATTGTCATTATCTTTAACCAGTGTATTGCCTCTGTAACATTCATGTACATGTTCTTGTATTTAAAAAAAAATGACTGTGTATTGTAGGTCCAACATGTATTTACCTTATTTACGAAAAAATGAATAGGTATTGAGTGAAAAAACGGTTCTAATCTCTACTATTCAAATTTAGAAGAACTTTCTCGGGATCCTAAGAAAACTTATAGGGCCGTTGAGGTTTCAGCGGTAAGTAATTATTGTTTTTCTTTGACATTTTTATGAGCAGAATATGTGAAGAGATGAACCCTAATGTTTATCAGCAAAATAATATTAATTTCTATTCACTTTAAAAGACCTTATCAAGATAGCGTTAAATTCTTTAGAGCAGCTGCCCTCCCTAGATGTCCGTCCAAATTAATCACATCCATTCATAAAAACTGACAATGAATCTCGAGGCGCAAGTGTTAAAATAACGACCTCCCATCCACCTGTCTACGTTCAGGCATAGATGACCGTGCTTATACACATACGGCGCATCCATAACCTTTCCCTAAACATGTGTGCATTAGACGGTCAGTCGAGCGTGCGTGATACAAAGTGTGCGTGTGCGTGATTGAGTGCGTGGATGTTCCATCTGATAAATGGTCCGAAAGCGGCTCTAATTACGCGCTGAACAGATGACCAGACATTATACTCGAAAACAGCTGTTTTAAACACGCTGTGATGTATATAAACACTGTAACTAGTCACACAACACCGGGTAGTGTAGAAGATTCGAGGTTGGAAATGACCTTTGAAAATGAACTCTTCAAGTCGAGAGCAGATTTACGAGATGAAAATCGATTTTTCAGCAATGATCGAGTAATTAGCGCGCACCATCAATCACTCTGTTCTCAATATGAAAAACAGCTAACAGACATTTAGTTCTCGTTGTGTAAGAAAAAGAACAATTACTATTTTTACAATTATTAGTTTTTAGAAAGAATGCATCCAAAGACAAATAATAATGTTTGAATGCATGTTATTCAGCAGCTTCTTATTACTCTTTGTAAAGTTTACATGCAAACATACATACATATATACATGTATATATGCTATTATATGCATATATACATGAATTATATGCATATATATATATATATATATATATATATATATATATATATATATATACATATATATATCTACATTCACATGTGCTGGATACCTTATTATTTTACTGAGGCTTAGAAAGGATTCTGTCTTCGACGTAACTTTCGCATTAGGCATTGCGATGGTTCTTTAACTTGTAATCGCACTCCAATCTTCATGGTCTTATTGTATCTAGGTGATTTGTGCAGTGCGTAGATAAAGTACAAATAATAACGTAACAATGTCCACGATTTTTCAGACTGCCCCACCATTCCAAACCCTTATAAATGAAAGCATGAAGAATTACAAACCATGAGTGAGATTTAGGATGGCAGGAAATAAAGCCTCCCAGTTATCCTGGAAAGTGGAAATTGAACACTACCATGTCTCTTTTTAGATTGTGATTATTCTTTCTACTTTTGATATCCCTGGGGGCATTCTTGGGATCTGATTTTTTGTTGTAAATACGAAGTAATGCAGATATAATGAAAGACAGAGACTCTGTCTTCTCCACTGTGCGTCTCTGTGTATCGATTTCGTTCATTAGAGTAAAAGCTGCAGGTTTAACTCCGTAAAGTTCAGTATTAACGAGTAACGTTCAAAATAAGAAAAATGCGAGCGGAAATATCGTCATCAGAGTGTTTCACTAACCACAAGTTAAGTCTAGGAGCATACAATGGTGTCAGTTATTTTCAAATAATTTTTCCTTCGAAGTTCATTTACACCAGTAAGTGAGCAATGTTGGTAATTCCAAAAAGACTGACTCTGCTGAATTTTGTCTAAGGTGCTGTACTCGTCTTCAAAATATTTGATGATCGGGGGGGGGGGGGGTTTATTTCAATATTTTTCATGACCAAACCAATTCCGAATTTTATGAATGATTTTTGCTACGGCTACTCTTAAAAATTATTTGCTTAACATTTATGAATATTCAGCCCTTGTTGGGGAAGGAATAGAATGCAGACTTTGGGAAAGGAGAATTAAGAACAGAATGGAAAAAAAAGAAGTATAATGAGACAAAAGAAGGGAGAAGTGAAAGGGGTAGATTTAAAATGGGAAAATGTGATTTAGAGAGAAGAGGCATGAACATTTAAACGTGATCGCGATGGAAATTAGGAACGGAATGAATAGCGTGCTTACACCCTCTTCAGTGGGGGTAATACGTTTGCGATTTCAGATTGCCCCTGTTTGAAGATTGGGTCAAGGGTGCTAAGTGTGTCTGTCACATTAGGGGGCTTAGAAAGGAACCTTTGAAACAAAAAGGTGTGCGTTCCATAGCTCTGGATGATTATAAAATCACTCCAACTTATATTTCATATCCAAAGTAATTGCATTTACAGGTCATTTTGTCCATGAGTGGATGCACAAAGGTAATGGGACTTGTAATAAAGAAAACAAGATGAACACAATCTTAGAAATTAGTAGCAGCCTAAACTTTACTGGGCTCCATAATAATTATAATCATATTAGAATCATTTACCGTTAACTTCTACCTGGGTATATCATCATCAACATTTTATCTTAAACACGAAAATACATTACTCATAATACTTCCTTACCAAAGAGATTTGTTTTCGAAGTGGTCAAAGGGATGAAGAAAAAAAAATGAAGTTCTTTTATACATTGAAAATTGTCCCTTTTTTGTTTATTTCTGTATTCTTATCATCAGCTGCAAACATGTTTTGGACGATATGTCCATCTTCTTTCTCCACAATAAGTTAATACTAAGGACAGGATCCCCATACCATTTCGATGGTCCACTAGTCGCCCGAAACTGATTTACTGTAACACGCCTGTTTGCCTTCTTGTTGCAGACATTAAACAAATTATAAACACGCAAATTGTAAGACATGCTTTAATGCTTGGAGATTAAAGGTCTGTGCATTGCCGAAGAATAGGTCCGGGGATTTGGGAGGGGGTTCTGTAATCTTACTGGGTCGATAGAATGGCGAAAGTGTGGTGGAGGAGTTGTGTAAGCTTTATTTCCTCTCTCGCCCTTTCTTTATCTTTCATTATTTTTTTTTAATGGCTAGGTCATTCCAATATGGGCAGGTTGCCCCCTGCCCGCCCCCTCCTCCCCGTAGCTACCCCACTTGCTTCTCTGCATTACGTATCTCAAGGTTGTAATTTGCCACGCTCTGGGTGCCATTACATACACCATGGTCATTCCAGAAGCGCTGCTCCATTGCTATCCTAAACGATTTATAATGTACCTCATGGGTTAAAGCTATTCTTTTCCTTTGTTTACGAGTAGAGACATAATTTTAAATGCAGATATAGTTTTGAATGCCATTAAATAGTAGTCAAAGATCTTTTTCAAAACGTTTTCATAATGGATGTGATGAGCAGTCAATGGACCTTATGCGTTAATAACGTAATAATATAGAACATGGCATTTCAAATAAAAACAATATGCTGACTTACAATAACCTTTAATCTGCCACAGTAAGAATGTATTGATGGACAGTAAAACAAAATAAGTTGAGAGGCATTGGAAAAGTGATCTTTATGGATATGATATTCGTGTAAGGATCTTCTTCATATTAAGCTGACATCTCTCTTTTCCATAAGCTTGATACAAGGCCCACCCGGTTTCTGTAGGCAATGAGTTAAAATCAATAATCTTTATACCTCATGATGATGATAAATGCCTCATAACATACACCGTTAAATAAACGATTTGTCAGATATTCTGAGACCTTAACCAAATTGATGCTTTGCATAACTTGTAATCGTTTTATATATGTGAGTCACCCATATAACCCTCATGTCTATACCTGATTGAAAGGCACCCTCAAATGACATATACAATACTTTCAGAGAATACCCATTTCCATAAATATTTACAGCATGAGAGTAATTTTTACATTTTTACAATTTTAACCCTAACTTGAACTTTAAATTTTGCTACTTGAAAAATCGAATTCAGAAAATTATCATGGTGCATATATATGTTATATCTTTATCAAATTGATAAATACGAACAATGATGGGTGATATCCGAGAAAGTTTTATTTGACTAACTGACTAAAAATAATTGCATTTTGTTTGTAATACGCCTGTATGAGATTGTATGAATAGATATGTCGAAAATTTGTTTAAAATATGTATAAATGGTGAATTTGCAGCACACTGAAATAAAACAATTGCACCAATATCATTTTAGCTAGAAACATAACTGAAACACTCACGATACACCTAAATATGTATGTTCTGTTTTTTCTCACTACGTTAGAAAAACAGTGAAATGAAAATTACTATCGACTGAGTTCGAGAAAAATAGAACTATTGTCGGCCCTCAAAAGGATGTTCTTGATATACGGCAAGAGCCAAGAGAGAACTAGATACTGGTTTAATGACTTTTATCGATTTTTCGAAGAAAAAAACTTAGCTCACCGATGTGCAAATTATTAAACTAAATTTCGTTTTGCCAGTCTTGTGGTTGTACCCCGGGTTGTACTTCCTCTTTCTCCCTTTTATTCTTTTCTCTCTCTCTTTGTATCTTCTTCTTCTTCTTTTTCTCAATCCTCCCCATTTCCATGTTTTACTTATTTTGTATACTTCTGCTGTTTAGCCGATTTTATCCCATTCCCCTGAGTAGATCTTAAACATGTTCTAGGTGTCCGTGTTTCCCTCTATCCCCCCTCCTTCTCTCTCTCTTTCTCTCTCTCTCTCTCTCTCTCTCCCTCTTTCTTCTCTTCCCTTTCCATACCTATGTACACTCTCTCCCCTCGTCTCTTCTCCATAAATGTCCTTTCATTCCTCCAATCCATGTTTCTGAATATCTGCTAACCAATCGTTTCTTGTTTTCACTCATTATTCCTTCATAACCCGATCATCTTTTCTTCTTTATTCTTCTTATCTCATAATGATGACGAGATGGGATGACTCTGTATACCGGAGGACACACTGTTTGTGTGGTGGGGGTAAAAGTCACCATCCCGCACCTGCTTCTCAATTAAGCATCCTCCCAATTCACATTTCCTTCTCATCAATTCGTCGACTCCATCTCTCCTCAGCCCGCTCCCGATATCAACTCAGGCGTTTTATTAGGCTTCAAGTCGCTGATTCTCCGGCTCTATCACATGAGACATGGCCGTACTCAAACAAAAATAAAAACCTTCTCCAGCAAACAACCTGACACGGAAGGAAAGAGAGGACAAAAATCTCATCACCAGCCTTGTTCTCTTTTTCTTCTAAGCACCATCTAGCCTCCATCACGCCATGTCCAATCTATTCGGAGGATGTAGCTCGCAGAGCTCATCTTTTCGCCCTAAACTACAATCTATTTCATTCGCATGCTCTTTTTATCTTGTGTCTCCATATAAACATTCTTTTTACATTACTTCCCCCGCTGTTTTTTTACCAGGTCCCTATCTATGCATTACGCCTTGATAGCTGCTTGAAATTGAAAGCTCTTATACAGTTATTGGTTTGTCTCGTAATGGTCCTTTCCGACAAGGCTTTAAAGGATAGGGAGGGTTTTCACATAGAATACCACGCATTAATAGGTTATTGCAAACATAACCGGTACACTTTACCACCTACAAAACTTTCATCCATGAGGTCACTGTACTTTGGCTAAATGGATATGATGATGGGAAGGTTGTAATGAATAAAGAGGGGAAAAAACCTTAAAAATAGTGAATGTAACCGCAAAAAATGTTAAGATGTTTTACTAGGTTTGAGAAGCACTCAAGAATGTTGATATATTGACATCACGAATCAAAATGGTCGACATACTGAGGGCATGCGAAACATTGGGAAGAGTTGCCAAAAACCTTATACTTTTTCCGTAAAAGGATTTTAGTATAATGGTTATTTTTGTAGTATAGTAATAGTGTGCATGAGGAATTATATTGGAGAAAGTCTTCTTAAAAGGAATGAAAATAAATAAAAACTCAAGATTACAGGAGTAATCACACTTTTGCTACATTTGTCCTTTTCCTCATTTCAAAGTCTTTTATTCAAGGATATAATCATCGTAACCGGTTTCTTTTCAGAATCAAGTGTTTCACGTCTCCTTACAGAGGTAGCCTATACATGAAAATGTAAGTTCTATAATTGTAAAACGGTATGTCCATTGCATCGACATGTTTATTCTGAATAAATATCATCGCAAAGTCCCTACCCAAAACGTGTTTGCCGTACACATTTCCAAATGTGTGTGATGATCTTGTACTTTTTTTCTGTTTCGTTCATCATATTCAGACATTGCACATTTTTCGTTCAATATGACGATCTTATCAACATTACAGTGATTATAAACATATCCATATGACACTTTTTATGTACTATTCTCATTCTTATGCAGATATATGGTGTTTTTCCCATTCCTTTCCGCAAATTGCATGATTCCTCTTTAAGCTAGCAAAACTTTCCAAGTGCATGTTTAGTCAGAGAACATCGTTTTCTTCGAGACACTGAGCCCCTCCTTGAACGAAAAACTCAATCGAAACAGATCGCTTCGTAAATTGAATTGCGGAATGAAGCTTAAATTCGGAAATAACATTGATTACGTCAGAAATTCAGAATCGATATCAGTCTTATAGCTCTGACCGGCTGATGTTCTTTTCATAAAACGCAGCGAGTGATCCCCGTCTCCATTTCAAACTTGAGCGAAATAGTTCATTCTCTTTTCCCTTTGGCTTAAGATTCTTTTTTTCCTCTGGTTTCCCGTCGTGTTCATGAGATAGGGAAATTTTTGATGAAGAAGAACCTCCAGCATAGATTTCACTTGGAAAAAAACCCCGGCTAATCATTACGAGGTATACAGGCTTTACAACTCTTGTACAATCTTCTTCTTCTTCTTCTTCTTCTTCTTCTTCTTCTTCTTCTTCTTCTTCTTCTTCTTCTTCTTCTTCTTCTTCTTCTTCTTCTTCTTCTTCTTCTTCTTCTTCTTCTTCTTCTTCTTCTTCTTCTTCTTTTTCTTCTTCTTCTTCTTCTTCTTTTTTTCTTCTTCTTCTTTTCTTCTTCTTCTTCTTCTTCTTCTTCTTCTTCTTCTTCTTCTTCTTCTTCTTCTTCTTCTTCTTCTTCTTCTTCTTCTTCTTCTTCTTCTTCTTCTTCTTCTTCTTCTTCTTATTCTTGTTTTTTCAGGGTTGATAGAACTTAACATTAATCATGACAATCCACATTACATTAAGGAACTACTGAGGGCAATTGTATCTTAACCCGTCCAAAGAAGACATACCCTGGTTTTCTCATCATGAAAATGGCTTAATTCATGACTGTAAAGCTATTAAAGGAGAAAATCATAAAAACAATAATACTTTATATGACATGGTTTGTAACCAAAAAATTATCAGTGCACTTGTTTAATTCATCTAGATGTCAATAAAGTTAATTGAAAAATAATACATGGATCATACACCTTTCAAGGAAATGACATAAATTTTGTTCCTCTATACACTCCTGGCACATTTCACTCAAAACTACGGTTGATGTTCATTCATAAGAGATATTTTTCGCCATGGTGGCCGAACGTGGTAGATTTTCCAAAGCGGTAATTTCATTTAATAAGATTAAACGCCATTTAGCACGATAGTGTCATCATATCAAAGTGGAAATCTATAACGCGTATGAAGGACACGTTTATTAATTGTTCCCGAATGCTTTTAAGTGACCTCTTTATACACGTACGCGTTCATTATAAAGCTTCCCAATATTGTAGTAAATACTCCACTGAATTTCATCGTTTAACGTGAGTTAATAATGGTCTGTGTCCCCTATTAACCGCTTTAATTTTGATAGCTCTGATTATACATCAGCCGTATCTTTTCTGTTGAAGGACACTTGTCTTGTAAGGTTTTTTCATGTTTCTTTTGACGTCATTTGTTACATATTTTTCTGACGATGCAATCCAAGGTCTTGGACACAAATCGGATAAACTTTGTTTTGGCATGACCAGTAATGGCCACTTAAGCGGAACAGCCAAGATGACGACTGTTTAACAAAAAATGTTGTCTTCTATGGCCAATACACCAGCGGCGGATATTTATCTTCATCTTGCTTGACGTGAGATGGTCCAGTGATACTTTTAGGAATATATTGAACATAATGTCTACTTATAAATCACATCTTTTCCTTTTCTCTCTCTCTTCTTGAAATTGTATATTTCTAAGTTGTTTTGATTTTTCTTCTCTTTTCAGAAAGCACTTCACTTAAGGACACAGTTGTTTTTAAGTGAACTGAATTCAATTTATAACAAATGAATTGATTTTCGCTTCCAGAAAATGATAAGAAATTTAAAAGAAATGTATGTATGATAAGTCTTTTGTGACAGACAAAAATGCTTTTTTTATTATTCAGTAAAAAAAAAAAAAAAAAAAAAAAACAGGATGCAAGGCTCGTTTCAGTCGACTTTAGTGTCAACTCTCAAGCACAGTACTGTCAATTGCCCATGTATATGAAAATGTTTTCTAAATAGTTTATGAAAATGTGCTTCCTCTCTTTTATTATTGCAATTTATGTTTAAGCCATATATCGATGTATAAAGCATCGAGTTTTTTTACATGTAAAATTTTGTTATGAATGATTTGTACAAAATGTATTTGATTTGAGAGAAAAAAAAAAAAAATATCATTAAAAAAAAAACTCGTACGCAGCTCGTTATAAAGGTAATGATTCAGATACTAAGGAGAGGAACAGATACATAGGACATAACTCTCACCGTAAATTGCATGATTCGACGTAACCTCTTGGTAATTCTTTTTAAGATGACGAAAATGAAAATCCCCTTAACCTGGAAATTACAACGTATTATGGCCCACCTGGGAGTTATGGATTCGAATTTTGATAGAAAATAGGCACGAATACATACTCGTTATCCATTCCCCGCAGGAGTATTTGCATGTTAAAAGTCGTTGATGCGTGGTTATGGACTTAAGAGATGGAGGACATTTGAAAAATATAATGAATGAAAAATGGAGTTCTGTCATCTTCTGCGAACACAAATGTATAGGGTAGGTAGGTATTACAAGTAGGCATGTATATAGGGAGGTGGCTTTGTAGATAGGTAGAAGAGTGGAAGTTAAACATAAGAGCTAGATTTGACAGGAAAATCATGTCGTTTGTAAACTCTTATTGTATTTTGTTACTGAAAATAATCTACTCACACTCCAAAGAAATCCAGGATACCCTACTTAAAGTTCAAGCTTAAGGTTCGGTCTCGTTCTGATAATTTTAGAGAGATAAAGCAAACATCGTAACGGTGAATACTTCCATGATAAAACCCTGGTTGGCTTTGAGGGTCAGCTAATAACCATCGGTAAATTATCCCATTGAAATTGTATAAGATGCTGACAAGAGGATTGATTTTCTACACAAGTTCCCGATGGCAAACACCTAGTAGCTAGGGTTCACTTTTTTCCAGAAACGATTAAGACCATCAAAAAATGCTATCACCGTAGATTGAGTATCTAGCATGCAGAAATAGAAAACATCATAGAAGACATAAGATGTCCAAAGGCTTCCGTAAGTCATACAATTCAGAGGAAGAAATGGCACATAATCATATACTAGTAGTGATGATAATTGTTAAAATGCTAACAGTTAGAGAAATAGAAATTGTGAGCGAGTACTGTGTTATATTGATGCAGTGAATGATAGTTTCAAGGCGCTGTGAGACAAGCATTATCACACCAACTATGATTTCATTTATATCTTAGTGTATGCATAGATTCAGAATTGTTGTTAACTGGTTAGAAGTTTACGACTATAAACCATATTTAAAAGGCCCCTGCAACCCAAACGCAACCCAAATGCAAGTTGTTGGGGTTTTTTTCCTGTTGATGTGTAGGGATGCATACAACTAATATTCTGTTATTCAAACATCTAGATTATGTTTCATAGATTTTTAGATGTTTGTTTTTTTGAAATATTTTTCGCAACCTCCTAAGCTCCACCCTAAAAAAAGGCTCCAGATCTCATTCCTACAATGACATCATATGTCAATCATCAGTCAGCTACACTAACATTCAAGAAAAGACAGTGAAATGTAACGTCCCCAGCTCAGCACATGCTCACAATAGAATTGCATGCTTTCAAACAATACCTCCTCAATACCATTCTTTTCCTGGTGATGCTACAGCATGTCTGACATAGCAACTCCTACGAAGGCATTGTATGGTCCATTAGAACAGATGGTCATCTCTGGCGAAGCTACATACCACTATCTCCCCTTAGCTCACTACTGATTGACAGATGATGTCATAGCAGGAATGAGATCTTGGACATTTTTCTTAGGGTGGGGCTTAGCATGTTTGAGAAAATTATTTTAAAAATATTTTTAAAATTCATGAAACATATTTAGATGTTTAAATAACAAAATTTAAGTTGTATGAATCCCTGCACATCAACAGGAATCAACTTGCATTTGGGTTGCAGGGGACCTTTAATCAAAAGTATACCTTAAACAGGACTATTAACGCTGATTATTACTTCCAATTATTACACGTTCATAACTACTTGAATATGACCATAACTAAATTCCGTTTATTAAATGTAGGGCGTAGTTTATAAAGAGCAACTCTTCAAAGAAATTTTTCCTTTTCTTGCAAGTGCAATTTCATCTCCTCCTCTCTCATGGTGTTACAATTTCAGACCAATATTACAAGAAAGAAAAATCAATACGAGTATGGTCAACCGAGTTTGATATCCATAATAGTGTTCTATCATTTTAATACTCTCCTACTCTCTCTCTCTCTCTCTCTCTCTCTCTCTCACACACACACACACACACACACACAAAGACACACTTTCTTTATCTCTCTCTTTCTCTCTCTCTCTCTCTTTCCGAGGAGTCGACATTGCATGGGGCGCCATGTTTCACACCTGTGTGACCATGTACTCAAGACAATACTCGTTTGTACAGCTGGATGCGGTTGCTATGGAAACGAGATGGAATCTGTAAACACGATATAAGATACAGGGTTGATTCAAGCTACTTGTATATATTTTAGATTTAGGATATTGGTCATCCATCTTTGTGCAGAAGTTTGGCAGTTGTATGATTATACAAATATTTTATAGTCATATTCAAATCATATGCCGGACTATGGATAACAGACTACTGTCGTGTACTGAATATCATATTCAAAACAACTATAAGTAAGACGGCGTATGCTGATCATTAAATGAAATATTGAATTCCTTTTACTATTTATATTCAAAACGGTGAATTGACAGCTGAAGATGTGTGCTTATCTAATAAGCAATGCCCAGCGTATGGACAATGACTAGTACTGAACAATAATATATACCAATAGTCATTAATTTACTACATATGTCCAGTATTTGCCGAGTCTTCTAATTCTCCTGCATTCCACACTACCACTCATTCATGATTGCGTACTTTTATGGTTTAGCAAATAACAAAATTATCTAATGGCTTAATCGTTTTAATACATATTTATTTCCAAACTAATTGGTTTTTCTCCCTGCCATTACTTTTTCCAAAATATCATCCTGTCATTTAGTAAATGTCAATGTCATATATCAGAATCACCAAGGACTTTTTTTTGTGTGTGACTGAATGAGGGCCCACAATGATATGTATTATTGCAGAGTGTAATGCCGTAGATTGATGCTATGTACATCATCCAGGATTAGAAATTCTTCAATTTCTTCAACTTGCATTCAGCATCAGTGTGGATGGATTAACGCTGTGTAGTAAAAGTTATTATTTGCATTTCATTTTCAGTCAATTCTCCGTGCTAGGTCACACAATTGGGCAAACTTGAGTGCATATCTGGATCAGCTTAGACATTTTTATTTGCACTCCCTCAACAAGAAATTAATGTGATATCAAATATTGATCAAGTTTCAACCAGACGGAGAGGGAATTCTTTCGATGAAAGAGTAAACATGTTTTATTTGACCAACGGAATTGGTGCTGCTTGACAAAGTTGTGTCAAGAAAGGTCATCATAATACCTTTTATTCAATAAGTAAAAAGGGATAGCATAAATCTGGGAACTCATATAGCGATCAAAGTGTTATTTGAATTGCTGAGCTAGTACATTTCTACGGCATCATTTCATTGATAAAGACGACCATGATGACGGTAAATTCACCATGGTTTTGAACAATGTCGAGCCATCCTCATGTTCAATACTAGTTTATGTTAAACCCATTACAATACTTCTCTCGTGCATATGTACGAGTTGTGATTGGAATTGAAAAAGTTTCATTTCTTTATGTTCATATTATGACGTCACAAACGATTTTCAAAAATGCACCCAACCTGCTTGCTTCAGATATGGAGTTTTCAAGCAAAATTGTATAGATATGCTTTCTCTAACTGCGTCTTGCTGGATCTAACATGATAAGCTTCCAATCCGGCAGTTGTCAAATTTACAACTTTTGAAAACGTTGCACTTCTCGGTGTTTTATGTGAAGTGTATTGTAACTCTAATTTACTAATGAATAATTTCTGATCATGAGGAGATATCGCTTACAACAAAAGAAATCGAAATATCTTTCTTTGTCGGTTTTGTTCATAAAGAAGTAATCGCAATGGCAAATTTAGCGTTGTACATGTATTCAAAAACTTTATATTATTTTGTAAACATTCAATTAAAGATTACGTAGACACCCTTGAGAGCTAAATATCCAAAGCCTAATAAAAGCCACATTGGCCACGACGTACTAACATACACAAGGCATGACGCATGCAAAGATTACTGAAACGTGATGAAAGCTCAGTCGGTATGAAAATAGCTCTGCGAAATAATTGTTTTGAATTTGGCGTTAATCAAGGACTGCCGTCTCGTAATCCACATCTCTAATTCCGTATCTATCAATTACAGTCGATGCTGCAGACAAGGAAAATCAGGATTGCATTGAGTGACGTGTTTTGGAACAAATCATAAAATGAACGGTGGAAAATTTGGGACCATTATAGGTAATTAGGGAAAGATGTGTTTTGGTAAAGCATTGTGAACTTTTTTCAGATGTCAGCGCTCTGGAAATTGCCATCGAATTTGCTTCCAATACGCAATTCTTCCCAAATTATAAAGCATAAACCAAGAGTTCTGTATGTGTCTTCCTAATGTACGTTCAATCAGATTATGATCCATGTTGCTTTTTAACGTAAATAGTTGGATTTAAAAAAAAGTTTGTACGACACATGCTCCGGCTACATTTGCTTCGCGGTCATATGTCCTCAGTATTCTAACACGATTCCTAACTTAAAAGCTGGACCAGATACTATACCTATTTTCTAAATGTCAAGGAGTGAATTTGCCACTCGACATTAAGTGTGAAGGAACTTTCACTCCAAAATTGAGTGGTAAAGTACTCCCTTTTGAATGACATGCCGATATTCCTTCGTCAATCGTCTCACTCACTGACAGAGTGAGCCTGTGTTCCGCTCAATGTCGTATGCAGACTGAATTATTTTCACTCGTGAGCAACGAGTGACACAAGGCAACCGCTTAAAATTCATTGTCAGTGTCATTTCTTTGTTTTGAACAAAACTATAGGCACCACTCTTGAAAAGGATTGGTTAATACTCTAACGAACCAGAGCTAAATAGTTTATAAGTGACAGCACATCGGTTACAACGTGGAAACCAATAGAGATTACAACATATCGGTACTGGCTGGGCTTCAGGCAGGAAAATGAGCATAATTCGCATATTCAAATGATATAGGGGTTTTGTAATGACTCATTTTGATAGATTATTTATTGATAAAGTTGTCTTGCCTAGAATCAGTGGTTACATATCTTCCATTGTCGTCTTCGCTGTTGCCGGGTCACCAAAATGTCCACTAGTTGGATATTTTGATAGTGTACGTATTGTAGGCGTTGTGGTGAATAATTATGTTCTTTATAAAAAGCAATCTATTTGTGACTGGTGTTCATCAAATTAATGCACGAACTTGATATTTAAATACCTAATATTTTTAATTTAAAAAACGTCATTGTTTGTGACAAAATTTAGAAATTAATTTGAAAAGTGAATTCGCTGCATGGATACATTAGTGACGAAGCCGTAGTTTAATATTTGGGTATTTAGTATAGGTAGCAGTATATTTTAAGATACATGATAAATAAATTAAAGGGGGCACTCCTATCCTCTTTAAAATCGGGTGTCTGTTTAACGTTTACCGACGTAAAGCAGATCACTTTCCAGAATATCATTTCAAAATATATTTTTTATCAGTGTACATGTACAGCAGGTATTCTAATACAATTATACACATTATTTTCAAAATACAAAATATACAATTCATAATTTTAATCGGTTTTAATCAATCAAGAAAGACACTAACTAAAGGCACTAACCTTGCCTATTTTAATATTTTAAAATATATTTTAGATCATTTTATAACCTGTATGAAATGTCATATAACTTCAAGAGTCAAATCAAAATGACAATAATGTCAGTATGTTACAGTTTATTTCATATTCAATGAAATTCTCGGAATATATGGAAGTGACTGAAACGTGTAATTCCAAAATCCAGCAAGATATCGCCGCATAGTTTGGAAATTGATGGTGCTTGTATATCAGATCCACCTAAAATAGCTAATGCTTTCAATAACCTTTTTACTACCTGTGCTGCCAATAGAACAAAAAACCTGAAAAGTTCTAGAACTGAATCTCATATCGGTGACGATATTCCGATTAATCCTATCTCACAATTTGATTTGGAGTGTGTGTCTGAGGATTTCGTCATTAAGGAAATTGATCGCATGTGTAAAGATAAAGCTATACTGGCGATGACCACATTTCTTGTCGTCTTCTAAAAATGAAGAAACACGTGATAGCGGGATCGTTAACCGATATGATAAATACATCTTTGACCACGGGATGTGTACGCAAGGGTTGGAAAGAAGCTCAAGTAATTCCAATTTTTAAAGCTGGTGATATGTCCGATCCAGGCAATTACCGCCCAATTTCTATTTTGTCTGTTGTAAGCAATATCATAGATGAATTGACGATAATAATATATTGAACTCCAGTCAGTCTGGTTTTCGAGCAAAGCATTCTACATCAACAGCACTCATGAAATTGGTTAACAATTTGTCATGGAACATTGAAAACAGACAGATCTCTGGAGTCGCTTTCATAGACCTTCGTAAAGCATTTGATACTGTTGATCACAATCTATTATTAGGAAAGTTATCTGCTACTGGATGTTCACATGAATGTGTAAAATGGTTCAGATCTTATTTAACAGGTCGTGAACAGTCTGTTCATTTTAAAGGTGCTAAATCTAATCCATTAACTGTATTGATAGGGGTATCACAGGGATCTATATTGGGTCCGTTATTATTTTCCATCTATGTAAATATTTTACCAAATTGTATATCTAATGGTTATGTTGATATGTATGCGGACGATACCACTTTAAGTGTCAGTTGAAGTAGCGTAGCTGAGGTTGAACAAAATCTTTCTTTCGCATTGGAATAATTAATGGTATGGATTAATCAAAACCGCCTTGTACTAAACACCGAGAAGACATGCGTGATGGTCATAGCTTCGCGTGCTAATTTAAACAGAATAACATCCTTCAATGTTTCTATGAATGGAAAGGTATTGAAAAGAGTTAATGTCGCCAAATGTCTTGGTATATTAATTGATGAAGAATTGAATTGGTCCAAACACGTTGACAAAGTAACAAAGGTAACTCAAAGAAATGTCAGTGTAATAAAACGAGCGAAGGATTATTTACCATTAACATCTTTAAAGATGCTGTATAATGCACTCTTGTTGCCTCACTTTGATTACTGTTCCTCTGTGTGGTCAAATCGATATCAGGAACAAACGTATAAACTTCAGAAATTTCAAAAACGAGCTGCTAGAATAATTTCAAACAAAAGTTATGACACTCCATCAAGTGAATTAATTAGCAATTTGAAATGGATGCCAATTGAGAAACGATTTGAATTTCAGCGTGTTACTATGATGTTTAGGTGTACACATAATTTGGCACCATCCTATTTACAAGAAAGTTTAGTTAAAGTAAGTGACATTCATCAGTATCATACGAGGCAGGCAGATGAAGGTTTACTTTCTGTGCCCAAGTATAAACAGAATGCTTTAAACATAGCCCCCTCGTACAGTGTCGTATCTTCAATTATAGCATGGAATCAGTTGGATAGATCACTAAAAATGGCAAGCTCTGTGAACACATTTAAATGTATGTTCAAAAGATCTTGCAATATCTGTTCCCAATAAGGTAGAATGGCAAGAGGAATTTCATTTAGTTTCTTAGCTGAAGTTTTCCTGCCATTTCTTATCACATTTCTACGCATTCTCTTGTAAATTCAAAAGATTGGTTTGATTCGTTTACAGAACAGCGTGGCAAAAGAGTCATATTCATTTTTATTGCTAGGAAATTTCACTTGATGCTATTTTATTTTTGTCTTCATCAGATATAATTATGTCATTTTTTATTGCCCTGATTTGCAAAATATGTTTCATGGTTTGTTTCTTTGCCCAAAATGTACGATGGCATAATGCTTTTCAAAATGTATGAATGATTTAATATCATTCATTATCAATAATAAATAATTTGTATTTTACAGTTTTATAAGATACACTGTACATTCGATTGCTATACTACTAGTATATTATATACAATCATTGTGTAATCTTTGAATAAGTATACTATCCTGTAATATATTTTGTAAATATGTATATAACATTTTTGTTTCTATACTGAGCTAATGTAGTCTTTATACTTTGTGTATGTATTCAAACTATATAATGCCATTTCAAAATAACTAATATATACATGATTATTTTTTCAACGGATTTTAGAAAATATCACTGTCTATACATATGATGAGTTATTAAGATGATAGAAATGTGCAACGATTTCAACATTTTCGTAAAAAACAAAAGTTAGTTACGAGGATAACATATACTTTGTATAATCATATATATATGTTCTTATTTATTTTTTTATTTTTTTTTTGTTATGAGTTTATTTTCATGATTTTGTGGGCTATTATTGTTACTTATTATTGCTATCAGGGCCTCATGGAAGACCACCAAATTTGGTGATGATGAGTCACCCTGTATAAATATCAGAAATAAATAAAGAGATAAATAAAATGAAGTTTATGAGTCAAGGAGGCATTCGAGATTTAATTTAATGTTCATCAGAATTATTATGCGTCTTGTCTAATCGTGTGTTGTTGTTTTTTTTTTTTTGGTATTTTCAAGGAAATGGAAAAAATGAGATTTAGTTTAAAGAGAGAATGCTGTACTTTGTCTTTAATCAGTTTAGATTTAACTCAAATGGCTGATAACTATTAATGAAAGTCATCCCGAATAATTACATGCATTCCAATAACTTGCATAAGTGTTTCATGAATACCAATACTTGATGCTGTTATAAGTCTTTTCCTTTGCCGGGTGGACTGAACTTCTATCCGCCAGGGGAGTGTTTCATCAAGCGTTTTGTCAGTGATTTTTACCGACTACTGTTATAAGCTACTGAAATCCTTGCATCTGATTGGCTGAGAGCAAATTTGTCAGTAAAATCACTGACAAAACGCTTGATGAAACGCTTCCCAGGCCTATTCCATCCAGCTCACTGAACGCAGTTTTATTTTACCACCTGCCTTCAGGGGAGCGTTTCATCAAGCTGTTTTGTCAGACATTTTTACCGACAACTGTTATAAGCTACTGAAATCCTTGCATCTGATTGGCTGAGAGCAAATTTGTCAGTAAAAATCGCTGACAAAACGCTTGATGAAATGCTCCCCCGAATCCCATACTTAGCCTTATTTCACGAGATTTATTATGCCTGTCATTTCTTTGCACTCTTCAAACTAGGATATTCCAGAATCTCTAAAGTTTTGTCCTGTTGTGAGGCGTAAGACAAGGGTTGGTGTCTCTGATGAAGTCCATGAATGTTGCAAGATCATCATACTATCCATAATATCGTTCTTGGTACATTTTCTTCGAGGGTGTCCAAACTTCATCCCCATCTCTCTCTCTCTCTCTCTCGTTTCTTCTTCTTCTTCTTCTTCGTCTTCAGGAGCGTCACAATGTGACGGACAAGAGCGCTATACATGAAGCCACCATTACTATTATTATTATTATTCTACTACTTCTTCTTCTTCTTTGATGATACTTAATACATAGTATGTTTTCACGTTCTACAGCATACTGTATTTTTATTATAATTACAGAAATACACCTCTAATGTTACTTTACATATTCCTCTCCAACTTCTCTGTCTTTTTTCTGCTCCATCGAATGTTTTACTACTGTACACCTGCTTCTCTTCCTCTTCAATTTGCTGATTCCCAGGCCCCATCTCTATTTGTATTAGAGTACGGTTTGTTGGATGCAGCTAACTAGGCCCCATTCCACGTCTCGTCTTTCCCCTGGTCAACGCCTGGCGGAGCAATTTACCCCCGGCGCTTCACCTGTGCTAGATACATGTACATGCATCTTAGTCTTGACTTTGTGGACATGATAAGAAGGGTGTAATCTCAACGAAATTTGTTTAAACCAGAGATTCTTCAGAAATGATTTGCTGTACGTCTGTCGACTTAAGTTTTAAGATTCAAGATAACCCTTTTACAACACTTACGGAGTCTAGTATACATACAATACCTAAACTACAACATACGCTATTATAATTCATACCCTTTTCGCAATATGAAACAAAGTACAAGTGTTATTTAAGATATAGAAATTTTAGTCACAATGATATGTTTATGTTGAATGTTGATATTCATTTTGTCTTTTGGTAAGAAAGTAAGTATATGCTCGGGCCTCAACAAAGGGCATTAGCGCATCGACTGGATTTCGAACACGGGACCTCCGAGTTTCGACACCGCTCTCTAATATATAGCCACTATACTTCCGGAGTAACTTGCAATATGTAGTATGAAGAAGTCTGTTCAAAATTCGTTCCTACATTAGGTTTCGAGACATGACCGCTAGTTTTATTTCACAAGTACGTGATGATATGAGGAGGCGTAGAAATAAGATGTCAAACGAGAGACATTAGGGTAGACCTCGCAAAGACAATAAATGATTTGATTCTGTTGCCATGGAGAAGCCAATATGTTTCCGAAATGGCGGACAATTTAGAACCATTTGCGAAGTCAAGGTCATACAAATTGTAGGTGAATTCAGTTTCGTCCAATGTGTAGGCCTGTATATGCATCCCTGCCAGGCAGTCGTGATTTTAAGTTACGTGTGAACCTGAACATATATGATAAGCCCTTCTGCACTTGGACAAGTATCATAAATGAAATTCAAGATTGATGACTTGACATGAAAATGTTTCAGCTATAAATTGGAAATCACAAAATGTCCCATATCGTATATCGTACGATAGAGGTAATTGTTCCTTTATTCTGGATGAAATTTTTTAGTCCAAAACACATAGCTCACCACTCACATTAGAGCGACATATGACTATACCAGGGTCCCTTTAGAATGGCGTCTGTGTACAACAGACTATCTACGTCATAGCTATGATAGCGAAGGTGTGCAGTTTGGAAGGAAACGCCGAAAACTGGTCGCGGGAAAGTACGGACTTCTTGACCTACAATGTATCTCAATGAACATGATTTATTGTGCAAAGAGGGATACCGAAGATGCACTTGACGCGTACCTCTTACCCTGTGGGAGCAGACTATACCTTCTCCTAATCTCATGCCCTGGTAAAGAATTTAAACATTCCTGGTTTCAGGTGTTATTGTTTCCTTTAAAAGTAAGTTAATCTAAATTAAAGCGCCACAGCATCATCAATCATAAAAGAACGCAGAAGAAGAGGTCCCTATCACAATGATAATGGGTTTTCCCTACAATTTGATACCCTTTTTCATTAGTTTGACGACCAATATCGATTTGGTATTAAAGGTTCCCCTAACTACTTGCCAATAAATCCTATCCCAAAAAGGATTTTTGAAAAAGTGTGCCATAGAAGAAAATTGACGAGTGTTGGCTTATCAAATGTGATTAGGGTTAAAAGTTATAAGTCTTTCACTGGATTCCAGGCTCGAGTAAAGTATTCCCTGCGATTACTGTAGAAAACTATTAAGTATTAAAGATTTCTCCCTTTTAACTCCTCACCAACATCCTTTACACACATCTAAACATGAGGAATGTATTAACTTTCATACAATTTGGGACAACCATAACATAGCCATCGTTGGTAATGTTATGGTTGTCCCAAATGTATTAACTTTCATACAATTTGGGACAACCATAACATTACCAACGATGGCTAACCCGCCTAAACGGTCGATATAAATGTATTAAAAACCCACATTGTTACACTGCAAAAACCAGGGTGTTAATTCAACACCATCTTGGTATCAGTATTGGGCTACACCAGATAAGTGTAAAAACAACACCAGTTTGAAACTGGATTACACTAGATAAGTGTTAAAATAACCCCAGTTGGTGTTAAAGCAACACGACTTTGATTCGAATCTGGTGTTGTTTTAATACATCTGGTGTAGCCCAATGTAGATACCGAGATGGTGTTGAATTAACACCCTAGTTTTGCAGTGTATATGGGCAATGTGGTCATATATCAACTTTTAATAATAGCTGTTATATGTTTATTCTACCCGATCAAGAATGATAAATAGGAATTATCATATATCATTCATACATATATGAATAACACAAAATGTTTATATTAAAATATATTTTATTTCACTGGTGAATATGACACCAACATTTCCTTGAAAGGTGTCTGATTTTCGCCCTTTGGTTCAATGGATGATTAACGAAAGTCCAACAAGATGATTTGTTGCTTTTTTTTTTTCGTCACCACAATACATCTTACGGAATTTTTGATAATCTTGATAACGATGTTCGTTTCTCTGTTTTCTCTCCAGCATGCACTCTGTACTGAAGGAGAAGGCAATACTGAACGAAGGCTCAGAAGATGAACTGGTAAGTGAATAAGTGTATATGAAACACGATAAAAACTACTTTCGAAAAATAAACTCAAAGACAATTTCAATAGCCCTGTCTATCACCTTTAGAAATGTGCGAACATTACAATGGCGTATTACGTAATCCGAACAAGATTTCTATGGGCACTACAATAGGCCTTTGAAATTGCCCTTGAGTTTATTTTTCAAAAGTAGTTTTTATCGTGTTATGACCTTGTCACGAGTGACAGAAGTAATGTCAGTTGCACACGCTGCGTCATTTATATGCTGATGCAAGACTGGCAAAGCAACTTACGTCAACTTACGTCATTGACGCGCCGCGTAAGAGTGATAGCATACACAAATTGAATTCAAATTTGAACGGTGAAAATATTTGCGTTGAATTACTGGCGTATAGGCTTATTGCCGTCGCAAGCTTGATTAGCGTATGTAATAGCACAATCGAAATGATGCTTTGTGTTCAACAGGCATATAAAAGGAGGGTGGGATTGCCGGTGTTCAATGGACAAGAAAGCTGGAGGGTTTTGCATTGGTTGGGAATGCCGATATTATAATGGGAAGGTTAGGATTCGAAGTCTTTCAGTGATTGCTGGGAACGATATCTGTTGCTTCCATACTAATTTGAGTTGCAATGACAATAATTGATGCGTTCTCCTAAGCAAATACTAATGTCATATATATTTTTGAAGGAACTGTGATCTATTTTCTACAATTTGCCCACTCGGATTTCATTTTCAAATCAGCAAATGTTCTTTTTCCATGTGTGGAGGAACGGTTCTGTGTGGGGGTTTTGTTTTTATGGGTACTAATGTTTCTCATCAAATCTGGTTAGGAGAAAATAGGTCTGTCTAAGCAGGTGATCATTTTTCAATAGATTAGATAAGACATGTAATGAAACAAATACAGCTTAAAACATGTATACCTGCGAGTCTAATGTAGGCCTTTTAAATATTTTTACAATGAATAAGGTTACGTGAAGTTACGATATTGGCTTTGCTTCAGGGGCTTTGCGAGAAAGAAAATTACATCTATTTATTTTATAAACAAAATTATTGATACGTTTCTTTAGAATTCCAGTGATGAAATGTACTGATGAAACCTATTTTTAGTGGGGTTTTGTTTTGACAATGTCGGGAATACCACGGGTGTCCCGTTGATGAGTCCCATCCATACGAAATACGACTCCCACTTTATTCTTCCCTTCAGAAACAAACATCGTAACCTTAGATTTTACAGTGATGAACTGCAAAAAAAAAAAAAAAAAAATCCTCCCCGGACTGTAATATTCCGAAGGGCAAATTCCAATCACTTTATTACATTTTCGATATGATTATGATAAGGGACAGATCTGAAGAAGTCAAGTCATTTGACGCTAAAGCGACTTTGGTGATTCTACCCCAGACACACCGACCAGACAGACACCATATCGTCAACAGACCGAACAAAAAATTACATTAACCCGATTGACCGGGAACTGGTCGGTTAGGAGTCGGTGTGGCGTAGGTTTGGCGGTGTGACTCGGATATAAATTGAGACAGATATTACACGGACTTGGGTATATTGATCGCAAAGGTCGTCCAAAGGAAATTGATATGGGTTTATGAGTTGAACTTGACTGCGGGTGTTACGGTCAGTTATTGTGGTTGGTACAGCCACAAAGCTAAAGTCGGGACAATACAGATTTTGGAATGATATGTGCTTGAAGCAAATATGCAGTCCAAAGTAGAGAAGTTTGTTTTTACATAGGCATGATATGCATCATGATATATTGATAATATCAGCTGTCGAAATTTATTCATGATGTCATTCTCCCTACAGCTTAACTCAATTTTCCTGTATAATCATTTAGAGTAGAGAACACTTGTCACAAAGAAGTATTTTCCCAGAAAGTTAATATGATAAAAATTCCAAAATTCTGGAGTGTATAAAGTATATTTCGAATTTTATTTCTAGTGCATACTGTCGCATTTCTTAACAGAGTCATCTTCGTTGTCGAAAGAAGAATTTACTTGATTTTCCCAGTAAATGTAACAAAAGATCAAAGTAACGGGCTAAAACAGTGTACACAAGAAGCAGCTATGATTTTAAACGCTTAAAGAACAGTTACTGGAGTTCCATGTTACATATATAATCCATTTTTTATATATATATTCAGTCAATGAGAAACGTTCATCTTGTTTGGTGAAATTTTAATGGATCCTTTATGGAGTTCAGAACGTTGTGAAAAAGTCATGAAGTTTTGTGGTAGGGTAACCTCACCAACGAAAAGCCCTTCATGTAACATGGGTAGTTGTATGTATGCCATCAGGAGCACATTTAACTCTTTGTATGTCTTACAAAATACTGTTCTATGGGATTATGTGTCTGTGCGATTATGTGTCTGTGGAAATATGAGTCTGGGCAAAATTCAAGCAATGGCACAGTAAAGGTGAATATATATATCATTAGGCGTTTAGGAGCCCAGAAAAAAAGGAAGGGCAATCTTTGCAAATAGCAAGAAACTTAAGGAATTCAGAAAACTGTTTGGACCTGCTCGCCCCCCCCCCCCCAATTATCATGCCTTTGTGCAAGAATAGACTGATCTGTTATCATTCATAGATGACATCTTCAAAAACTAACGCTTCCAAAGTTGGCAAATTTCGGCGTCTATCCCTCAGTGTAACTAGGGCATATGTGTTGTTTTTTTTTCCAACTTTTACAAGTCCTACCATATTAATCTTCATTCCCCTCCAGCCCTGATCATCTCTCATAGCAGCCGATAATCTCAGGTTTTCGCTCTAGTACGTATCATCGATCGATTAGCACCTTAAGATTGATCGATTATTGGCATGCCTGACTAGTCTTGAGTATACTTCTCAATATATGGCTGATATCAACATACGCCCTCCCGCCCTTCTGAATGATCCATGTTGAGAGAGTACATGACATAGGCGACGAATCAAGGAAGAAACGCATGAGTGCGTTCATGTTGGCATGATCTGTATCAGCAAATGTCAGAAGTTCATATCCCATCCCCTCGAAGGAGAATGAAACCCTGGGGAAAACTCATTTTAATGAAAAGAGAGGATAGAGAGAAGCAATTTTTTTTTTAAAGTTCCATCAAAATCGGTTAAGAAATGAGAAAGTTATGAAAGCTTGAAAAGTCTCAATTTACTTTCTATGGCGATCCTCAAATTGGCAATGTTGCTTCAAAATGACAGGTTTAGTAGGACAACTCTCCATATGTTTTGTACACAAAATTTCATATTTTCCCCCATTATCTCTCAAGGTGCAGCATGTCTCCCTCTTAGCTCAAGATATATCATGGAGAAATGTATTTGACACAACATATGTTGAGTTCACAAAAAGGCAAGCATCATTTTTAGAGATAATGGAGAAAATATGAAATTTTGTGTAGAAAACACATGGAGAGTTGTCCTACTCTACCTGTCAATTTGAAGCAACATTGCCAATTTGAGGATCGCCATAGAAAGTAAATTGAGACTTTTCAAACTTTCATAACTTTCTCATTTCTTAACCGATTTTGATAGAACTTTTTTTTTAATTACTTCTCTCTATCCTCTCTTTTTATAAAATGTATTTTCCCCCAGGGTTTCATTCCCCTTTAACTTAACCAGGCCTCTAAACTTCATGGAGGATTCAATATTCTTTCTTAATCAGAAAAGATACGGATAGAAAATTATCAAAATTGTCATTTTATATGGAATTTCTCAAGACTGTTTGCTCATTTCCTTCGCTTGCTCGCTGAAGTCCCTCTGGTGGCTGATTAAAGCTTCCGTATACCACTGTATGCTCCTTTACCCCTTTGAAATCACGCTTCAAATTATTTTAGTTCACATTTATTTTCTTTTTTTCATAAAAAAGCGTACTCAGTATTAACTACTTTTTCCGAATCATGATTATATCTTTTACTCAATGGTCTACCCTAAAGGATTGTTACGTAAATCGCGTGAACTTGATGTCCTCTTTTAAGTTCCATACAGGCGTCCCCCAGTCGTCTTTCGACCCTGTAGCAATGACGTAGATTTGCTTAATAGTCCCTTGTGTATGATCAGCTTTGGGCCTGTTTCGCTCCATCGCTCAGAATAACTTCCCCAATAATGATTCGTAATTATGCGTAGCCACAAGTAAATTTGGTGAAGACCTGGGGAGCGTTTCATCAAGCGTTTTGTCAGTGATTTTTACTGACAATTTTGCTCTCAACCAATCAGATGCAAAGATTTCAGTAGCTTATAACAGTTGTCGGTAAAAATCACTGACAAAACGCTTGATGAAACGCTCCCCAGTGCAGCAACAAAAGAAGATTTTGTGGCGGCATGGTGAATGGATGATAACCGTAGAGCCAACATTATATTGAACTTAAACCTAAGCTCCATGTTAATATCATTTAATACAAACAGATCTAATTTATATATAATTGGATGAACTGCGTACTTCTAAATGTACATGATAAAACAGTTCTGACGTTTTCCGTTTCTACGTATCAAATCTTATTCAGTGAAATTCAGTTAATATAGTAACAGTCATATTTTGGAAAGTTACTTGAGACCGAGTAAAACACAGTTTGTGCACATCATTTGAAATAATGGTTAATCCAAGTTCATCTCATGATTTACACATTGACACTATTTAGTTATAGCACATTAAGGACTGTGAAATGCCGACAATGATTTTTTCGATTTTGATTTTTTAATTGAATAATGTCTTTTCTTTGTTGAGCAGTAAAGGTTATCTTGAATCTGTTATTGAACCTTTTTGCCGAAGTGCAATAATTTTAAAATTTAATGACATGCAAATAATTCAATGCGGCGACAATGAGTATATGAGTAAATAACATGCGAAAAAAATATAATGCGTTGACAATAAGTATGATTTGACAGATATTTCAAAAGAAAATGGAGAGTCTGAAAATAGGAATCGGACGCGTTTGGACAATGAAGAAAGATGATTACAATTCATGATTTAGTGCGGAAGTCATTTGTCGAGGAAATATTGGTTCTGTAAATCTACGTATTCCTAAGTATTTCTGAAGGAATGCTGTAATTGTGTTTAAAGACACTGAGACTTACCACAATATATGTGTCATGTTATATACAAACATTATTGGATACGTAAATAAAAGTGGGAATATTTTGTGACTTTAACTACCTGGTACCAGTGGAAACATGCCTTCAGCTAGGATGACTGGTGGAGATGGGCTTGAGAGATAATAAGAGGGTAAAAATCGATTATCTTTGAAAAGAACGGTAGATGTAGGATGCGACGTGAGGGGGTCATTATTTACCCACTACAATTCCGGAGTGACACCTGCTTACTGAATGAGCCGTGAAGAGCGTTCTGATAGCTTGGCGGGTAGCCGCCCTCTCGGGAGCATACATCGGCTCGGCTCAGAGGTGTGTCTGCAAGGGCCGCTGGAGATTAAACAATTTCTCGAGCGACATTCTTTAGGTCCCCAATCAAGATGACGACCAGAGCCGACCCTCGATCAATAAGATTATATCAAGGTTTTGATATCAAGAAATGTTACTATTATTGCGAACGACAGAACATGAAGTTGTTTTGAAGTCGAGAACATTATTTTTCATTTAAATTCATGAAGGTAATGTGGTCGATAGAGACAAATATCTGACGTAACCACGAAAGGCACGGATTCATACTTGTAATTGAAGCCTCGGATCGTATCAGCATCATTCGTTTAAACAGCTGACGATAAAAGGAGTAACTTTTAATAATCAAATGATTCAAGATGGGCAATGGGTAGTGCAAAGTAGAGTTATATTTCTTTAATGGGTCAGCACTGACTGAGTCCACTTTACTCTCAGCTCTGTACTTATTAATAATAACTGGGTCTCATTTACCCAGGGTAGCCACATCAGTATTAATACTGCTCTTCCTGCGGGCCCTGCAATTATGATTACCCCGGCATTGTCACGTATCCATTGACACCTGGGTCGACATGGTCGAGAAGGACGATTATTGGCTACACATCTTGTCCAAGGATGTAAGCACCGAGCGAGGATCGAACCGGGACCTCTCTTATGATAGTCAAGAGCCTTCACCTATACCCTATCACCTATATACCATCGTGCTCCCAATTATTGTCCACCCAGCATGGAGTTCATAACATATTATTTAAACTGTGTTAAAATAATAAAATGATAAAAACGTTTAAAACAATTCATCTATAATGACTTTATCAACAATATAATTAGTCACTTCAAACATAGCATCTTAAAGGTGTAAACTTTCAATTTGAACGACACGGGCCTTTAAACGATTAACATGAGAAGCAACAAAACCTGTTTAGCTCAAACTTCAAGACTTCCATAATTTTGTAAAATTGCATATACTTACTTCTCGTGTATGCAGGAGTGCTACGGGTACAAGCGGAGTGTCCCAAAGACTGTCCTGTCCTGTATCGCAGGGATCTTGACCTGTGGTCTTCTCTTAGTATTCTTCAGATGGAAACCCAATTGGAAGGTCAACGCCCTCTATGTCAGGTGTAATCTCAACGATGCAGAATGCATACTCATCAAGGTAGGTTCTTAGTTCGCCTTTAAGGTTAGAAACCTTCTCAGATCTGGAATCATACAGTTCCTGTAAATAGTATGAAAGAGAAACTTTCTTGCGTCTCTTTTTTTTTTCTAAAACATCACAAGAAATGGTTCACCGTTCTCTTTTTAATCTAAAGAAATAAAATTCAAACAATCTTGTAATTCTTGGTCATCCTTAACCATTTTCTACGTCTTGAGGTGTTGATTGTATTGGAATTGACGTATTTAAGTCTTGTTATCAAATGAATCTGTCAAGAAGTATATTCAACCAAAAACAGACATCTAACCTTTTTCGTAATTCAATTGTCTTTTTTTTTTCAGATAAGACATATGTAAAAATGAAGAAATTAACTAATTCTGGTGAAAGGTCAATGTTATGTCGTTGTTATATTTATCTGTTATTTCCTATATGTATATCTGTTGACTTGGATTGAATTTCATCCCAATACTTTTTTTTTCAGGATTATTACAAGAGATGGCACACAGCACTGGTGAAGACGGAGGAGGTAGAAGTTCCAAGGTAGGTGCGAGCGCAACTGGTTTTACTACACATGCCACAATTGCTCGGCGTCAGTCTTGTACACAAACCGAATTCTAAACTTCGACCCTGGACCAAACCTATACCTAACCCTAACCCTAACCCTGGACCAAACCTATACCTAACCCTAACCCTAAGCCTATCCTAAACCCTAATTGCATCCCTAACCCTTGCCCTAGTTTGCAGGCATAAACCCTGGTCAGTCGTAAGATAGTGTCTGCACTGTAAGACTACCATAGGTCCTGTACTATAGCTGCTCCTATATTGACCATGTTGACGATCGAACTTAAAAACATATAACTCAAACTGCTTTGAGTTCGTTGATATTGACACGACCAGTAGGTAGCTGAGTTTACACAATGATTTTCTCATAAAGTATCACTAGGGTCTGTGCTTGCAGACTACCCTTACCCTATGTCTTTGACGAAAAAATGATCGTCGCTGCAAAAAGATCACTTCCGTTGGAAGTCATGCTAGTTTGACAACAGTTGATGCCCCAATAATTCTTAGAGCCTCTTTAACACCACTTTGAATTCACACAGCGAGAAGAACAGCCACGCAGAATTCACAAGTGGCATCAATGGCGGCCCAGGTCATATAATGGTAAGTACATCATCGCACATACACTCAAACACACCCACAGGTATTTTCTTTTTTCTTTTTAAGAAACACACTCACATACGTATTAATATGCCAAACACCATTGATTTAATATACGATAAAAGAGCAATGCAGATAAAATGCCTTGCTCAAAGGCATAAGTGCCGTACCGGAGATCGAACCCATGATCCTCGCATTTCCAGTCGAGTGTTTTTAACCACTCGGTTCCTTTACGATACCTTTGTGCACACCTCTTTGCATACCCACATCTACATGTATGCACACCCACATCCACCGCGAACACACAAGCGCAAAGGGTTCTCGTCTGTATGTCTATTTTTTTAATACAAAATTAGGGCGTAAATGTATGCATCTGTTTAAGGTCATATGGTAAAAATAAATTTGAATGATTGATGTGTCGTACTTGCGTTTTGTAGTTATTTGTAAATTTGTATTTACAGGATCCACCTCTACAATACACAAATTATATACGATTATATATTGCATTTCCAAAGTAGAATTTTCATATAAAGATCCCAATGGCACTGTATGATTTCTGAATTTTTTTTTTTTTTTGTTGGTCCTTTTAATGAATTGATGATGGTTTGTTCTCTCACCTCTCTTTATTATTTGCGAAACCCAGGATAAACATCGATGCTTATTGACTTTAACTTCAGCAAAGTGGAACCTAATTTCAATCAGTTTTTACATAATCATTTCATCTTATGTCCAGTCGTTTCTAATTTCTCTACATTTCAGCCAACTTTGGACACAATACGTTTCTTCATGTTTCAAAAGATGAAATACCTCTGGGACTTTAACAGGAATACTTTTCACAAGCTCAGGTAACGAAGCTAAGGGCAAACGTATTAAACATGTTGAATGTGATAATACTTCTTTCTTTCTTTTTTTCCATTTTAGTAAAGTTTAATCATGAAAACCGACAGGAACTGGCTTGAAACGTAGTAGGTCCATGGTTGAAGCATAATATATTAATTGACTTTTTTTCTGCCCCATCAACCTTTTATTTCTTATCTTTGGTATATGTTATCTTCCGATCACTTTCTGCATCACTTCGAAGAAAGCCATTCCGAAAAAAGAAATCAAACTTACCTCACATTGTCATTAATGTCATGTATACGATGGAAGTGCTTTTCAATTTGTGTGCACATGTAACACACCGTTACTTCCAGTGAGCCAATAAGAGTCAAAACTGTGTTCTTCATGTGACCTTCACCTGAACTTTATTTCTCCCTTATTCTAGAGGCTTGGATTACAATGTCCCGCTTACCGATTTCCACACCAAATACAATGGACTAAGTGCAAAAGAGCAGTCGAGAAGGTACGTAATTTGTGCAATTGAACTTCACATCTCTTTTATATAAAAAAAAATGATGATGTATATGCTGCTGATGTATGCATTCTTATAAACCAGACCAAAAAAAAAAAATCGAACAAAAATTTCATAATCCCATACGGCTACAGGGCTGCTCAGACCTCACCAATGACGATAACAATAAAAAGATTTTACATTAAAGGCACGCCCTATAATGTTGTGTGTACGTGAGAGTATGCTCTTATATGTTGATAGTAGGGCAGCCGTATGGTGTATCTTTAATTTAAAATCTCGTAATTGTTATCGATGAGGTCCGACCAGCCCTTAATATTTTGTCTATTATCGGTCGGTTTGGAGTTGGTTTACGGTGTGATTGGGGTATAATAAAAGTGTCCAGTAATTATTAGGGAATGCTGTAGCGTATCTAGGCAATACATGACGTTATCCCATGACAATCCTGCATCTCGTTATGATCGATTTTTTTTTTTTTTTTTTTTTTTTTTTTACACCTAATTACACAAGATCAACTATGCTCTTAAACAGTTTCTGGACCTATATCGACAGGGAAGTTGACGATCCTGTCGGACCAGTGTACGAATTAATGTATTTCTATCTGTGCATGTTTCTCTCCAGAACCCTTGGTCAACTAACTATATCAGTCACCTGTTATGCATAATGGCATCTCTATGCATGGATGCAATCCACCGTGCCAGCACAAGTTGTTGCTATGTCTGAAAAGTCTCTGGAGTGACTTTTGTACAAGAATTATTGCATAAAAGTGATAAACAGGTCAACTGACATAAACGTTAGTATCAGCTAACTCTAAGTATCATTGGGGTGGCTATGAATACTGTGTGCAATCTATGCTTTGACATTTTTTCATTTGATTCATATATTTCTCTACCAGACGGGACATGTATGGTTGGAACGAGATAGCTATTGGTCTCAGACCTATTCCAGTCCTGTTCTTTCAAGAGGTAAGCTATAGATGGAACTTATATAATTTTTTTTGGGGGGGGTTTAATCAACTTAAAGGGTACGAACCACCAAAAAAATGTTTTGCTCTGTATATTAGAGGTTCCATATCGCTATATTATATTTAAAATGTGATCTTCAAATGTTAATTCTATAAACAGATATTGCCAGTTTAAGTACACTCTCAATAAACGTAAAAGCGACTTATGGTTAGACTAGTCGACGCACCCGTACGCGCTTGTAAAGAATAGGGCCAGCTCGGAACCCAAGTCGGAGTTGGACTTCGAGCGCGCATACTCACGTTATCCTTTATTCCCTTTTTACTCTTTAACTGTTGACCTATAGATTGTCAGGTAAAGTTCTTTGAGGGTGATTTTATACTTTGTTGCTGTACACAAATTTTTCCTTTTTTAAGGTGATTTGAATAGAATCCTTGTGAACAGACATAGAACCATTCATATTTATATCAGGTGTTTCCTTTTGTAATTAAAAACACTACAAGTGATTGTTGAGTTTTTCAAAAAGTAAGTAGTTTTATTAATCACAGTGAACAAAAGTTTTTTAAAAATTATATAAAAACTTGTAAACAGTTAGCGACGATATTGCCCACGGTGCAAAGTGTTAACAAGCTGAATTTTTTTAATGTTAAAATAAAATGTTTGCAGATACAATAAACCGCAATTAATTTTGCATTTTTGGAAAAAGCACACTTTCAAGAAATCCAAAGATATTGCCAAGATAGCCATTGTGGTCATTCAGTTGATCGTATATTTCCCATTTGAAATTTTGTGGAATTTAGAGCTAAAACATACTGTGGCCAGGGTTGTTACAGTGTAGTACCACGTGATAACAGATGATTCTTCCTAACAAGTAAAATACCAAAATATTAATGGATAAACGCAGCTACTTTGGTACAAAGAAAATTTGTGATATCTCCCATATATCTTCAAGAATATAACTCTATGGTTTTTCTTTCTCCTTTCCTCTTCCAGGCTCTTAATCCATTCTACGTGTTCCAAGTATACAGTGTGTGTTTATGGATATTTGGATATAGCTACATCTACTTCTCTGTCGCAATCATCTTCATGTCTTTGATCTCCATCACTCTCACCGTATATAGTACAAGAACGGTAAGAAGAATGTTATGATAATAATAATGATAATAACAATGATAATAATAATAATGATAATACACAGTTTTTGAATCGCACATATCACATATTTTTTTCAATGTCTCAATTCGCTTCCAAAGAGCTTGGGAATATTACCCCGGCTCAGCCTATATAGCATCAAGGAATAAATTCCTACCGGTACCCATTTTTACCGGGGGTCGAGAGTGGCAAATACGGATTAATGTCTTGCCAAAGAACGTTGGTGCCGGGCTGGGATTCGAACCCGGTTCCTTGTGATCTACAGTCCGGTGACTTATCGACTGGACCAGAACATTTCTACTTAATATTCATTTGTTTCGTAGATTTTGAAATAAATTAAATCAATCTCGTTGAATGTCGTCTCAATTCATGTACAATAATAACAAGTGTTATGATAATGGAGAAAAAGAGTGAATTATATCTAGACAATTGAAGAATCCGAAAATTTTTACAGGGGCTACAAGAACTGAGTTGCTGAAGGAAATAAACTGGCTATAAATTTGGCCCATGTCACTTTTTTTTCACAGTTTAATTTTAGAAGTGAAAAAAAAATTGCGCATCTAGTTATTTCCCTAATAATAATACTTTTGAAAATAATTATTCTTCTAAAAATCTGACAAATTGAATTTTAGGACTCATCAAACTTGTACATAATGTCATTTTTGACAGATTTTTAAAAGATCGGTGTTTCTGCACAAAAGTTGATTGAATTTTTCAATGGTATGAATGCTAAACGCAGCGTACTGTGTACAAATACCGTTTCTTCATGCCCCCGGGCTATTCTCGAGAAAGCCATCACAAAGTATGAATAAACTTTCGAGGAGAGCAATTTGCCAGGAATCAAATTATTTTCTAAAGCTTTCTGTCGTGACGTCAGTGCGATATTCCATAGTTCCCTACTATATACGCTGACATAAATATCATCGCAAACGAATTTCATTTTATATTTTCGTCACCGCACATTTTATTGCAAGCTTAACGAAATGAAAAGAGCTGTAATCTTGTTGGAATTTAATGGAGCAATAACAGTAGTAAGTTGACTCACTATGAGCGGCGCCGCACTGTTTTGTAATAACAAGATGACTTCGGATCTTATCCCCTATAAATTGGCACCATATACAGTTGTCGGTATATATTTCCTACGACTGGCGACATGGCGTTCAGGGTAAATGTGTTCTTGTCTTCATTTTCCATCAATGGAGTCATGATTTAACACGTAAAAGGTCTAAGTATGCCATCATTATTTTCTGTGTGCTTGTATTAATTTTTTCTTCAGTAATCATCATTTCTCACGAAGTGTTAATGAATCTTAACTGTTATGGAAGATAAATGTATCAAGATTTCATTCAGCCGTATTGAGAAAGTTGTGTATAGTGTATTATGCAGATATACATACATGAAGATTCTGAACTCTTTGAAATTTCAAATATCTCGTTCCACTATTTAACCCACACTCTTTTCAATAAAATATGTCTCTTGCAGTAGTTTTTTTTTTTAATCTTCTTCCAAACTGGACATTAGCTATTGCCCCTAGTGTTATGGAAGATAAATGTATCAAGATTTCATTCAACCGTTTAAAAAAAGTTGTGTATAGTGTATTATGCATATATTCATACATGAAGTTTCTGAACTCTTTGAAATTTTAAATATCTCGTTCCACTATATAACCCACACTCTTTTCAATAAAATATGTCTATTGTAGGAGTTTTTCGAAACTGGGCATTAGCTACTGCCCCCCCCCCCCCCCCCATCCCCCTCCCTCTTCCCATTTATATTGAACATTATTTCGGCACATTCAATATCCCGTCGGTAAATGTGAATTTAAGTAAGCCTACTAGGGCTGTTCATTTGTCTTTTTCTTTGTTTGTATCTTACATACGGCAGGGGTAGTCCCCCCTAAAAAAAACATGACTGCGATAAGTCTGATAATATCATAGTGTTTTTGTTTCCATGGGTTTTAATGGTATTATACTACAATTTGATTAAATATGACCATGAAAACGATGTTTATGTTGTCGAGTATTTGTTTTCAACCCATCCGTGCCACTTAAAAGGTATCCTCATCTAGCCTTTGATCATTTATTCAATCAAGATGTTCAATTGCTATTTTCAAATTAGTAAACAGTAAACCCAAGCTATTTATGGTCCATCAAACGGACAATATTTACTTCGCAATCTTGATGATTTTCAGTCAGGTACATTTCCATTTCCATTTATTTTCCTTTTTGATTTTCCTCATCACGATGGAATTATGTGATTTCATCCCTGGTCTTTAGAGGGCGTTCACTTCAATCAGAGCATAATTTACCGCATTATTACACTGCATTATTGTCACTGCACTTTGCGAAAGACAACTTCTCTGTCTGAATGTGTGCAATGATAATTTATAAGTGCACGTATTGTCGCAGCATGGGATACAGTTGTCATGCGATCTCACCTTTAAGGGAAAAGTAAACGAGCAATTTGTCGAATCTAACTTGACCCCAATTTAGCGTGTCAAATTGACATTCGGGAAAGGCACTTCAGTTTTGAGTGAGGACAGATGTTTGGCAAGATGTTCAAGCCACAGGATACGTGGAGAAGTATTAGAAAGCCACAAAACACCCACAAACTCTTTTTTTTTTCTTCAGTAAAGTCATAAATATCTGTCTCTGCAGTCGAGGGTTCTAAGATGATCTAGAACACAGATAAATTGTAAAAGTGTTGTTTATCATGTTTATACACGACCGTGTAAATTGTACATAGTCGATCATGGAAGAAGTGTTTTTGAACAGTATTGTATAATAATGTGAGGATAAAATAATTTTTCAAAATATGAAACAAATATATGTGATGCATGGTGCTTTTATTTTCCTTAAAAAATAATAGTTGAATGTTAATTTTAAATTCCCTATAGGCTTTCGAATACGTTTTGCTGTTTTAAAATATGGGCAAGTCCAAGGTGCCAAATGCGTTACCAAATACTTGTTACACCAAAATAGAATCGTATCCAACGGGTTAAATTATACAATCATCAGATAATTATACTAAAACCGTAGAAGCGGTCGGTAAGGTATGGAACAAGACAGCTTGAACTTGCCCATACCCTCCATTGCCAAAAGTATTGCAATATAGTGAAATTCGTTCGTTCTGCCAAGGAGGATGCGCGCCATCATCAGAAGGCGCGGATACCCAACAAAATACTAGAACTTGATGAACTTTACATGAAAAATAATTATTGACATGATAATAAAATGTACCTGATAATAAGATCTTAAATCATGTACTAGAAATTCATTAAAACATCGCTTAATTACCCTGATATCATAAATTGCCTCCTGGGTAATGCATGTGTCTATGTTGCAATACTTTTGGCAAGGGAGGGTATACCTATCATATTAATGTTTCACTACATAAATCCATACTTCAGTTCTTGGACGGCGCATTGGTGACGACTTTGTGTTTTGTGCCAATAAATCAATACAATATGACAGAGTTTTGATTTTGTTCTTCTTTTTTAGCAAAGCGTAGCACTCCGTAAGATGGTGGCTTCCCGTAGCAACGTAACGGTATGTCGAGGAGGTGATGGTGAGTCTGAATATTCTTTTAACAATTTTAATACTTAAATATATTTCGTATACAAAGAGAACAGGGCATACTGTTTCCAAACACGTCGAGACAGATATATTCCTCTACCGAAAGAAAACCGCAGTTCGAAAACTCTCTTTCAGAATTACTCTAGAGGAATACGACTAGGTTTGTTCTTTTTTCAGAACTACTTTCTCCAAACTTCTGAGGCCTGCTCACAATTTTCCTGATCTCGATCACTCCTTTATTATGTCGTTTTTTCTCTTTTCTCTATCCATTTCACTTCATTCATGTTTGTGTATAATCGCCAAAAACAAAAACCTAAGTTTGAGTGTAAAATTTTATTTCATTCCATTATCATCTCTTTTCTTTTCTTTCCTTTCCTTTTATTTTTTTGAAATTCCTCTAAACGCCCCATAAGTGGGGCAAGAATATATCAACAGCCTTTTCACAGAGGCTACCACATATATTCAAATTATTGTGTATACAAAGAGACTTTTTTTTTTTGCCAGCCCTCAAAAAAGTCGCTCAGGAGAGGGGGGGGGGGGGTTATCAGATGTTTTCCTCCATAATTCTCTGACAAGTAATAAAAAAAAAAATTAATAAATAAAAATTGTCAATTCTAAAATTCTGCATGAATGGACACCCGTTTTTTTATCTTCTCGCCAGCCCTCCCAAACTCGCTCAGTGGGGGTTTGAGTTTTTCCCCAGCCCTCAAAAAAGTCCCTCAGTGGGGGGGGGGGGGGGGGGGTTATCACATGTTTTCCTCCATTAAAAAAATGGGAGGAAAAGTTGTCAGGGGGGCACTATGCCCCCCTGCCCCCCCCCCCTCAACTACGCTAGTGGACTAGATTACAGATTTTTTTTTAATTAACACGACCACAGGGACTTTAGAAAAAAAAATCGCCCTCAGGCAATTTTGATAGCCTTGTTCATCGCCAGCTGAAATGTGTGAACATGATGATTATGTATTACTCAATACGAATATTATTTCTATGGGATATTCGATAGGGCATTGGGATTGACAATGAGTTCATTTCTAGAAGGTATTTAGAAGGTGATTAGAATTGTATGTACTGTTGTCTTTCTGGCCCTTATTCTGATATTGGGAAAGAAAAGGCATGTGAAAGAATTTCGTTTTCTTAATAGCACTTATATTGCCAATCAATAATTGCATTTTTGTGCAGTACCCATTTGTTTGGAATGTTTAAGTAAGAATGACCAACACTTGTTTTTCTAGAAGATTTCATTGAGAAAAAAAAATATTCAGTAGAAGGATTTTGGTTTGGATTGATTTTATTTTAATTTATTCAGTTATTTAAAAACGGTTATAGGCCAAGGTTAGCTACTTGGCTGATTTATAATGGGCCCATGTAACGATGAGATACATTGAATGATAAAATATACATGTAAATATTAATATAAAACCAACAATGATATGTACATAAAATATGAGAAAACAATATATAAATCATAGAAATTAAGATAAAGCTTAGAAGAATATTACAAAGAATACTAACCTTAAAAAGTTTAGATATAAGGTGTAAAAAATAAAAGAAAATAAACTCATTTTGAAATATATATAATATGCAATATGAAACATTAATATAAGAGAAAACAGAATAAATAATTAATTTATGTTCAAACGAAGGAAATAAACCTGATATGAAAACTGTATTTGCTGCTGTATAATTTAGGCCTATGTGAGTAACATTTAAAATGCAAAGTTTCCCTTCTTTTGTGTAATTGTCTTTCTAATCAACTATAAAAGCCCTTGCTTTCAATGACCTGTGAATTTTCGGTCACTTCGAGAATATTCTCTGTAGAAATAACCAGCCAATTTGAATTGTTTCTGTTGCTACATGAATATTCTGAAGGTACGAACCGTAGACTCATGTCAAAATGGTGTTTTAGCCCATGGCATGAGATAAATGACTGTGAAGCGAGTGATTTGATCTCTATTGACCCTTTAACAGCTAGGATCAGTGTAACAATAGGATAACAAACAAACCTCTTCACGACTCAGCTTCCCTACCTTAAATCTCTCCCTCTCTCTTTCTCTCACTCTCTCTCTTTCTCTCACTCTCTCTCTCTCTTTCCCTCGCCCTCTCTCTGTTTCTTTCCAATTTCCCCTCCTCTCTCTCCCTCCCTCTCTTTCTCGCTATATACGTATCGTTCTTTTCTCTCTCTTCTTTTATTTCACCTTCTATCTCTTTCTCTCTCTCTCTCTCTTTCTCTTTCTCTTACTCTCACTCTTCGTCATACATCTATTATCTTATCCTTTCGTTCATATTTCTCACCCGCATCTTTTATACACACACACACACACTCTCTCTTTCTCTCTCTCTCTCTCTCTCTCTCTCTCACTGTTTCATTTCTTTATCACATTTCACTATTTTGTAGCCTATTTATAACTCCAAACCAAATTAAGAAATATTTTTGTACTATTCACTTATCTGTTTTGTTTATACTCTGGAGGTAGACTTTTTTGTTTTTGTGCCCGAAATCTGTAACCGTAAGTTTCAGGGAAAAGGGCATCATTTTGAAGCATTCATTTCTTTGATTAATTTAAACAGAAGTAAGAATAGAAAATAGCTCAGAATAAGGGCAAACTAAATGCCCATTTAAGGAAATTGTCAATTTCTTTTGAGTGAAATAGACTATGGAAATAATATAGGTGTCCGTATATATTTCAAAGTTGTTGACTGTAGTAAATCCCCAGGGAAGATGCGTGTGACGGCGTGTGTGTGAGGGTGTGTGTGTGTGGGGGGGGGTGTATGTATCTTTGGTGTGAGTGTATATGATAATTTTGTTAATGTTCAGATGCTGTTCTACTGTTGTATTGGTTTTGAGAAAATCAATATAAACATTTTTTTTTTAATCTCCAAAACAAATTGACACAATCTTTTTGCCGACACTATGTAATAGCACAATTTTCTGTCGACTCTCTAAAGACTCTATGGATTCTCTTCAAACCCAGATTAATACAATTTCTTATCGATTCTATTATGTTACTTCAAATCCAAATTAACACAACTTATCGAGTCTGTATGATATGTTAACTTCAAACCCAAATTAACACAAATTCTTATCCCATTTCCACCCATCGCTCTTCATCCCCTGCTTCGTTAGTATACCGTGAGATGGATGAGAAGGACCTGGTACCTGGTGATCTGATAGAGCTGCCTCGCCAGGGCTGCTTCATGAGCTGCGATGCCGTCCTCATCAGCGGAAATTGCATCGTTAACGAGAGCATGTTGACCGGTATGTATCCATGTCAAGCCCGCGTCATCCGCGGTTATTATTCGACACATGCATCTGCGACATTTGCTCCGCAGTGGCGCAGTCCGTTCTTACACTGATCAAATTCCTAACCTTCTACACCGGACCAAACACTAAAACCTTACCCTAATCCTAAAACCAAACCTACAACACGATTGCAACCGTAATCATGGTAATCATAAAGCTGTATCTTTCACAAAATGTAGCCCTGAAGAATTGTGACCAGAGGAATTATTGTTGGCTTAGCAAAAGTCTTGTCGCTGTGGACATATTTCTTTCAATGTGTGAAAGGGAATGTCATTACACAGTGTTTAAAGATATCGAATGCGTAATGTTGGTTAACTCAAAGGGAACTTCCATCATCAAGTTTTCATGCAGACATTTTTTGACTACACATTTTAGAATGCCTCCAAATCTCCCTCTGGAATGCCTGCATTTAAATTCCATGTCAAGAGATTATTTTGACAATTTTTATCCGTCATCGATGGATTTCTTGTGTTACGGCTCATATTCTGAAATATTATTGTGACCTAAGTTATCATTCACAGACTAAGTTCAATCATGTCAATCTCATAACACCGACGAATGTTAAAAACCTCATTAACATGAGGGGAAACAAATTCTAAGATTTTATTAAAGTAGAACTCTCGATTTGAATTTTAACTTAATTTGTTCCATTCGTTGACCTAGATATATTCTGATATTCAGACAGTTCTTACGAAACAGTGATAACGAGAAGTGAGACTACGGACGGACGTTCGGATTGACCGACGAAAACCTCATAACACCGTATACCTCCTTTGACACCACTTCGAATGGTGGTGGCATGGAGGTGGCATGACTTTCTCTATGTACATGCATTTCATACTTTCTTATGTAGGTGAGTCCACACCTATTACGAAGACGCCCATACCAAATAAAACACCAGACGATGACGCCACTCCTGAATTCTACAGTTCTGAAACACACAAGAGATATACACTGTTCTGTGGTACGCACATCATGCAGAGCAGAAGGATCGGCAAAAAGAAAGTCATGGCTGTCGTTGTCAATACAGGTAGATATTAAGCCTATTTATCACTTCAGTGATGTTTCCCCCCCCCCCCCCTTTTTTTTTTCTTTACATATAGCAAAATACTCCCCTTTCTAGGCCGATACCATTTTTTTTTAAAGTGGCGTTAGCAAATGGGAGATGAAGAGAGAAAGTGCATTGAAAGAAAGTAAATAATGCATTGTTCTCTTATGGTTTTGTACTTCCTACCATTTAAACTAGTGGATTTGAGGATCAACTCTTTTAATATTTTGTCTTTATTGAAAAGACAAAGTCCCACTGTGTTTCAGTCATATTATGATACAAACAATACAAGCCACTCTGTGTTTGACTTTTCTTGAATATTGATTCATATTTTCCACCCAGGTGAAGTAAATGGGTACCCGGAAAGTAAAAAAAAAATATTGAGCTTGAGCGCCTTACCAGGGTATCTCGATCGGTTCTATCCAGGGTAAATAATAATACTTCGCCTCAAAATAGCGTGACTAGCTATAGATGGCGCCCTTTGAGTTCTTGCATAGCCAGTAGAAGAGAGAGAGAGAGTTGTGACACGCTCAAAGATCAATTCATGGAGCTCCAAATATTCCCTCCCACTTACAAAATCTATGATCTATGAACGTGTGATATTATCTCCGCTGTACTAGCTATGAATTTTCATCTTATTTTCATCTTATTAAAAACTGACTATTTTTTTTTTTTTTTTTTTTTTTTATTCAGGGTTCTCGACTGCGAAAGGGGCATTGGTCCACTCTATTCTGTACCCGAAGCCAATGAACCTAAAGCTCCATCGAGATGCCATCCGATTCGTTGCCGTACTGGCATGCTTCGCCTTCGTTGGTGCCATCTACATCATCACCATTAAGATCATCAATGGGGTCAGTCTCCTCCTCATCAAGTTTGGTTAAGTTTGGTTTGATGGTTTATTTTACCTGACTGCTTTGTAAGCATGACGCTTGTCATTAAGCAATTTACGAGATCATTGCTCTACCACTGAGCCATCGCACCTCTTCGTTTCATTTAATCGTTTACTTGAAGAAAAAAAAAGTTAAGTAATTAAATAGAATTAAATTTTTCTGCGGATTCAAAACATTTCATAACCGATCCCATTCATTAAAAAAGGATTTCAGTCTATACATGTACAGAAAAAATATATGAATAATGATAATAATATTATTGGGTATTTTTATAGCGCTCATATCCACCACGTAATAAGGTGCTCAAGGCGCTCCAATATTACTCCGGCTCTAGCTTGAATTGGCTATCGAATGCTCACAACATTCAAAGAATTCCTTCCTACCGGTGGCAAATGTAGGTGGCAAATGTCTTGCCAAAGAACACTAGTGCCGTTCACATTATTGTTACTCTTTCAAATTTCTTGAGCGCATTGACCCCGGAAAGGATATTATTCTAGTAATTTGCACTAAGGTTTTAATACATTGTTTCATGGTAAAATAAAGTATACGATATGTACCCCTACGATAAACAGTATTCCTGCTGATGACATGGATGAGAGTGTTTCCATCCCAAAAGTGGTAAATAAATTAATTAAATAAACAAAAATAAATATTAAACGGAGTTGAAATTCTAGTCTAAGTTCAAATATTTAAGTTATGTTTTAGAAACTTCTAATAGAAATTAACAACAGTAGAAACTGAAATGATAATATTTAACATAAAATGCGTACCGAACAAATCTGTTCGTGTGATTATTTCAAACCTTTGCACATCGCACCTGCTTTCCTGAAAACCTTTAGTTGTCCAGAGTCATAGGAAAACAAAAGGTCGTGTGGAATGGAAGGTGCATAGAAAAAATCGTATTGTTGTGTTCTGAATGATTACTAATGCACATAATTTATTGCCTTGATAAGTATGCATGTATGCTATATTTCACATGATTACTTTAACGTAAGGATTTGAAGAAGTACAGTAAAGTTGTATCATAGAAACCTGTTTAATTTACAACCGTAAACTTCAGAATCTGCAAACTTCAAGTAAGTGTTAATTTTGATTTCACATTGATTAAGTGGGCCAAACGTATTGAGTAATATATGCAGCGTTTGTGACCGCAAGGAAAAGACTCTTTTAAAACACCTTTTGGATTGGATTGGATAAGAATTGTGAAGGAAAAAAATAACATATATAGGCCTATTATTTGATAAAATGTTGCGCAGTGATAGGTTTATTACCTTAAAAAATCAGATACAAATTACTTATTTCTTGTGCAGATCTACTATCCACTGATTGTCAGGTCAGCCATTGTCGTTCCCCCAAAATAAATCGCTATAACTTTGTTGTGTCTCAATGTCAGGCGGAGACAAAAGATATCGTCTTGAAAGCGATGGATATTTTCACCATCGCCGTCTCTCCGGCCCTTCCGGCAGCCCTAACCATCGGGCTGGTGTATGCTCAGAAACGGCTCAAAGACTTGGGCATCTTCTGTATTAGTCCACAGAGAATCAACCTTGGAGGAATGATGGATGTCGTATGTTTTGACAAGGTCAGTGTTCGTGTTGCCAATTTGATGATATCGATGGTGTTTTTGTTTTTGTTTGTTGTTGTTGTTGTTGTTGTGGTTGTTTGTTTTTTAATGATATTTTTTAATTATTTTCTCTCAAATCAAATACATTACTCCAAATAAATCGAATAAGTTCTCCATTCCCGATAGTTTGGTTCATACATGTATTTGTTATTACAGAGAGTTAATGGGCCATAGTTAAGACGGGCCTACTTTCTTAGCTAGGATCCAGGTATGAGAAAAATCAACGTACACCATCTTATTGAAAATAGGAAGAAAGTTCAAAGACCAAGACAAAAATAATTGTCCGATTGCTATCTTCAGTCTTTAATCCGCTTTTTGCATGCATGGTTGAGAATGGTCGAGTGTTTGTCGTTTCGGGGGCGTCATTCTCCGTCAAACTTAAATGCTCAGCTGGTACATTTTATGTTACCAAATAAAATGTATATCTTGAAATGTATACTGACAAATGCAAAAGCAAGTGGTATCCATACAATGCATCTTCATTTTTAAAAGAATTTTTGTATTGACTATGTTAAAGAGAAGATTTGTATATTATGGTAATAGCTTGATCTTTATTGATATGATCGACTTTTTCATAATCTTTATTATGAAAATGTGTCTGGAAATATTCTAATAAAAAATGTTTGATCTGAAAACATTTTCTAACTAGTTGTTGATATATCCTGAATTTTTTTTTTAATATAGACGGGTACACTGACCCAGGATCATTTGGAGCTGTTGGCTGTTTCACCGGTCAAGACAGATAGGTATGTTACCTTCATTCATTTACCCTATGACCAGGGGTACGTGGACTGGCGATAAGGAGTTTGGGGAGTTGTCCGCATGAGCCGCTTGATATTTTTGGTCTGAGGGCCGGTTGATATTTTTCTTACAGGTTGAGTGGGCCGGTTGCATCGAAATTCCCCAACCAAATTCCAGTCCCAGTCCGCTACTAGATATGACTTAGGATGTTATTATTTATATTGCATGCGCCGGAGTTCACTATAACAAAATATAAGAACCGACAAATTCATAATTTCAATATCGACGTTATATTTTAGCAACGCCGTAGGCCGAGGTTTAAATTAATTGGGCAATGGGAATATTCTTAGTTTGAGGGTGATAATGTTGTAAAGAATGACGAGATGCATGCAATATATGATATATACATTTTAGAGTCTCTTGTCTGGGTTCATCCCGAATCATTTCTCTTAATGACTGAAAAGAAATCTGACAAATTTGGGGGCCGTATCAAAAGTCGACAAGACAGGTTGCGTTTAATATTCGCAGTTTAGCTGCAGCATTTATATGCAAGATGCTCCCCGAAGACAAACATCAGGTGAATATTTATATATTATCTATATAAACGATTGTTGCATGATTACAAAAGAGGACTGTGCCCAGTTAGTACATGCAATAAATGATAATATTTTTTTCTCAAAAAAACCACCAACATGAACAAATTGTATGGATATATGAACAAAAATGTAAAAATAATCGAGAGGACCTTCAATAATGTAAAAGTATTACTAATTATTTTGAAATCGATTCATTTATTTGATAGTTTCGTGATTGTAGAGGATGCTAGCAAGATGCCGTTTGGACCGTTTGTTGCGGGGATGGCTACCTGTCACTCACTGACTGTTATTGAAGATCAAATAAGAGGTGATCCGCTTGATGTCCAGATGTTTCAGTCCATCAAATGGGTAGGTTTTTGAAGTTGTGTTTTTTTGGTTTGTTTTAAATTATGACAAAAGGTGGATGGCAACGATTAATTGAATGATTGGTTTGGTGAACTTGGTTAGCCAGAATGGGTAGTTACTTAGATGGTTGGATGTTAAGTGATTCATTGATTTACTTACTAAATTGATGGATTAGTTGTTTGAATGATTATTTAATAGATTGATTGATTGACTGATTCAGCAATTGGTCTGTGTGTTGTCTTAATGATTGATTGATTGGTTGATTAGTTGGTTAATGGGTGGTTGCTTGGTTCGTCCATGGTCTCACTTCCTCTTTGTCTATCATAACCCCTCCCCTTCAAACCCTGTAATTTACCAATACCATCTTGTCATTTACCCTCGTTTCCCTCATTGTCCCGTTCACTTGCAGAGCATCCGTGAACCCATGGACGGCGAGCCCGCGTTTGGTTTCAACCATTTCATGCCGACCATCGTCCGATCTCCGTCCTTCGGTAACGAGACGCCACTCGAGGAGATGGGACGCTCATCAACCTTCGACAGCGGGATGCAGCCGGCGGGCACTCCCGTCAGCAACAGCAAAGATGCACTGGGTAGATCGTCTACGTTTGGGAGTCAGCCTGAGCCTGGATCCAATACACCAGTGAGTACGGTTTACACTTGTCAATTGCATTTCTCATAATGTTTTAAAATGGTGAAGCTGCAGAGCATTATTCTAGCTTTCCACTGATGGGACTTCACCAAACATGCTAAATTCAAACTATGAATTAACACATCCCTCTCAAAATTTCTCAGTGTCAGCAGATCCATACCCATTGCTGTCAGCAAATATTGTAAATCTTTTTCGAAAGATTTTTTTTTGGGGGGGGGGGGGTGTTCTGTGATGTTCTCTAAATCAAAGATCTCTAGAATTTGTGTGTGGGTGTGTGTGTGTGTATGTGTGTTGTGTGTATGTGTTATTTTTTTTTCTTTTTTTTTTCTATAAGCAAGCATTCATATTGTCTAGTGACGCCATGGATGGTAGGCCATTAAAAAAAAATAATTCCATGTTGTCCCGTTGTTGTCTTAACAGACACAGGAGGTGAATCTGAACGAGATTGGCATCATTCGTCAGTTCCCCTTCTCGTCCAACCTTCAGAGAATGAGTGTGATTACACAGACAAAAGACACCAAGCACATGGAGGTGTATGTGAAAGGTGCTCCTGAGACCATTGCAAGGCTATGCGACCAGTCAACTGGTAAGATACTGTCAGTAAGGTATTGATGACAGTGTTGTAATATATAGTTCTGGTGGGTGACATGTAGCCTATGTTGTAAAGAATAGTTGCGGGTGTAATTTGATCAAAATAGTCTCAGGCTATCTGGTATTCATGTTGACTTTTCCGTATATTTCTGTTTTAAAACATTTAAAATAATGATTTTGTTTACTGTGACACACTAGTTCCCCTGGAGTTTCATGAGATCTTAAAGGAGCATACACAGAACGGACTCCGTGTCTTAGCCATGGCGTGGAAGCCACTACACACTACATTCTCCTATGAAAATGCAGAAAAGATCGACAGGTAAGAAAGATTGTTTCGTTGATATCTTACTTTGTTCAGCATCAGAAGCACAGTATACTTGGCATATCTTAGACTTGTTGACCATGTTGACCGGTAGGCCAGAAAAAGACACCAAAATGGGTCATAACATTTTCCGAGCCATAACACTAGGTGGCAAAAGAAGAAAGTTTTCATATTTAACATTTTGTGCTTTCAGATTTTAACAGGGAGCACCTCAGCTTGCATGCAATTAACAATAATGAGTAATTGTTTGATCTTTATCTGTATGTGACGTCTTCCATTTCAGAGAAGAGGTGGAAACGAATCTACAAATGTTGGGACTCTTGATTCTCCAGAACACCATCAAGCCAGAAACTAATCCAGTCATTGCTCAGCTCAGAGACGCTAGGATCAGAACTGTTATGGTAACAGGTATAGTCAAGGATTGTAATTCCGAACAGATTGTATTACCGAACGTGTAGAGTTAAGCGCCTAAAATGGGTTTTCATACGCGTGGGATTACGCGTATGAAAACCACACTATTGAAACAAAGGTTGTGTTTTTTCCCCATAGGTTTCACACGTTCGGAAATACAGTACCTTTTTCAAGGGACCAAAACGCCACGTCGTTAAGGGATTAAATTATCGTATTCAATCTATGTCGTCTTTTTAAAATTCCATCAACTTCTTTTTCTGTAGGACTTTGAGCATTCATTATGTAAGTTTGACAGACATTCGTTTGATATTTTATTTGCTATCGTTGATTTTCTGAAAAGTGTTCGGACACTGGATCAACCACCATATGTAGTGCAGTACGTTTAAAAGTTATTACCGTTAATTACCGTCAGGTGATCTTAGAATTTAAAAGGACAAAGAACTTATTGTAAGCAATATCCATACTTCTCTCCAGAAACGTTTGTAAGAACGAACTGGAAAGTCTTGATCTAAATAAGTATTGATTATCAAGTTAAAAAGGAAATGTTCAGTTTTTCACTGTTTTTGCTTCTGTGTTTAAGAAAAGCACAAAGACCTAAAATGGCCGTTATTCTGTACAGTTATTTCTCTTTTTAAGTGTATGTTATCTTGGATTAGTTTTGTATCATTGCCGCAACTAGGTTACCTTTATTGTCCAATTTTACATGACTTCACTATGACCAACTTTGGATTCACACAAAGTATAGCAATCAAACAACTTTAAAGTATTTTTTCCCACTTAAATATGAAAATATTAACGGACTGTTTTTCCCCTCGTTTTCTAAGTTAGTCGTTCTGAAGATTCGTTAATATCGAGTTTCCATTTGTTACGAATCTTTGGGCCAAGGGACTTCTTCAAGAACGTATATTAAGATTTAGGAAAATATAACCATTATTAAAACTGTATGCATGTTGCCTCGTTGACGCCATTGCCTTTCATCTTGTACGCATTAGGTGACAACAAGCTCACGGCTATCCACGTGGCACGTGCATGCGGGATGATTGGCCAATCACAGCAAGTGGTGGAGGTAGAAGCCACGCCTCCTGAAGGAGATCAAGGACCGCTCATCTCCTGGAGACCCGTCCAGAAACCTGGGGATAGCAGCAGAACGTCGACACCCATGCATCATAAGATGAATGGGCAGGTGAGTGTCATGATGGGGTTATGCCCCGTCCATGCTTTTGCCGAGTCAGATGCTGATGCTTTCGTCAGCCCCAGATTATGCAAAGGTGTACCATAACTATTATGTATAATATTCAGTCGGTTCGAGCTACTACAAAGATATGCCGAACTATCTCAAGGTATCTCTACGTCATAAAATGGAGTCCAATTTGGCACTAAACACAGACATTTTTTTTAAACCCCAACGAAAATATCTTAAAATCCTTATCACAATCTAATTTTTTTTTTTTTAAAGACCTGAAGATCTCTGCATCCTATACTCGAAAATAAACATTATGTTGTAGCCAAGGATCATCGGCATATTGAACATTTCGTCGGAAAATTTGAAAAAAATTAAAAACTGATGACCTTTTTTTCTATCTGCCTATTTTGAAATTCTTATTTACCTTGTCGACAAATTTGGTCCTACAGGGCACACACGAGTAATTCATCCGCTGCCGATGAATTTGGGACTAGCGTAAGTAAGATGACGTAATGGTAGCTGATCAAAAATATTCATATAAAATTGAATACTTGTCGGCTGTAAATCTTTTCAAGAGAAATGGTGTTTGGAAGTCACATTCTTTCATATTTCACCCCTATCTGGAAGCTTGGACGCCTTTGGGTATTTTAGAGGAATTATTTGATCTGCAGTGCATTTCCACTGTTCACAGCAGTGAAAAGTTGTAGTTCGTGATTAGCCTCGTTTCAGCCTTCACAGTATTTGATGTAGCCGATTAAGTGCCCAAATAAAGTACCTAATTTTGTAGTACCATCAGTGTAGTTGCTACTCTGCCAGTTAAAACAATTTTTGTAGAGAGATTATTTAAATATGAATTTTTGATGTGCTTCAATTTAACACGTGTTACTATGGGGGCCCGAATTACTCGTGTGTGCCCTACACCGAAGCCTAGCATAGCGTTGCTAGGAAGGCGTCGGCTGCTAGCGGAGCTATGCAGATGTTCTGAAATGACTTTCTTACAAGACAAAACATCGTGAAACATCACTGGGGGCGTCGATCCCTTCAAGTCAATGTATTTCTATACAATTTGAGACACAATTAATTAGAAAATGTAGAAATAGAGCAAGAAAAGTAAGTTGAAAGTAGTTTGCAATATGGTGATCTGAGTGAAGCAGAATGTACACGATGGGCTATTAGCCTCGGCGTTTTTGTTATGATTCACCCCCTACGCCCCCCCCCCCCCCTCTCTCTCTCTCTCTCTCTCTTCTCCGTCTCCCCCCCCCCCCCCCCCGTCCCAATGAGGAATCTTCAATGTGGAAGCAAAATATCTCATATTTTCAAGATATGACATACACTATAGGGCACACACGAGTAATTCATCCGCTGCCGATGAATTTGGGACTAGCGTAAGTAAGATGACGTAATGGTAGCTGATCAAAAATATTCATATAAAATTGAATACTTGTTGGCTGTAAATCTTTTCAAGAGAAATGGTGTTTGGAAGTCACATTCTTTCATATTTCACCCCTATCTGGAAGCTTGGACGCCTTTGGGTATTTTAGAGGAATTATTTGATCTGCAGTGCATTTCCACTGTTCACAGCAGTGAAAAGTTGTAGTTCGTGATTAGCCTCGTTTCAGCCTTCACAGTATTTGATGTAGCCGATTAAGTGCCCAAATAAAGTACCTAATTTTGTAGTACCATCAGTGTAGTTGCTACTCTGTCAGTTAAAACAATTTTTGTAGAAAGATTATTTATATATAAATTTTTGATGTGCTTCAATTTAACACGTGTTACTATGGGGGCCCGAATTACTCGTGTGTGCCCTACATCCCCTATTCAAAATGGTCCAGTAACGCCCCGATGTGAACCCAATACAACAACCTTACCAGGATTGTACCATTTCGTCATTGGTGTCCAGATTTCACATGATATCACCTTATCATCCATATGTTTCTAGGTGGAGGAGGACGATGTCGCGCTGACAATCGAGGAAGGAGAGGAGATCAGCAACGAGGTCCTGAGCAGCAGCTATCACCTTGCGCTCGACGGCAAGACCTTCGCTGTACTCATGGAACACGTGCCTCATTTGGTTCCGAAGGTAACCATAGATAATGGTGAAACCTGCGTGGATCCATTTTTTTTTTTTTTTATCGAAGAATATTTTGACCAATCAGAGAGCAAGAATCAGCCAACGTAAATGTTTGAATGTAGGAAGACGAAATTATCTTAAAGAACAGGCTTTCGAAAATTGTTTTCGAAAAAACATAAATGATGACAAATTAACATAAGGATTGATATGAAGTGACGAAGAGGATTGCAAGTCAAAAAGAAGCTAAACGTAAAGACATAAAACGGACACGACAAAAGTTACAGGAATGCACCAATATCAAAGTATGAATTTCTCTGTGTTTCACAAGGTAAAAATTGATTTTTTTTTTCTGTCTTTGTATCTTATATTTAGATTGCTGCTAAAGGAACAGTATTTGCCAGAATGTCTCCTGATCAAAAGGCCCAGCTGGTAGAGCAGTTACAAGCTCTAGAGTTAGTAACACAGACAACGAAATATAGTCAGTGGCGGATCCGGGATTGTTTTCCAGGATGTATAGCTAAAAGTCAAAAAGAGCAAACAAGCGATTAAAAGCAAAACAGAAACTTATTCATCTCCTCTTCAGTTTATTGAATTTTACGGATTTTAATGATTTTTCAGAATTAATAACTGAATGAATTACCATGTATTTTAATAAGTGAAATAATAGATCCTTAAAAAAATCATTTGACAAGCAAAAAAAATAGGATATGAATTTATCCAGCATGAAGGCTCATGGCGCATTCTAAAAGATAAATAAATAATCTGGAAAAAAATGTTAATAAAGAAATAATCAATTTTTAAAGGAGGCACGTGCCTCTTCTGGCTCTCACTGAATTTGCCACTGAAAAATGATCAGAAATTTAATAACCCGATTATCAATTATCAATGCCTCTCCATTTAGTCAGTCATTACGTTATTTTGTTTTCAGCAGACCATTTTTCTTGTTCAACACTGTAAGAATCTTTACTGCTTTTTAACATGTTCAAATATGCGTGTTACAATAACTTTTCGCCGCACAAATTTCTTGTTTTAATTGTTATCGACTTTGGAATAATTGTAAAGGCCTATTGAATGAATGCGCGTTTATAATAACTTCACCGCTTTTCATGTAATGCATGCAAACTTGTAAAGATAATTATATTTCCTGTTGGGTTGAAGCATGAAATTTAGCATACTACCAAACGTTCTTATGTTGTACATGCGGGGATAGTGCCAGTGATTACCTTTAAAAAAAAAAAAACTTTAGCATGTATAACGACTATTTTATAGATACTGTGGGGATGGTACCAATGGCTACCTTTCATAATAAACTTTAGCATATTACCTACTATTCTTGCAGATACTACGTGGGCATGTGCGGGGATGGTGCCAATGACTGCGGCGCGTTGAAGACTGCACACGCCGGGGTGTCCCTGTCGGAGGCAGAGGCTTCAGTCGCTTCACCTTTCACCTCCTCTGAGCAGAATATCAAATGTATCCCAACATTGATTAAGTGAGGTCACATCTAAATCCGATATATATATATATATATATATATATATATATATATATATATATATATTTAATTCACAGAATACAGAAGATATTTTGTAAATAATATTGTATTGCAATTTCTTAAAGATCAAGTTTAGTTCTGGTCATGCGATTACATTGTGAAAGAATTTGGAAGCTATTGGGAAAGGATAACTATGTAGTACATAAAATTTGGTGTATATAAACACAACAAAAAAAGTAACTCCCCCTTAATCAAAATGGCGTAACTCTTTAACGAAAAGGTTTTGAGAAAAAATAACTTGGCAGGAGTGTTCCTACACTTATTGACTAACTTTTCTGTGAAAATGAGATTGATCCATTGAGTCATGCATGAGTGAGCAAACATTAAAGGCAAAATTGTCACTTTTCAAAAGTCACAAGGGTCATTTTAGGGATTCTGTGAAACAAGATTTTAGCGAATTCGGTTTCTGGTGCATATTATGTGTTGTTGTTGTTTATTATCCATCGTTCGACCCCCTCACACCTGTCCCGACATTTTTCTCATTATTGTGTTTGGGTGAGCACAATTTTTGAAAAAAATCAACCCTCGTGAATTTGAAATTGCAAAATCCATTCAGCTTATTGAAAAAAAAATAACTCCAGATATTTTTACCAAAATGTATCATCACATGTTGTGTGAACATGAGAGGTTGTCATCGTGTCATGGTTGAGTGAGCACACTTTTAAAAAAAATGCGCAAGAAATGCTAAAATGTACTGTTAATACAGCATTAAAAATTACCCTTGTGACTTTTAAAAGTGATATTTTTTTTTTTTTTTTTGCCTTTAATGTTTTCCCACTCATGCATAACTCGATGGATCAATCTCATTTTTACAGGGAAGTTAGTCAATAAGGGTAAGAATACTCTTGCCTAATTATTTTGTTCACAACCCTTTCGTTAAGAAGATACGCCAATTTGATTAAGGGCTGGGTTACCTTTTTTTGTTGTGTTTATACTTGAGGTTCCGAATGATCAAAATGATAAGAATTGTCTCACTCTTGCTGATGGTCACATGCACTGGCTAAATGGGACTACACAATCATGTGACGTAACAGTTTCGTCAAGACTTTCAAGCTTTTTCTTGTCGTGTTGCGAATATCGGAGCATTTGAAGAGCAATCTTTTTCAGAGGCTTTTCTTCTATGATATCCCTCCACACTGCCATGAAATGAAAGAGAAAGCTTACGAATTATGTTTCACCTTCATCAGGGCCCCGTTTCATAAAACTTGTTATCAATGACATCATGAGCTGTTGAAATCGTTGCATTTGATTGGCTGTTAGCAAATTTGTCATAGAAATGTGACACTTGTTATCAATGAATAGGTTTATGAAACGGGGCAGAGAACTCAGTTTTTACCTCCTTAACTCTTGCTGATACCACAAAGTCATGATGTGTGTGACCAGCAAACTAGATTAATTTTATTGACATATTGCTGCAGGAGGAAATCTATATAGGTAGTGTTCAATTTATAACATTTCCGAGCAAGAATCAAGTATTCTAAATATCTAAATGAAATTGTATGGTACAATAAATATTTTTTGAGAAAATTTCAGATTTCGTGTATAGGATCTTTTATTTTTTTTATTTTGAATTTTAATAGTTAATAATTGAGGAAAAGAATGAAAAGTTATTTAAAATAAACTTCCTTCCATTTCTAAAGGTTTTCTACGAATGGAATTGAAACTTTAAAAAGTTTGTTGTACAAGGCAATGTAATGACATGTGAGTAACAGTTTAAAGTGCATTTTCATTTTTCCCTTTTGTCTGGAAATAATGTCTCGACTGATAACGTCAATTTTTTTCTTTCTTTCTTTTAAACGAAGGGAGGGGCGAGCAGCATTGGTGACGTCATTCGGTGTGTTCAAGTACATGGCTCTTTACAGCATGATACAATTTGCCACTATCATCATACTCAATACGGTACATATTCGAATATATTTGCTTGAGTATAGTCCATCGCCAATATCATCAACTTTAGAAGTAGTAGTAGTAGTAGTAGTAGCAGTAGTAGTAGTAGTAGTAGTAGTAGTAGTAGTAGTAGTAGTAGTAGTAGACTTTTAAACTTTTAAACTTTATTGGATAACTTGTTCAGCAAAAGGCCAAGCTACCACAAGGTCCATTGCACATAATGAAAACATTACATTTATCAGATAAGCATGGAAATAATTTCAAATAACTAAACAGGATAACAGCATGAAAAAAACGGCTAATTGTACATTATTCAGTATTAATTACATTCTATAAAATGCTCACACATAGTACAGTCGGCCGCCATAACTAGTTTTTTATTATTATTTTTTTTTTTTTAAGTAATAAAGTGGGTTGAAGCACTGACTAGAGATGCGAATGTCATCGGTTCAAGTCCTGGCTCGGCACCTTTGTCCTTTGACGAGACATTAATCTGTACAGGCCAATCCGTACTCATGAGAGAAAGGGGGAATTGATAGGATGCTGAAAGCACTGTAATTGAATTTGCCATAATGGTACCTTCCCGTAGGTATATACCCCAGGGAGTGGAGATTTTGTAAACAGCGTATATTGCTATAATAATAATTATTATTATAATGATAATAATAATAAAAATAATAACAATAATAATAATAATAATAATAGTAATAATAATAATAATAATAATAATAATAATACGAATTGTAATAATGATAATTGTTATTAATATCATAATTATAATTAACTTGATAATAATATGATGACGAAGATCATATTAATGATATATACTTATCATAATACTTATAATAATACTTATAATAATTATTATTATAATGATAATAATAATTAAAAAAATAATAATGATATTATTGATAATAATAATAATAATACGAATTTAATAATGATAGTTATTATTAATATCATAATTAGAATTATTAACATCATTATTATCATCATCATTATTTTCATCTCATTATTATAGTGTCATTATTATCATTGCAATTTTTATTTATTTTTGTCATCTGTATTATCATTATGATCTTCGTCATCATATTTTTATTATCAAGTTAAAACTGCGCATTATTTTAAGTCAGTCATGTGTGTAACTTGTTGTATAGGTCATGGATATGGTATGAATATGATAGTAATCATTTTCCATTTGTCTTATTTCTCCTTTTTGACAGATTGAGCTATTTCCAAGCGACGCCATGTTCATGTACTGGGATATCGCTATTACCGCAGTGGTTGCTATTTTGAGTAAGTTTTAACAATAATTATTCCATGTGGTCCGCTGTTTTCCCAGTCACGTTCACTGATATCTTTTATGCTTCGAATGATACACCTTATAAAAACTACTATAAAATCATATTTTGTTATATATCTTTGATTTAAAATTGGTGTGTGAAGAACGTACATATATTCTAGTTGGATCAATAATAAGAAACAAAACACTGTAATATCAATAACCAGCTAGGGTTATTTGCATACTAACACTCTCTGTGATAATTTATGCACGTCAGAAAAACACAGAAGACAGTTTCCTTTGTCGCTCATATAAACTGAAGTACAATTGCTCTCTTCGCATACCCCTCCGTCTTATCGTATTTGTTAGATCAATAATGATCCGTTTGTGTAAATTATTTTTTGTACTCTTCTCAATACCATCTTTGTATAATTTTTTGATATATACGAGGTTATTACATTGTTTTATGTTTAATCAATGAATCGATATGTATCATGTTTGCTTACATTGAAACAGGCAAAAATCAAAGCAAATCAAATCGGCACGTACTCTCTACCATTGTGTCATTTTACCCCTTTTCTGCCATTAAAGTTTCGGTTGGTTTTAGGCAGATTTTTTGAATTTGAAATCCTATTCAATCTTCTCTTTTCGTGTTCACGTAGTTGCCAGAAACAGAGCCTATACAAAGATTTCAACCAAGAAACCACTCAACAGCCTGACCGATCCTGCCATGTTATTCTCAGTATCCATACACATCTTCCTCGAGTTCATGGTCCAAATCATCGCCTACATCGTCCTTAAACAACAGCCATGGTAAGATATAGTGGGGATTTCAAGCTACGCAGGTGGAAAATTGCTCATGATAACAGTCGGAGTGTATATAGCGCCTTTTCTACTGGATACAAAACAATTTGAGATGCAATCCCTGGGTCAGCATTGGCGTTAAAATACATACATGTACCTGTACAAGTTACCAGGCAATGACAGTGTGAGTTCAGTGAGTGCACGGAGTTTCATAATATAGATATGTCTTCAAACTCTGTTTGAAATCGCTTCACTGTGGGTGAAGATTTCAGATGAGGAGATAGTCTGTTCTTGGAGTAGTAGAGGAAGCTGCATCGCCAGCTAGTTTGTTGTTGACTGGTTGAATGAAGATCACTGACATCCAATTTTAAGTACCTCATTATCAAAAGGTGATCTCCAGATCATAATGATCATGACTTTCAGAACTTCATACTTTACATCTTTTATATACATTCGTTGCAAAAAAGAACCTATTATTTCAAGAGCCTTTTAAGTCTCTTCAAAATTAATCATTTTAAACCATATGTAAATTTTGTAACAGATTCTTTTTTTTTTCCTTTTCTTTTTATAATAAACATAGGTGATTTCTACGGAATAATGTAATATATCTCTTTCTTCACTCAGGTTTGAACCATATGAGAAGAAGGAAGGTGTTGGTATTGTTCATACCTTGTCTTACGAAGCAACCGTATTATTCTTCGTTTCAAACTTTCAATATATCATCGTAGCTTTCATCTTCTCCAAAGGACCTCCTTTCAGGAAGCCAATATACACCAACTGTAAGCACATAATTCCTGTAAACATTTATCAGTATTCCCTAGGGTAGGGGTCGGTCCGATCCAGACTTGCCCAAGGTATGTCATCATTGCAGTGGATCAAGACACCATGTATCAGTACCAAAATTGGTTCAATTATGCCGCTGTATACTACCTTTAAAAGAAACATTCATGTTACACAGTCAAGTATGTACGCCTAGGACCTTTGTTGCGTCATACATCCTCACTTGCCATTCATTCAATACATAAAACAACACCGCGGGGTTTTGTGTTGTTGTTGTTCTTTGCTGGGGTTTTCCGCGGCTTAATATGTGAAAGAGCTTTTGGAACAAAAATCCCAGTTGTATGAGTTCTACATACGCTTTTTTTTTTTTTAAACCAGAGAACAAGCCATGGTTGTGATGACAGATACTGATCATTACTCTTTATGGTGATAATGGTGTCATAAATATGCCAATGACAAGCATTTTATTTTTCCCTCCCTTTACTCCTTCTCTCTCTCTGTCTCTCTCTTTCTCTCTGTCTCTCTCTTCTTTAATCCTTTTGGATTTTGAAATATAAAGTTTATAGTTAGTTGATATTTTAGGCCATAATAATACTGTACGGATATTGATACAGAACAAGCCTACTAACTATGCTTTTTATTTAGGCTCCCTACATTTTTTCTCAAACTTTCTACCTATTTACCGTACTTTATACATGATTTGAATTGTTTACCCGTATGTTTTGTAACCGACTCTTATGCTTGTAAAATCTATCAAAAAAAGTGATGTAAAATTGGAACAAATACACTTCAAACTTCAAAACATGTAATGTTCTATCATGAGTGTCCGATTTGCAAATTATTCCGAATTTATGTCTGGACATAAAGAACATTATGCCAATACAGCATTCATAATTGGTATATGTCAGGCCAAGACGACACACAGAATTATATATTGTCCAAATCACTCATTCATAACTGAACATGTATAATTCATGAAGAAGTGGCAAAATATTGTTCTTTCTCTTCAACAGATCTGTTCTCTGGAAGTCTGGTGATACTCGGAGGATTCTCCCTCTTTCTCGTCCTGTGTCCGATCGATAAAATTTATGAATCTTTCCACGTAAGAAATATCTTTTCAAAGTTCTAACACCTCACAGGGTGCCAATCACCGAAAAATAGTTATATATGTTTGGCTTTCCTTGCCTTTCTATTTTTTTTTTTTTTTTTTTTTGGATTTCCAGGAACATAACATCAAACAGTAATATATATACACAATGATAGTATACAATTTGTTTTTTTTTTAACAATAACAACAACAACCAGTACCTGGGGATTATACCCAAAATAAATATTCATTTCTATGTGAGGGCTTTCCTCATCAGTATAATAAAATCAAAACATCATCTTAGTACTACTTCTGTAAAGAGGTATAAGAAGTGACGATATCGAAATTAAACTGATCCATAGAAAATATAAGCACAATCATGATGGTTAGAGTCTACGGCTGCCACAGAATTCCCAACATAGCCTGATTGGATATTTGGATCAATAAATCGTCAGAGCCTAAACGTACAAAACTAAATGCCCTCTTGACCTATTGTGATAGGAAATTGTCACGTGACGAGTACAAGGTAAATAACATTGAACCGTGGACTGAGCATAATTAATAACCTTTTGAATTATATATTTTCACGACCCCGCTGATATGATACATATTTGATTTAATATTGTCACACCTTTTTTTTTCTCAATCCCTATAGCTTCGTCAAGTTGATTGGCTGTTTAGATGTATCGTTATTGCTCTCGTCCTGGCCCATTTCTTAGCAGCTGTGCTCATTGAGGTAAACAAATAATGCTTAATTGTTACATGCCTTTCTCATTGCGTTTCCCTAAAAACTGGGAAATACTGTCAGGTGCGTAAGTAAAAGGTAAACGGTTGTGACATCTCCATTGAAATGTCTACCGATAAATATTAAATTTGTTTGCCCGCAAATTTCTATTTTTGACATTACGTCGGCAAATTACAAATAGATGACCTTTTTCAGTGCTTGTAGGTAAAAATGCTGGTGTCGACAATTTTGAACATTTTATTTTTGCTTACCCTGCTGGATTTTATTCAAAAATTGTCTGGCAACGGCCCTGCCTATATATTTTTGCTCAGCGTGAAACCCTGCACTTTCAGTCTGTGTCACACAGCGTAAGGACGGTGTCACGCAGTTGTTGTTTTTTTCCACTGAATCAAACTTTCTTTGCTACCACATTACTTATACGTCTCTCTCTCTCTCTCTCTCTCTCTCTCTCTCTGTATCTTCCCTACCCCCCCCCCCCCACCTCTTCTGTGCTGTCAATATTCTAAGCTTGTCCCCATTTCAGGGAGTACTTATTAACATATGGACAAGTCCAAACTATTAACGGACTTGTCTAAGATTTTAATATATCTGATGACAGTATCAGGCTGATAGCCCTCCTAGAGTTTAGTTCAAACAAAATATAAAGTAAAATTATACTTTATGTTAACACTTCCATAACACATTCCATAATGCTTGGTAAATATGGGACATAATTTTGGACTTGCCCATATAATTTATATTCCTTTATTCCAAAGATTTTTATTTCTTCTTCTGACACTGACTCTTAATGTTCCCTGATATACTTTCTAGAATTATCTGAAAAGATGTTTGGTACTACAAAATCGGAAAATGGCGTTGAGAGAGATGTACGCTCACCGACCCTATTCTGTGCCACAGAAAGAGTTCGTGAGGACGCTCGTATTATTTTGGCTCCGTTATTACATAACCGGCTGACAATAAGCCTAATTTCCCGTTATTTTGAGGGCGTTGGGATGTCATGGCGTGCGCCTGTAATCCAGCTAACAGTGAAAGTTATAAACTGATTCAGCGGACCCAGGTTCGAAACTGAGTCACGTCTTTCAGATGGTAACGTTAAAGCTCATAGACAGTCTCTGTAGCAAAAATCATACGGGCAAGAAACTTATCTGACATAGTCACACACTATTCTCATTCTATCATAAGACACATGTACGAAATTATTTAACATTCCATTCACGATTTCGAACAAATTTTGGTGTAAATATCTGTAAGAAACGCTTGGTAACGGCTTTTCACTGCCTCACGCTAAGACCATATCCACCCAAAGGATCCCCGCACAATAAACCCAGCGCTTCGCAATATGTGTAGCGTTTACATACAGCAATCCTCATGTGAGTAGTGTGTGTGGCCGTTGTTTGAATTTACATCCCCTATTTTTTGGCCAGGGATTTTTATTACTTTTCACCTCTCATTCGATAAATAGGAGGAAAACAGTCACAGCATCTTAGTTATGTTAGTACCTTGCTATTTTTATTAAGTAAAATCAAAGAAATCTCACGAAAAGTTTTTGAGGGCTTCCCAGAACTATCTGTTGCCTTTTAAGATCGGTCCCCAGACGTAAATAAACATATCTAATTCATACACGTTTGTAAAAACCCAATTACACACGCTCACACACATCAGGCAGCCAATCAAAATCCGTTATATATTATATATTATATATATAAAGTGCAAGACGAAAAGCTTCAGTATGTCCCCGGGGGGGGGGGGGGGGCCACTACATGTATACAGGTACATGTATATCTACAATCCTCCTGTCCCCCCCCCCCCCCCCCCCCCCCTCTCTCTCTCTCTCTCTCTCTCTGTCTCTTCGTAGAGTTAGATAGTAGTGTGGGCATATTGTGCTTACGGTGACTCATCAGTATTTTGATTCTTTCGCCTTCGTTTGACACAGAATTTCCTGGCAGATACACGCTTCATCCAGAACTATGCCACGTGCCGAAAATGGCGCAAAGGAAAGAAAGTGGTGAAACATGAGATCCTAATTCAACAGTTGAACTCAGATCCAACATGGCCGCCAATCAATTCAACATCCAACCCAAACAGAATCAACGGACATTCGGCCAAGGAAACTGATGTCTGAAAGACTTGTTACAAAAATTCGATGTCTTATTTCGTCTCTTTGTCCATTTAGCTGTGCTATATTATGGACCTTTAATATGACAGATCAATTTTGCGCTGAAAGGTTATCCAATTAAGTCTATTTCTTTTACTACTACTACTACTGGAACTGTATCTTGTAAAGGGCCTATGAAAACGTATGTTTAGTCTAAGTTCTTCCCTTGTTGAAAAAAAATCAGAAAAAATAGTTTGGTTTAGTTTAACAAACACCGCTCACAGGGTCAAGGGATGCTAGAGTCGTTCTATTGAACCCCCCCCCCCCCCACCTCTCCCCTCCTCCATCCATTTACCCCCTAGACAGCTCCCATACAAATTTACATGTAGTACATGTCGGTGTTTTGAGGATTGAAATCCCTTTCAATTTTGTTCAAATTTCAACATAAACTAGTTCAAAAATTGTGTTGCCAAGTTTTTCTTGGTACCGTTGAATGTTTGTGGAATTACTCATTTTTACTCGTTGGGAAACGTTTTCACCTATCATTTGCTTTATGATATTAATCCCTTTGATTGTTTTAGACTTAAGAACAGAACATCGCAATAGCTTGGGTAAATTCTGTTGATACTCATCTACTTTATCATGAGATTTTAAAAGATTTTTGACCATCTAGAGCAATAATCGTGTGATACTTTGTTGGCAGTATCCTCAACGCGTATTAATGCAATACTGATTCCATCTATTGTCATTACTTCAGTGATGTGTAACTACGTGTTTTCCTTTTTTAGATACCATTTTGTTTTTGAGATATTTTGAGCTTATAAAATACTCTATACAGTATGGAATAACAATATATGGATCGGGAATAACCTCTGTTATCTGCGTTCGTAGTCGTAATGTACGACTTTCTCTATGATTGCAACGTGTACAATAGTCCATTACACTTAATCTTTTACATTGTGCATATACAGAAACGAACAGCTGTGGAGTATTGAAACGTGAACTCTCTCTTTCTCACTTATGTCTTGCTGTAAATATTTCTTTTCTTCATTGTATTAGGTCATAATTCTCTTTTTATACGAATCCGTACAGTCCACATTCTCTCATGTTGCCATGCACCATCGGCTGTCTGTTTTGTAAATGTATAGTTTATTAGGCTATAGAGAAAATACTTTTTTTGTAGCAGTTTTTCAGTACTATATTAACTTGGATTGGACTCGGTACATTATCGTAAAGAATTGCACTTTCAGTCGTGAACTTTACGTGATAGAAATATACAAATTGGATTTTCTAGCACAAACGTTAAATAGTCGTAGGTTTTCATGCACAGTGAGGTATCATTAATTGTGTTTGTCAATCATTATACAGGGTGACCTAAAAAAATGACTAATGCAAGGTTTTAGTAAGTGAATAGTAACTTTCTACCTTCTTCGGATAATCCATCACAAGTTCACGCGCGGGCTCAGAGATAATCCAGCAAAGTTGATATAAAGTTCACATATTTTTTTCTCTCATGAAACTTTTTTTTTTTTTTTTTTTGTCGTCGGGGTCACCATGTATATTACCCAACGTTACCTATGACACCACATATCAATCGAGGACTGTATATGTTCCTCATCTCCGAATATGACTATTTTTGCTTTACTACCTTAAGCTCATAATCTAATAATTTAATCGAATCATTCTCAAGGTGTATAGCGTTCATACGTATTGTCACAAATTCCTCATGGTCGATTTAGACATTTCCCACGACGGGTCAATAGGCATTTCATTTCGAAATATTGTCGATCGGTATTTCGATCAGTGATACTTTGATATATATCAGACTTGAATAGTAATACTATTTATTGAATGGTGTATTTAGATATAAATTTCGCGAGTTTGGTGATGTGGTTGTGTGATATTAAACCTGAGATCTTCCCTTCACGTGTTACAATACATATTACCAATTTATACAATGTTTTTATATTCAATATATATCTCTATATAATATCTAATAATTTATCATAGTATATTCTATATATATATATATATATATATATATATACTGTATATCTGTCATAGTCTTGTCGACATCGTAAATGTTGTATCATATATCTTGAACACTAATCATTCTATCAACTGTCGTTTTACAAGTAATCGGAAAATACATTAGGTGTTTATTTAAAACTGTATCATTGTTCCTTTTTTATATTTTATCCTGTGATCGACTGTTACAAGAGGAAGAAAAAAATGTTGATACCTTTTATGAAAATGTAGGCCAGCATTTATTATCATGTTGTATCATGTTTGCCGATACACAGTCGTATAAAAAATATTATTTTTGCCTTTATTTCCCCTCTTTATGATATAGAATATTCACATTATTGACTGAATATGAATCTTTTCTGTATAGAATTCCTGTGTAGTGTTAACTTGGTAAGTATAAATCTGTGCAAGATCTGTGTAACTCATAAGGATTTTTTTTTTTTTAAGTTGGTAAAACTTTACTATTTTTTTTTCTTTCCATATACTCTTCCACTGGTTCTTTATTATTTAAAAAACAATTACTTGTACAAAAGATCGATAGATGCACTATTTCATGACTTGTCATATAAATATTCAAACAATAGAATATAACAAAATAACCTCTGCCGCATTGCGACATATAAGATAATAGACTTAGCAAAATATAATTTATATACCAATTCTATTACAATCAGACAAAATAAAGGGAAAAAAACACTCAGGAACATTTTATAAAATGAAAACATTTTTTTCGAAAAATTATTTTATATAAGATTTGTTTTGGCTGTAAATGTTTCCATATCATAATAAGATTTAAGAGCTAACATAATTTTTTTTCAAACAGTGGTAACTGGTAATTGGATTTTGCAGTTAGCGGAAACAATTTTTTTCTTGCACTAATTAAGATACAATAAAAAAAAAAAAACCTTGTTATGAAATCCATTAAAGCAAACAATTTATTCTGGTTTGTGAGTTTTACATTTGTATTAGCCTTAAAGAACAACCATTGTTCAAGTTTCGACCATATTACATTTGAATGTGTACAGTAACAAAAAATATGAATAATTGTTTCTTCACTGCTGTTACAAAATGTACATGTTTATCAGCAACAAATGGAAATTTAACAATTAATCTTTCAAGTAAAGTATTCTGTTTAAAATCTTAAACTGAAACCACTTCATATTTATATCAGTAGTTGATTGAAAGGACACCACACTTTATATTCGAGTTCTAAATCCTGTTTCCATTTTGTAAGGCTGCTTACACTCATTCACATTATGTTATAAAAACACCTTTCATATGAGAACACCCTTTTTTCATTTTCAATATTAGAAGTAATACTTCAGGTGTAATACATGTTAGTTCCATCAACTTTGGTATAACACTCTTTTTTAAAACGAATCGTGTAGCATTACATGCACAACCCTTAATGTTGAAGAAAATTTATTTGTATATTGAATAAGGATTCTTGTTAAATTTTTGCTAAAGGCAAATTGTCGACTTTACACATTGTACGGTATATAGTACATGTTCTTTGCACCATTATTATCATTTTTTAAAGAGGGGTAAATTATTTTCTTGATAAAGAAAATTTGCTATTTACTTATACCACGAAATTTTTCAGCAATATAGGAAATATTAGGTTTTATTGTTTTAAAAACATGTCGGAGAATACCATTGCGTCTAAAATGCTTTTGTCGAATTTTATGTACATGTCTTGATTACTGTTACCCGATTACCTTTTTGTATGAAATAGTTATTGATGACTTTGGTTGAAGTACGAATGATTTGTTTAAGTGTAGAAAGGTGTGAGTTTTCAGTTGTATTAAACATAGACAATTTCATTAGCATTTTCATACATTCATGCATTTCCATGCATTATTAAAGCACCATCAATTTAGTGCCATGTAACACTAAATCATAAGGAAGAGGGAATTCATAGAAGAATGTAAGGCATGTATTGCCTTTTCATAAAGTGAAAATGCATCTAGTCAAGGTTTTAATGTTGATGTAACTTAAATGGAGACAGGCTACGTGGAATTATCATACCCTATCAACATTATTATGTTCCTGAGAGTCATTGAGAATATAGGATGGGAAGTTAGGATGTATTGCCAAAGGCAACAACAATCTAAATATTCATTTTACATGATTATATACAGCTGTTATAGAGATATTAGCTTACCAAAGATAGTCGTAGAATTTTTTGTTCTAACCTATTTAAATACATAGATATCTAAACGATGTGTCATGGTTGTGCTGCTGCGGGTGTGTGCTTGTGTGCGCGTGTGTATGGTGGATGACGATTCATTTTGCCTCCCTGGTGGATATGTTTGATGTATTTTGTACTCAACAGGCTGGATTCGGACCTGTACTGCGTAGTATTTAAGGAGATTAAGAATTTTTAGATATACAAATGTCTTTAAACAGGTTTTTTTTTTAATTAGCATGTAGGTATAGATTATCCTTCTTGTCTCCTGTAATGTTCTATTTGTAAAGTTTAATTTTTTTTTTTTATTTTGGCTTCTCATTAATAGTATTGGGAAAGTACGACATTTTACTCGTTTGTCTTATCATTAAAAATGTTCCTTACAAATTCCATGATGTGACTAAGCCGCTAAGGCTCAATTTATTTATCTGTTTTCAAAATCTAAAAACATACTTTTCTTCAAATGTTTTGCCTTTGTTCTGTAGACATGTTATGAATGTCTCTTATTTATAAACTCTTACTATTTGATAGTTAATTGTGGAACATAAAGGTAAATTTTAGCTGATCCTTAACAAAATACGTAATCTTTTTAACCACTATGAACATGTAATGTAAATTAATTGTAACAATATTACATATGTTTTATTCATAAATTTCAGAGATATTACTAAATTTACTCTTTATGCTTGACAAATAGCCTTCCCTATAACAGTGACCTAAGTTAAGCCAGGCTAACCTTTCTCCACTTTCGAGGCTATAATAATTTATTATTATTGTGTACATGAAGTATATCAGAGGTACTATTCACATTTCTAAAATATTCGGTAAGATTCAGATGATAATAACTCTCAACAACAAGTTTGAAAAATATATGTGTGCGAAATAATCCTATGTATTTAAGTCTTGCATAAACAACATTTGAAATAAATTTAAAGGGCTGGGCACATTTCCCCAACCATAACGAGAATTTTCATTAAAAGGTACACCTAGAGCTGCTGTACGATTAACATACTCACAAACACACCATATAGTTGGGTGTACCTTTAATTGAAAATCTCGTTATCATTATCGTTATCGGTCAAATGTGACCAGCCCTTTATTAATTTCAAAATTTCAAATCTTCACATGATATAATCACAAATGTTTAACGAAGAGAAGTTGTACTGATCAATTGATTTTTCCCCCTCATACTTCCATTAAGAATAATGAATCATCCTAATAAATGTTAGCAACTGTAACAGCCATTTCAGCCTACGTTCTAACATGATTTAACTACTTATTCAAAGATTAAATATGTTAGTCATAAGAAAGTATTCTAGGCTACTTCCATCTGAAAATACGAGATTTTAGTGTAAAGGAACACATTGGTATATTATATCTTACTCTCAATTTCGGTATATATAAATATATATATATATATATATATATATATATATATATATATATATATATATATATATTGGTATCCACACAAATATATAAAAATGACATAATCAGACTTAATTTTCGGCAGTTGTTCAAAATATATTTCGTCAGAGAAATGTGGGACCGAAGTCAATGTATACATTTTAATAATTTTTACGTTGTACTTTAGAAAGACAGGGATGTTATATTAAATATGCAATTCCCATTTGGCATGTACGTGTATTATATAACTTTTGAAAAAGGTTGATATGTATAACTATCTAGCAAAGTCATGTGTAGTGTGTATGATATGGACTTTCTTATTTTTTAACATTTCGTGAATTTAAGTGGTAAATTGGTTGTGTTTTTATTTTTATTCTATATAGTGACTTGTGCGATGGTGCTACATAAACTATGAATAAAGACCTCCCCTTGAGTGAGTTACACCATCCAATACAATCATCTTCATGGGTGTGCGGTGTTATTTTGCCTCCCCCCCCCCCCTCTCTCTCTCTCTCTAACCGTCTGCCTCTTTGCCCCTCTCTTTCTCTTTTTCTCTCTCAACTCTGAAACACTAAGTTCAACTCTCTTTTGAAAAAAACTGTGCAAAATTGTTTCATTTCTTTACAAAACAGCACAACATTAATGTTCAGTACCTAATAATACGATTGTCCGACATGTGACGGTATAGATAAACACTGAAAAGAAGAGAATCACTTTGTAGTGTTTGCAACTGAGGGCAGTCATGTGTATGTGGAGCAAGCATCGATCTCTACCTTATGTGGACATCGCATCGTACGCATGGCATTATGCGCGCAGTTGATGCGGCCGCACAACCAAAATTAGGAGCCTTACACTCACAGTACGTGGGACCGCGTGGGATATAGCGTGGGACATCGTCTGCTGTGTACGATTCCATTAATTGTCACATTAAATCGCCTCTAGAATTTGTAAGGGTACACTTGTTTTGCCTTATTTTGCAGTTAATTCGTAGGAAAGACTTCATAGTGTTGAATTATTTGATTCTAGAAATGCATAAAATTGTATTGAAACAGTACTGTGGTGGTGTTTTTCTGCGAGCCCAAACATGGCGACGCGTTGCGTCGGCTCGCATCAAACGTAGAGGGCGTTACTTTATCCACTGGTAGAGATTGATGGGAGCAAGAGAAGAAAGGCCAGATGAAAAGGGAGAAAATGACAGAGTGAGTTAAACAAAGGGAGATATTATTGGATTACAAAAGGGAATAAGTACCTTTAAGATGAGGGCGAAAGAACAGTTCAGATCATTAGTCCAATGCATCTGAATTTTTATTTATAATTCGTTAACAATAACAGTCTTGACACTAAAGCTTGCCTCAGTCTTTTTTATTTAACCACAATAGCATAAAAAGTAAAAAAGCATGCTATTTGACAGTTCGGTTGTTTATAAACTTTAAAGTTATCAGACAAATTTCTCTCCACATTGTCAAGTTGAAGGATGTCAAATTTATTTGGAGTGCTCTTTTTCTTGGAATAATCTCTTCAAAATAATGGTTTGAATATTTCATCAGATTTTCACTTTTTAACTATCAAGGCCAATAAAAATTTGTTTGTATCAAAATTGATATTGTAGTACACAAAAATGACATCGTGCTTTGAACCTGTCATTTCTCAATACGTTTTGCTATCCAGTGTAATCAATGATTCATGACCCTCGGATAAAAGAGGTACAGTACTCTAGAATTCCAGCTGCTTGCGCATATAAAATGTACCTATAACGATGACGATAAAAGTGGTCACAATTAATGTTCGATAAAATCGGTGGAGTTCTGTCAATCAAGCACGACGAACACTGCCAAAATGATTCCTCTGATCCAGTGTCGTACCCAGGATTTTTGAAAGAGGGGTGCTTAAGTTTTTACTCCAGAATTCTCTGACAAGCAAAAAAAAAAAAAAAAAAAAAAAAAAAAAAAAAAGGGTCTTTACCATTTTGGGGTGTCTTCTTACTCCAAAATTCTCTGACAAGCAAAAACAGGGGGTGTTTGAACACCTAAAACACCCAAAACACCCCCTTTTCTACGCCTATGCTCTGAACTAAAGTCACCTTGAAGGAGCACAAACCATTGGCTCTCAGCAGATACCGGTGAGCTCTCGGAGAGGGAGGCTCATTACCATATATCGGAGAAATCTGACCTACCACAAAGAACTCCTATTCATTCTCCACATAAACAACGCTTGAGCGATATGGCGAAGATTTATCGTTATCTTTATCGTCCTCTTTATCGGACAAATGTGACACATAACGAGATTTTTCATTTGGTACACCCCAGAGCTGCCCTACTACCAACAGCCACGAGCAGACACGTACACGGGTGTTTCCATTTGGTGACCCACTTTTCTTCTGACACCCCTGACACACTTTTCCAGACACACCTTTTTGCTATTCACTTTGTACATGGAGGCTTTTTCATGAGACAGTTTCTGTGATTGGCTTTTTAGCCACTGATTATTCAGTAACTATCTAATTGATTTTTCATTAGCAGAGGCTTTAATAGTCTGATTACGTTTGTGTGATTGTTTTTTTTGGGGGGGTGGGGTTGCCATTGAATATTAGTTATCTAATTGATTTTCATAACAAGTTTGTGGTCATCTTTTCGTCGCGCAAAAAATACCATCAACATTTTTTAAAGTTCCTGAAAATTACTCTTTTAAGCGAGAAAATTTTCAAGTTTAGCGAAAATGATCGCAGCTTATGTTACTGATATGGGATTACGACCGCTAGCCATAGCTGCTCGGGGACCTGCCGGAATCAGACCAAACGTCTCCTAATGAAATATCAAATACATAGCTAATGAATATTCACTAGCAAAAAGCCAGTCAGAAACTGTCTCATGAAAAATTCCCCTTGTACAAAGTGAATGGCAAGAAAGTATGTCAGGAGTGTCAGAAAAAAAGTGGGTCACCAAATGGAAAACACCCCGCGTACACGCCATGCAATATAGGGTGTATCTTTAATTCAAAATCTCGTTATCGTTATCGTTATCGGACAAATGTGACCAGCCCTAATAAAGGTACAACCTAGAGCTGCCTATTAATAGACACGAGTATACTCACACGTAATCACCATATAATGGGGTGTACCTTTAATTGAAAATCTCGTTAACATTATCATTTTTGGAAAAATATAAGCAAACCTCTTCCCGATCTAGCAACAAGTAATATATGCAGTCTGCATTCTTAATATTGAAATACAATAACTTGCAAGAGTTAACAGTCAATAGGGATTTGACAAAGAGCAATGCAATAGGCATAAGTTTGGATGCATTACGAAAATAGCATATATTGTTCGTCAGAAGTAGCAGTTGGAAGTAACGTACATGAATTTAACTGATCAATTGCAACATGCCAACGGAAAGGGGAAATGCAATGAGGATTGGAGTGTCATTTCTGCATCGTTACAATATCTTACATGTACAGGCATGTACCCTTTCTGATGACAGACAAACCTATATCGTGTGAAACCGATACCATAGAAATAAAACCGAATGCCAAATCGACTACGACACCGGCGCGCCTGCAAACCTTTACGACAAGAGGTATCGGGGATTTCCCTTTGGAAAAACCCACCAACACTATACCGCACTTGTACCAGAGCACGTAAGAATGCGTGCACCGAGTTGAAGTGAATTATACACACTCATATTATGTGGGGCTGTGTCAATTTTGGCGGCGGGGACGACCTCTAAGTTGAAGAGGTAAAACACCAATATCATCAGCAAGATTTTGAGAAAATACTTCCTTCTACATTTTAGGATGATATATTATCTTAGTACATGCCAGATTCTTCAATCAATGGGATCTCTATCATCTTGATCAAGTGAAATTTTCAAGCTGTTTTTTTCCCGGCGATCATCTTGCTTTTTTTTTTCTACAATAACCTTACATTATGTGTGAGTGAAGCATACAGAGAGTACTGCGAGACACAACACCATAAGCAGTGAAAATAATTTATCATAAGAGGAAATCAAAATAGAAAAACAACACTGGAGGTAAGTTTTTACTTTCATTTCTGCGAAAATCACAATCATTCCAGTTTTAAGATTCAGTTGGTACACCATTTTCTGTAATTTTCCTGAAAGCTCTACATGCAATGTGAGTCAAAGTATTAAAGGGGAAATAATGTTATCTAAACCACAAAAACAAAGACGGCCAAAGGCAGTGATCAGGAATAGGACATCAAAATAATAACTTTTTTCTTCAGTTCAAAAATATGATACGTGTAAAGTGATATCATATCATGGTTAATCTAACTTGGTTTCTACAATTTTTTGTTCCATTCAATAATGTAAACACCAAAGGTACTTTTTGTATGTAATGAAAAGAAAGCTAAACGAATCTATTGTCAATTTCATCACCTTTGACCTAACACGTTCCTATGTATAGGTATTAGTAATGGTAGTTCCTCTAGGACGCGTATATTGTATTATCATAATAATGCGAAATAATAACATATAATAGTACACCACACGAAGACATTCGATTTGAGAATATGGAGATACATGTATTTCTAAATATTTCTACAGTCGACAAATCAGCGATTGTCGATATTGCCAACGCAAAGATTAAAACACCTAAATAAATGTTTTGTAGCTCAGTTGTCATTAATGTTTCTACAAAATGATATATAATCATAGAAATGTTCAGGTAATGAAGGAAATGATACCTGCCAAACGTTCAGGATACTAATTGTAAAACAGTGGTACTTGAAAAAAAATATATTACGTATAAACGAGTCCGCATTTTTACAACATATACAAGTAGGCCTATTTGTTAGGGGGTTTACATATGCCTTTATTAACATAAGAAGGTAATAATGTTATTTCGGTCTAACCCTTCAAGAAGATCAAAGATCAAAAGTGACTGAGATGAATATCCTTGATGCGATTATAAGCATCCAAACGGTTATCTCAGGTTGAAGTAATGGATACAACTACTTTGATAGACAATAACAAATGCTTAGGCTCATTCAATGATGTGCATCACGTTACAACCTGTTTTCCTTTCTCTTCATCAGAGTCATCTTTCGAGATGGCATCTCTAGAGGTTGGCCAGCGAGTTGTCCGAAGTGCCACATGGTCCTGGAAAGGTCAGGATGGCGGTGAGGGCCACTTAGGAACAGTGGTCAAGCTGACCGATCAGAATCCTGTAACAGTTCCAGAGGGATGGGCAAAGGTCCGATGGGACAACGGCTACTGTAACAACTACCAGGTCGGGACCGGTGGAAATTTTGATCTTCTGCTCTTCGACAGTGCTCCAGCAGGTGATCCAGAGATATTACCCTCTAAAAAGAGTGAATTTCCACTCTATTTTCACTCTCCTTTGAGTCACGTCAGTGAGTTTAGGAGTCAATATCGAGTCGATATCGAGTGCTCTCTATAAAGAAACGATCGATTTTTCACTCTATTTTCATTCTATTTTTACTCCCTCTGGGAGTCACGTTAGTAATCACTTGACTGTCTTTTTAGAAAGTGCAGATAACTATGCATGAATGGCTTCTTTATGAGCAAGTACGCATGTACATCTAACTGTAGATATTTTGATTTATTCTCCTGTGTAGATATTCCAGTATTTCTTTGTAAGGGTAGCTTTGTTGTAAATAACAAATCAATATTCTGTCACTGCCACTTCAATAAAATGCTTTGTTAGGGGGGGGGGGGGGGGTTGTTTTGTTTTTTGGGGGGTATTTTTTTTCTTTTTAATCGTGTTCTTCTCGCATATTTTTACAAGGAGTTGTTCATTCAGACATTACATGTGATAGCTGCAAGGTGCATTCTATAGCTGGCATGCGATGGAAGTGTTCTGATGAAAGCTGCCCCGATTTCGACCTTTGTACTCCGTGCTACATGAATGACAAACATGATTTGATGCACCAGTTCACACGTTTCACCTGCCATAAGGAAACTGGGTTCGTGAAAATAAGAAAAAGAAATTACTTCGTATGTTGCCTTTTTGTAATTAGAAAAAAAAGAGATAAATAAATCAATTTGCATGTTTCCTCTTCTCGGCATGTTGTTCATAATTATTTTTGCTTGTGTAATGTTAAAGCCAGTGGTACTTTAGAAAATTAAGTAATTAACCAGTTCAAGTTTGTTCTATGGATAGTAAATTAAATACATGTATGTAGCCCTTGGAAAGTAAATCAGCAACCAGATATTGGATTGTGTAAGATCTAACAGATAAAGTTAAAGGGATTCGGTAACTTTGTGGAGGCTTGATTTAATGAATTGTTGAATTTTGATATCTGTCTTGTATAATGCTGTTCAGAAGGATAAATAAATAGCCAGGCGTAGAAAGGTTTTTCAAATATATAATGCTATTATTAAAGGCATTGATTAAAAAAAAAAATCACTGTTCCAGCTAATGCTGTAATCGTAATTGCAAACCTTTAGCTCAGACATTAATCGCCTGAGTTTTATAAGCTGATCGGTCGTTTATATATCAAGATATTTACGATTGAACATTGATGTCGGGATAGAGTACCACCGAACCCTAAAGAACTCTTACGGTTGGCATACCTCGCTCTATCACAGAATACCGTATGGGCTGGAAACCCGCTCTGAAATCGCCAAGCGCTGGTGCTTGGTTTTTGTGACTGCAGCGCAGCGAAGAAGCTTAAGCCGAGCGACTTGCGCTAGAAATTGATCGCGATTTTCTCTTTTTTAAGATAGTAAACGGGTTCCATTTTCTCTCATACTTTCACATATCCTTAATTATATATGTAGTCAGAGGACTGCACACAATTCACTGGCATTTGAGCTGATTTTACAATTTTTCACAAAGTTAATCAATCACTTTAAGATATATATGACTGAATATTCCCATTTACGAAAGCGTATGGCCATACGCTTTAGTCTAACACTGAGTCTATGAGGGAAATTGAGTCTTGCATTTCCGGTCACTTGCATATGTTTACTTTTGTGAAGCACATGATGATTTTGAAGTGCTTTTTTTTTCCTGGGCTTCATTTTTACACCATATTACATACACTGATAGCATGTAAGGCCAGGCAACTCAGATTTCATCAAGCCTCTACAAAGTTACCAAATCACTTTAAGTACTGGTCATGCAATTTTATCGTGAAAGAAACTGTGAATAGAAGTTGCTCTTGGTTGATTACGTAGTGAATAGTTAATAATGATAATAATAAAATACAGTATGGATTGTTTACCAAGGGTAGCCTCATCAGTAATTAATACTTGCATTCATATTATTATCCGGGCTTTTGCACGGCTACCATGATAAGGCGCACGAGCCTTCAAGGACTTTTTTTCCTACCGGGTACCCATTTATAGTTTTATGAAGATTTGGAAAATTCAAAATTCTAACAGGTTAACTAGATAATGCTGAATATCAAAAAGGGTACATGGAAGACCACACAGACATTTCATCATCAGACTCTGGTCAAAATTAATAAAACATTTCTAGTCCTATTTGATATACAAAACCATTACAAGAGTAATACTTTTCTTGGGACATTGCTACTTGCTACTATTCCATTTTATTCACGTGGTCCTAAAAATGTAAAAAGTTCAGAAATTACTATTCAGCTTTACTAGAACTCCATCTCCTCTTGATGTAACAAAACACTTAACATTTAAGAATAACATCGTACACATTTTCTGAATCCATAATTCCACTTGTATTTTTCATATTGCATTGGTGTTTCTGAAAAATCCGATTAGAGCTCTAGCCATAATGTCAAATGGCCAAACACTGTTTTTTTTTTTTTTTTTTTTTTTTTGGAAATTGAATTTACCCAGAATACATGTGGCATCTCGTGTGGGAGAAGACAAAACAGATTCCAAGGGGTTGTGCCCGGAAGCTGAGGTCAGCCGGGGAGAAGATTGGCAAGGAGGAGACGAAGATGGCAAGTTCATCTCACTTTTCCTTATCATCTATCTCCCAAAGCCCCTTCCTTGCTGCCTACACTCGGGTGACCACCATATGACAGTTGGTAGACATAGTCCTAATAGCCACTTACATAATAAACAAAAATGAATTTTACTAGAGTCGAAATAGTCACTGGCATAAAAACTGTGGATTTGTAATAGTCACTGACATAAAACCCTGGATTTTCCTAAAGTCTTAATCAGAGTCAAAATGGTCAATATTAGATAAAAGTTCTCAAGCAAAGCCGCAATGAATAACTATGTTTTCTTTCATATGAATGAATTTATCTATTATTTGTGCATTTCAAGGTGGTAATGGAGGCACTGTCGTTGAGACCTGCGCTATATCTGAACGACCACGATCGGGTGTCACGGTTTCCTGGCTACAGTCGAAATTAGTAACCACCCACAGAGTAGGGTACGATGGAAAGGTAGATCTCAAATGCACCAAGCCAGGAACAGGCGTAAGCTTCTACTCAAGACACCTTCCAATTTTAGGTATGTAGCTTTTATTTTTCTAATACTGAATATTTCTGTCACCGAGGAATCCATAATCTCACTAGTTGCTCGAAATAGTGATTGATATATCTGTTTAATATCCCTCCAATGAATCTTCAAAAAAAATAATAATAAAAATGTTTTCACTTACCAAATGTCACTCTAAGTCACAGTGGTATATATATATATTCATTTTTATTATCTTTTTTTTAATAACACACACGCACACCCTGGTATCAATATGCCTTTAGCACATCATTTATTTGATGTATGATAAAAGAGCAATGTAAATAAAATGCCTTGCTTAAAGGCATAAGTGCCGTGCCGGGGATCGAACGCCCGATCTTCGCATCTCCAGTCAAGCGCCTTAAACCACTGGACCACGACACCTCCAAAGGTGTCGTGGCCGATACTGATACCACTTTTCACACGCTATCGATGAAAAACCACTGATCGATCGCATATCTGTGACGACATTCATGGTATAGTGTACTATACCATGAATGACGTCACGGTATAGCACATTTTTCTTCATCGGCATTTTGTTTTCAATATCATCAACATCATAGCAATGTTATGTTTAGTCACATGACGGTTTGTAGACCAATCTCTAAACAGGATTTCATTAATGAGGGATATAATAATTCATATTTTACTTATTCCTTTGCTATTAAAATTCTTTGATATTTCATCAGCTAACTTATTATCTTTTTTATTTTCATCTCTAAATTTAGATATTATGCCTCCTAAATTTATTCCATGTTTCCCCAATTTTCTTCTTCCTTTTCGTCTTTTTCACTTTAGCGTATTTTGAAGGTTTAATTTATTTTAAAGCAAATTTGCTAAATCTCCGTGCGTATATAATTCTGCTTTGCTGTATTCTTTATCGGCATGTTTTAATTTTTTTCTTCTTCTTCTTTTCGTGGAAACGGAACAGCTCCTTGGTATCATGATATTTATGGCCTTTTCTTATTATTTCTTATATTCTTCTTTTTATATTTATTGGCAATAACAAAGCGGTACAAAACTGTCCGCAATATAATTCCTTACACTAAATCTTTATTTTTGAGTGATTTTCTTATTAATTTCAGAAAGGCATATTGGAAACATGATAATAATAGTAATAATAATAATGATAATGATAATAATAATAATAATAATAATAATAATAATGATAATAATGATAATTTATGAAGCGCAGAAACTATATATATATATATATGTATAGCGTACTGGGCTGCAAAAGCTCCTGGGCCCTCTTGCATAAAAAGTTGCGATTAAACGCAACTCAAAAAATTAAACGCAAGTCCCAAATACGCGATGCTGATTGGTTGAAAATCAAGTTGCGTTTAATTTTTTGAGTTGTGTTTAATCGCAACTCTTTATGCAAGAGGGCCCTGATGTTCTTACAGCTATGATGAGTAATTAAATGAAAAGATATGCTTTTAGTTTTGATTTGAAAGTATTTCCAGTTGGTGATTCCTGATACCTAACGGTAAGTTGTTCCACAGTTTGGGGCTTGCGCATTCAAATGCTCGATCTTTTAAGGCTATTTTTGTTTTATATGATGGGGTTTGTAGAAGTAAAGTATCTTGAGAACAGCGCAGTGTGAGAAACATGTCATGTAAGCTAACTGTAACCTGTTATCCACTCTTTCCACACAAAAAAAAAATGTCACGGTTATAGGTAAAGAGGTTGGTCTGAAGGTAGGAGATCATGTAGCTATCACTTTGGAAAGCGATACATTGCAGGTCATGCAGCAGATGGGTGGGTGTGAATGGTCACCGAGGATGGATATTGTGAGTATGATAATAATACAAACACTGTACACACAATCAAAGGATGTATGTATGTGTGTATATATATATATATATATATATATATATATATATATATATATATATAGTGTGTGTGCGTATGCGCGTGTGTGTGTGTGTGTGTGCACGTGTGTTCGTGTGAGGATTGATGAGACCGGAGACAAGGACGTATAGCTGAACTTCAACTTTATTAGATCAAGCTTTTGGCCTTCCCGGCCTTCTTCAGGTTCTGAAGATAATACAAACATATAGTATTATACTTCAGTATACACACATATAGATATGTGTGTATTTTTATATCTGATAACAAAATATACATTTGCATATTGATATCAGCATATACCTTCATGGCTACAGTTTATTACAAGTAACTTAATGAATGAATGATAAGAACATAGCTTGGAAATATTGTACAGAAATCTAATGTAAAAGACCGCTTAAGCTACGGTCACAAAGGTTCGTACGAACGATCCGTTCGGACGAATCTCCCTGTTCGTACGAATTCCGGAGTTCGTAGAGATTCATAGATGGGGCATAGATTCTTACGGCCTTCTTACGAACGCCGTATAATTCGCAAGAACAACTTAAGACCTTCTTGAGAAACGAAGTGATTTTCGGTTATACAATGGCCCTAGAGTTCGTACGTTTTTCGTTAGAATGCCTTGAGTTATTCTTTCGTCAGACTTGCGACCATCTTACGAGTTTTGTTGTCGCAAGATGGTCGTACGTACAACTCACGGCACTCTCAAGTCATTCCGAAGAAGATCTTAAGAATTTTGTATATTTTGTCGGGTTGCAAAAAGGCGCTGCCGTGTACTGTCGAAAATTCTGTGACTGTTGAAAGTTTGATACTTTCAAGATGGCAGTAGTGCCAAGGAGACTACAACTGCAGCTTTATTTCCTCTAAAACTCAACGATTGCGCAATTGTATGCCTACGCCTTACGAGCACCTTACGAACGGCTTACAGACGCCAAGAGTCGTTCTTAAGAGCGCCGTACGAATCTCCATTCGTAAGAACGCCTTAAGAGCTCTCTGTGAACAACGTAAGGCGTTCTTACGATAATCGTAAGAATTTAAGGCTTCTAGAATTGTCTCTCGACCCTACAAAATCTTGCATGGTTCTTACGATGTTCTTACGACGTTCGAACGGCCGCCTTACGAAGAGGGAGTTTAGTACGCCGTTGAAAAAAAAATCTTGGACAAGATCATCGACCAGGCTGCGAACTTACGGTCTACGAACGGTCTGCGAACGCTGGTTTCGTACGGCGTTCGTAGCAGTTCTTAATGGCATTTGTGACGGAGGCTTTACCTAAAGTGGAGCTTCGTCGAGGGTGACTAATGTATGTGTGTGGTATTTGGGTGTGTGTAAAATTTGTGCGGTCAAGTGTGAATAAATTACTGACCTTTGATATAGTGATAGATTTATATATATATATATATATATATATATATATATATATATATATATATATATACCAGAAAAAACGAAACCCTAAAACAAAGGGTTATTGTGACCACACTATGTGCTCTATGACAATAATTATCTATTTTCCATAAACTAGAAGTATTATACTTTTAAATGGTATCTTAATGGCATCCATCCGTACATGCTTTAACAAGCAGCAGCGTTTTTAAAATGACATGTAATAACTCAGCTGTGACAGATTTGGGTAAAACCGTGAAAACGTTAGGATCACATGCGAACATAACCCATATGTAACATGACTTTTAAACCCTATGAGAAGACTGTTTTCATCTGTTTCTTTCAATAATGAGGGTAAGGATGAGACCCTCATTAAATAAAGGATGATCAATGTTTTGTCGATGTTGGTAAATGAAAAGCAAATTTTTGCATTTTTTGAACAAAAGTTTCTTTTAACAAAGAAGTGGACAGAAAGGTGATATTTCTCATAAAAATAAAGGAAGTGCCACTTTCAATTGTAATCAAATGGAAATACAAGGTAGAAAGGGCACATTAGGCAGAAAAAATATCAAGATTATAGCAATTTTCCACCTCAGGAGGGGCACATTTTCCATCACACGAGGAGCACTTTTCATCATTTGAATGGTATTATTTTTCGATTTTGAAAATTGGGGGGTGGGGGGCGTATGCCCTTGCTACCACTGGAACAGCCTGTTGTTTAAAATTTAAAAAAAAAATTTTAAACAACGGCTTTTAAACAACCAGGTTGTTTAAATTAGGTTGTTTAAACACACACAGTTGTTTAAAACTTTTTCACAACTATTGTTTAAAATATTTGTTGTTTAAAAAAAATTGTTTAAAACATCTTCGTTGTTTAAATTAAGTTGTTTAAAACTTTTTGCACAACTGTTGTTTAAAAAATACATTCAAAGTTAATTGTTCAAAATAATTGTTTCAAACATTATAGGGCCTACAGATGTGTTTAAACATACACGGTTGTTTAGGCTGTTGTACACAAATAAGTTCCAAATGCCAGAGCTGATTGATACGTTAAGAGGTAAGCATTTAGACTAAATATATTATAATCTGATCGAGTTTATACTCAAGACATATTTTTGTTGCGGTGACATCTACATGATGTCTAGATCTAGACCACATCCACAAAATAAATTATGTAGACCTGGAACTTTGCAGCGCAGCGCAGTTTAAGTTATTTGCACACAGTATACAGGACCCCCGCGCGCGTTCACTGTGTACAGCTTAAATGGCGCTGCGCTACGCTGGAAGGGCGACTTGCAAAGTTGCAGGTCTAAATCATAATTAATTATGTGACTGTGGCTTAGATCTAGATATCATATAAATGTCATGGCAGCACAAAATATGTCTGGAGCATAAACTCGATCAGATTACAATATATTTAGTCTAAATGCTTACCTCTGAATGTATCAATCAGCTCCGGCATTCGGAACTTCTGCAACATGTCAACCACAAAGTCATCCGCCATGATGAAGCCCGGCCGTGTTTGGCGGAGAAGGAAACCCGTCAAGCGCAAATTTTCAATCTTTTTAAACAACGTTGTTTAAAAGATTATTCTATAATATCATTGATGTCTTAAACAGCAGTTGTTTAAAATACAGGGTCCATTTTTTAAACAACGTTGTTAAAAATTTTAACAACACAATTTTAAACAGCGAAATTTTAAACAGCGTTTTTGCTGTGCAATGCCAGTAAAATATGTAATGATATTCTATACCGATATCCAAATCTAAAGTTGTTTGTTTTCTCGGAATCTAAATAGATGAAAATTTGCATTGGGATGCACATGTAAACTATTTAAGTACCAAAATATCAAAATGTACTGGGATAATGTACAATTAAGATACTGTCTTCCTTGTTCAGCCTTATTCACATTGTATAATTCTTTAATATTGTCACATATAGGCCTATTATATTGTATTACTGTCTGGGGTAATTGTAGCAAAACAAAATTAGAAGTCCTTTTTAAATTACAAAAGACAGCAATACATATATGTACTGGCAGTCATTATCAATCGCCTTCAGCTCCTATTTTTCATAAACTAAAAACTTTGAATATATTCCATCTTTATCAATATCAGACTGCGCTACTCGGATTTTCATACTTTAAGAAAATTCTACCAAAAAAAATATTCTTGAAATGTTTAATATCAATAGTATAATTCATTCCCATAATACACGCACCAGCAGCTCATTTCACTTATGGAAAGTAGGGAAAACGTTTTTACAACGATCGGTTCGTTTCAGTATCCCAACAGTCTGGAATTCATTACCTAAATACATTTGTTCATGTATTTCTCTCTCCCTCTTTAAAAGAAAATTAAAACAATATTTCACTGCAAAATATACTTGACTAGCACTCTGTTACTCTTGCTAAGATATTTAAATACCTATTTTTCACACAAAAACATCAGATATATTTGCTATACAATTCATATGTTTTTTATATATATGTTAATTTTGTTTTTGTACATTTTCTTCTTCTTCTTCAAATTCATATCATATTTGTATTCGTACAGAATAAGGACAATTATTATCTATATATAGCCTCCGACCACAGTTACACAAAGGGGACTTGTCTCACAAGGCCAACACAGGCTTTATCTTAAGTTCTCCTGTTTCATTTTTCCCCCTCATAATTCAATACAGGCTAACTGATACTCATATTTAATTGTTGTTTTTTTATGAATGTAAATATCAAATATATGTTTGTCACGTACAAATGTTTGACGGTTTGTACATTTTAGAAATGAAATAAATAAATGAACTGAACTGAAAAAATGAACTGATTTGGGAGGTCATTCCAGTACTTTGGACCTGAAAATGTAACAGTTTTCTATGCAAATATTGTTCGAGTTCGTAGCAAATGGAAGGAGTTACTTTGACGTGTGGGGTATGGGTGGACAGTGTTGTTGTTTTTTTACAAACAGTGTAGAAACAATCGCAGGTAATTTATGTATATACATGTATAACTGATACATGAATATCCCTACGTTGTACACATAAATATCAGAGATTCATAAGAGTTTATTTATAAAAACTGTTGGCTAGTATGAGAGAGAAATCCAGCATTACTAATATTTCTTATGGTCCTTTTTTGAATGGTGAGTATCTTGTCAAGTTGACTTTTGGTCCCATTCTCCTAGGCAAGAATTCCGTAATTGAGATATGGTAAAATTAGAGTGGTATACAAGGCTAACAAAATTTTGGGAGGGAACTCTTGTTTGAGTTTATTTTATTGAGATGCCTGTATTTCTGGACAATAATATGCATAAATGATTGATGTGTACCTTCCTTGACAAGTCACTGTCAATGTAGATACCAAGAATTTCTGTGGAATCAACTTGGCTTAAATTTGTATTATCAATTGATATGCTCCCTGGTAGGGATTTCATCGAATTACTGAATAACATATAATAGTTTTTTCACATTCAAAGATAGTTTGCTTGCATTTATCCAGGCTTGGACCAATTTCAGTTCATCATTTACAATTTGAAGGAGAATTTAGGGGTTGCGATGTGAAAAGAACATATTAGAGTCGTCTGCGAAGAGAACAAATGACAGAATGTCAGACGACTTTTGGAAGTCATTTATGTATATAATAAATAACAAGGGACCTAAGAAGGAACCTTGGGGAACACCACAAGATATTGATCGTTGGTAAGATCTTGACCATTTATACTGACGAATTGTTTTTTGTCAGTGAGATAATTCCTGAACCACTCATAGACCTTTCCTCGAATCCCATAATTAGATAATGTATGCAATAAAATATTATGATTGATATTGTCGAAGGCATTGGAAAAGTCCGGGAAAATTCCGAGCTACTGAGCTACTTTATCTAAAAACATAAGTAAAGCATGTGTTCCTAATGTGTCTGTCTTAAGCCAAATTCATTATCAGAGAGAATATTGAAATCAAAAAGATTTTTTTTTTAATGTTCATGAATAAATGAGTTTTTCGAGTATTTTAGAAAGGGACGTCAAAAGGGATATAAGCCGATAATTACCAAGATCTTGTGTGTTTCCTTTCTTAAAGATTGGTACAACCTTAGCGATTTTCATCTTTTGCGGAACGATACCTTTTGTTATCGATAAATTCAAAATATGTGTTAAAGGTGATAAAATTTATCAAATTATTTTGTTAAAAATATCATTTGGGGTACACTTAAGTTATTTACTCTGTGAAAGGTGATACAATTTCTCCAATTATTTCATTTTAAATATCATTGGTGATACACTTTTTTTTAATTTTTAAGTTATTTACTAAATCTACGACCTCATGCTCTAGGATTGGGATGAAGAATAAGGAACGTAGATTTTGCATTTTTAAGAAGTATCGAAAGTCTGAGTCTGGTACAGGAATATGTTGGGAAATATTCGGGCCCATATTTACAAAATAATTGTTAAATTCCTCTGCTATTGCAAGAGGATCCAGGGTTATGGTTTCATTTACGATAATCCTTGTTATTGGGGTTGATTTAATTTTTGTTTTCAAAACGTTAGTAACGTTTGTTGTTCGGTCTGTTGTCGGTTTGGTGTCGGTCTCTTTGGTGTGACAGGGGTATGATTATGACTGATTTGCAGCACAGTTTACATCGGCTGCACGCCTAACGAGAATTCATGATTACCATAATTATCGCATATGTAAATTACTGTATTGTGCCATTACTTTGATAAAAGGTTTACCTTGAAATGTTTATTGGTTGTTTTCCTTACATCCCTCAAATTTGCACAGCTGTTTGGAAAGGCTGCAAAAGTTTCTGGCATCAAATCAGATGGGAATGTAGAAGTGGCCTATCCTGGGAGAGAGGACCATTTCATTTTTCATCCAGATGTTTTAACCAAGGTATGAATGAAAGAGAACAATTTAGTGTTCCCAGATTATAGTCTTGGAGGCAAGCACATGTACATATACTTTTTGTTAAAGAACCTAAGACAAAGTATTGTAACTCAGAAGACATAATTATGCATTGCAATAACTTTTTCAATTGCTGCAGATACGTTGATTGGTCCTAGCCATTTTTAAAATAACTTAATCACCTTTCAAAGTTATCTGTGATATGTATTGATAACGTGTGGTACTAATTCAATATCATATGAATTTGCGTAAATGAATATATAGTTATTATTATTATTATTATTATTATTATTATTATTATTATTATTATATAACTACTATTGTTATTTTAACAACAACATCATCATCATCATCATCATTAATATTGTTATCATTATTATTCATTATCATTTTTTTTCTTACAATGCTTGATCATCATTATTTTGTATCATTATGATCATTATTGTTATTTTTTTGTTTTTATTATTATGTTGTTTCTTTACAGTTAGCATGTTTTTGAAAATATTAAGTGTCAAATTATGTATCTTGCTTATTTTGTATCTCTGTTTCTCGTTGCACATTAATGTTGGAAATTGCCCTTAAGGAGATTATTAAATTGAAAAAAAATGTTCAGCTCTATGAATAAAAATCAAGACCCTATCACTATTTTCTGCACGTATTTCAGAATGAAAGGCAGATGTTCTGCAGGAAATGTCGCTTATGTATAGGTGTGTATATACATCTCTCTCTCTCTATCTCTCTCTCTCTCTCACACACACACACACACATACAGACCCACCTTTTCTCTGCCCATTGTTTCGGTCCAAGCCCTCATCCTTTCCTCTTCTCATTTCTTTCCAGGTTCCTTTGCTAGGAATGGGAGACCGTGTACGGGTCAACACAGATTTGAAGAATGTAAAGAACCTGCAAGAGAACAGCAAAAATGGATGGGTGGATGGTATGGAGAAGGTGAGTGACAGATTTTTTTTCTTCCATAGAATGTTAGTTACAATTTAATTATTCGATGTTTTCATAATTGCGTGAAAAAAAATTATGTATGGAGGCTGTATGTTTAGTTAACTTATGATTTAATGTTGCATCTTTATGCCACAGTGCCTTGGGAGGGAAGGAACTGTAATACGTGTGGATTCAAATTTTGACACTTGGGTCCAGTTGACCGGTGTGAAGCAGGAGTTATCCTGGCATCCATGTACACTCACCCTTGTAAAGAGGAATTCATCAAACTCTACGGGTGATGGTGCCGGGTCGACAAACATCAAAGCAGGTAGATTCATGTCCCATATGAGAATAATAGCTCATTTATATGCGCATGTTTCTATCATAGGGAATGCTCAAGGAGCCTACAAAGTACTATTATCATGATTATTTCCCTGGCGCGTATTACGTAATCCGAACAAGATTTCTATGGGCAGTACAATTGGCCTTTGAAATTGAGCTTGAGTTTATTTTTCGAAAGTAGTTTTTATCGCGTTCAAAGGACATTAGTGCCGCGAAGAGATCCACAATTCCGTGACGTATCCACTATAAAACGACATATTGTTTTGTTACTATGCCAATTACATAATGGTGCCTTTTTATGCCTCCGCCCAGGGAAGGTGGTGCCGGGGGCATTATGTTTTCGGGTTCTCCGTCCGTCTGTCCGTCCGTCCCGCTTTCTCGTTCTCGCGATAACTCAAGAACCACATGAGGTATGAACTTCAAACTTGGTGCTAGTATGTATCGCCATAGGAAGACGATCTGATTGGATTTTGGGGTACGTAGGTCAAAGATCAAAGATCACAGAGGTCAATTTCTGAAATTTCAGGTGTTGGCCTTGTTCTAGCGATAACTCAAGAACCATTTAAAGGTATGAACTTCAAACGTTATTATGTATCACCATAGGTAGACAATCTGATTAGATTGGGGTATGTAGGTCAGAGGCCAAAGGTCACAGGTCAATTTCTAAAATTTCAGGTGTTAGCCTCTTTCTTGCGATAACTCAGGAACCATTTGAGGTATGAACTTTAAACTTGGTGATAGTATTCATCACCATAGGTAGATGATCTGATAAGATTTGGAGGTATGTAGGTCAGAGGCCAAAGGTCACAGGTCAATTTCTAAAATTTCAGGTGTTAGCCTCGTTCTCGCGATAACTCAGGAACCATTTGAGGTATGAACTTCAAACTTGGTGCTAGTATGTATCACCATAGGTAGACGATCTGATTAGATTTGGGGGTATGTAGGTCAGAGGCCAAAGGTCACAGGTCAATTTCTAAAATTTCAGGTGTTAGCCTCTTTCTTGCGATAACTCAGGAACCATTTGAGGTATGAACTTTAAACTTGGTGATAGTATTCATCACCATAGGTAGATGATCTGATAAGATTTGGAGGTATGTAGGTCAGAGGCCAAAGGTCACAGGTCAATTTCTAAAATTTCAGGTGTTAGCCTCGTTCTCGCGATAACTCAGGAACCATTTGAGGTATGAACTTCAAACTTGGTGCTAGTATGTATCACCATAGGTAGACGATCTGATTAGATTTGGGGGTATGTAGGTCAGAGGCCAAAGGTCACAGGTCAATTTCTAAAATTTCAGGTGTTAGCCTCGTTCTCGCGATAACTCAGGAACCATTTGAGGTATGAACTTCAAACTTGGTGCTAGTATGTATCACCATAGGTAGACGATCTGATTAGATTTTGGGGTACGTAGGTCAAAGGTCAAAGATCAGAGAGGTCAATTTCTGAAATTGCAGGTGTTAGCCTGTTAACACAATATCTCAAGAACCATTTGAGGTATGAACTTAACTTGGCGCTAATGTGTATCACCATAGGTAGACGATCTGATTAGATTTTGGGGTATGTACATGTAGGTCAAAGCTCAAAGGCCATAGAGGTCAATTCTGAATTTGCAGGTTTTAGTCTTGTTAACGCGATATCTCCAGAACCATTTGATCCATTTACTTGACACTTAGTACTAGTATGTATCACCATAGGAAGACGATCTGATTAGATTTTGGCAAATGTAGGTCAAAGTTCAAAGATCATGGAGGTCATTTACCATGAAATTTCAGGTTTTTGCCGTGTTAACACTCTCTTGAACAATTTGAGCCATTAACTTCAAACTTGGAACTAGTATGCATCACATAGACGAACTGATTAGATTTTCGTGCACGTATGTCAAAGGTGACAGGTCATAGAGGTCATTATACAGGTGTATGTGCAATTTTTGTTTTTTTGTTTTGTTTTTTTACCTTTGTTATCACCATATCTCAACTATTTTGTATTCATGACTAGGAGGAGATAAAGTGATCCGACGGTTATAAGGTGTAAGGTCAAATGTCAAAGAGGTCATTTAACATGTAAATTGTAGGATTTTTATTTTGGTTATCACGCTATTTCAAGAACAGTTTGAGCCATCAACTGAATTTAGGCAGAGGCGGATAGGAGACGCAGTCGCATTCATCTTGTTTTATATGAGACCATTTTCATCGATATATTTCTCTTGGTATAGCATATTTACTCAGTTATAAATATATGAATGAAATTATTTCTGAAATTACAATTCACAAATAATGATCTTTTCTTGTTGATAAATCTTGGATAACGGAAAATGTGAATTCACGAATGAGAAAAGTATATCTGAAGGCGAAACAAACTTGTCCTGTCGGACAGATAAGCTTGACTTATATTGTTTACTTATAAATTCAATTTCAAAGCTTAATAAAAAAACTTTGATTATCGAATTGATCTTAGACCAACCATGCAAAAAACAAAAAAAAAACCAAAATCATCAATCGGAGAACTTGTTTACTCTTCTTCGGGAAAGAGATTATGAGAAATCTTCTCTTCAACTGTCTCTTTTTTTTTTTTTTTAATCATTTTATTTCTAAGATGATAATAGACGACTAGATGCACTTATGAATACCTTGCGCGAGATAGATGTTGGCAACTCATCCGATGGTGAAATGAATGAAGGCGATGAAATATCTGAATTGGTTAGGGCAGCTGAGATTGGTGACCTCGGACGGGTATTGGAGATTTTGTCCACTTCACCAGAAAAGGTATTATGCTTTTGTGGAATTCTCACATATCGAGCTGCCACATCTTAACTTCTAAATGAGAAAAGTTTATTGATCAAATAAAGTTTATTGATCAAATAAAAGTAAACTACGCCACCTCTTCTTCATGGTTGTGGACAGTATTTGAATATTTCTTTTACATGGTGGCATCATAATCATGATAATTATAAGTGAGGAAGGGGAGCAAGCTGAGGGCAAAGAAATGATTATGTTTGGGACATATATTGCCCGAATTATTACCGGAAATGAATATGCCACCAGCCCTCCAAGTGGAGTGTTGTGGTTCGAAAGCAGTCCAAACTAATAAACTTTGAAAGAAAATAACTCCATAAGTAGTTGGTCTGTTGTCATAGGGGCATTTGCCCTGAGTGTAATCATAGGGCTTTAGTTGCCATACGGTATAATTGTCGTAGGTCAGCTGTCTACTTACGTCACAGTGTAGTTCAGCTATATATCCACTTCGATAATTATGATTTAATCTTGTGCAACGAAATGCTTTACAGGTGAATGCGAAAGTTAAAGGCAGTACAGCCCTCCATAAAGCCTCTGTACAAGGCCATCTTGAGGTCGTAAAGGCGCTACTAGAGGCTGGAGCTGAGATAGAAAGTACTACCAAAGATGGCCATACTCCTCTCCATTACTCAGTCGAAGGGTAAGTCTCTTTGAAAGCCTGTGAACATGATGATCCCCCAAATTCCCAGATATTTATACGGGTGGTGAAATTCCTATGACGGTGCACCTCCTTATCTAAGCATCGATGACTTATCATGTCAAATTTTTAAACCTTTTACAGCGATGAGCCAGCTGTTACAAAGTATCTGATTGAAAAAGGAGCAGACATAAATAGAGGAAGTAATAGCGAGAGAAGAGCTATTCATCGTGCAGCATATGGGAATTTTGTTGACTGCGCAAGAATCCTCATCAACCAAGGATGTGATGTCAACCTACAGGTATGAATGGATCTTCATCTGTCGTTGTTTAATCTGATTGTTGCAGTACGTATTTATGTTTAGAGTATGTTTATAAGTTTCTGTTGATACCTAAATTGGATGCACTGAACCCTAAACCTTACTACAGACTGTTCACAGAAGTAAAAAATCCTTGTCCATTTTGTGTCTTGTCCGTTATGGTTACAAAGAGTCCATTTTCTCTTCAACTATTCAGCGATATACTGTAAATATGTCCCTGATAGTCAAATGTGTCTGATTCAGGTACTGAAATATATTTTAGGACTCTTTATTTTGCATTAAACTGTCTTAAATAACCCAAAATTGGTCTGAATGTCATGTCCGTTACGCTGGAATTGCCTAAATGTCATTGAAGAACAGTCACTGGCTGAAATATGTTGACCGTGTGTAATTGAAATAAGAAATGAATTGAAAATTATTTCAGATGTCCTTCTGTTTTCCTACATGCTGCTTTATTCTACAGGTAAATCTCGAATTTAAAAAAATGTATTATTTTGTTCTTTTAATTTCTATACGAACTGAAGGACATCCGTAAAGACACCCCTCTCCATGATGCTGTCATCAAAAACAGCATGGATGTTGCAGAACTGTTACTGAAAGTTCCGAACATTGACGCAACCCTGATGAACAAGAAAGAAATGACACCGCTTCAGTTTACAGCTCTAATTGACCAACCAGAGTAAGCCTTGGCATCATACCACAACTTCGATTTTGGTGTATATAACATTTCCTCAACAACTAATGTAGTACTGTTCAATTATTTTAGAATGAACTTTTATCTGTAATATTTTATGAAACTTTTTTCGTTTTCTTTTAGGCAAATACGGTGAGGTCAAGACATTGTTGTTTTTGTATTGTATTTATTTTTAATTGATGGACTTTCTGTTGATGTTAAAAAGTATTGTCATTCTTTTAATCTCTGAATGACCTTGTATATAACGTGGAAAGTAATGTGCAGACTATAGGTGAAGATACCGAAAGCGGGGCTGAAGGGGGGAAAATGACCTTTCAATATTTACGATGAGGGCATCTTGATTTTTACTTCTTCAATGGACCCTTTAAACTTTTTTTGTTCTTTTTTCTTGTTTTTAAACAATAAATGGGCCTAATTTTGTATTCAAAACACATACGACCTAACGCTGTTTAACAGACCATACAGTATGCTTTCAAAAGGCAGAAGTATAATCTTAAAATGATATTTAATTATATCAAAGCGGCGAACATTAAGCCATTCTCATAATTTATGGACATAATAATGCATAGTTTCTGAACAGAAGCTGTTAACATTGACAACGTGGCACGTGACATCTTAGTTTGCCCAAATCTGATACCTTGTGCTTAATATGAATCTTTACGGAGCATCCTGTAATTTGAATGTGAATACTATATGAAAATATTATATTGTTTGTGTTTTTACTACACAAAGGCTTGCTGGACTCATTGCACAACATTGCCCTGCATCAATTCTTATTCATCAGCAAGACGGGCACACCATATTGCACATTGCTGCCGTCAACAACCATGTAAAAGTCATGGAGGTTGTTCTGGCTGTTAAGGTAATGGATAGAATTATATCCGTCATGAAAAGAATCTGCGCAATTGATTGTTCCAATGCGCGTCATCTGACAAATGAGCAAATTGCCATGGATGGTAACATCCGTCGGATGATGGTGTCATCATCATTACGCGTTTGATATCCGCGCAAATTTATCCCTTCTTCACAACTTTTTATGTCACGTGTACGGTCTACCATAGACTTACGTATGATCATAGGTAGATGAGTAGATTTAGGCTTTTGTTCGAGATGACGGATATAAACCAAATATACACTGCCTACATTCGAGTCTCTGGTTACGCTATGGTACCCTCGGTGACGTGAAGACAACCATTTTCCTTCGGGGCTGCGCCTCTCATGAAAACAGTCGTCGTTCGAGTCACCCTGGGGACCATAGTTCCAACCAGACACTCTCATGACAGTATATATTTTTATACTGTATCTTTTAGTGTTTCTGAAGACTATTCTCAAAGGCGTATGGGCACATGGTATTTCCAAAATCCTCAAAGGTACTGCAGCAGCTGCCCCTCCCTCATACGCCTATGACTATTCTTCCCCATTTTATGTCTTAAAATTCCTTACATTTATATTCTTTGAAAACATTGATGCACATTTGGTATCTATTTTGGTGAGAATGAATTGAAATTGTGTATTTATTTTTCTTATATGAAGGATCATGGACTATGCCTGGATTCCACAAATGAGCAAGGAATGACGGCCCTGCACCTTGCTGCTCATGAAGGATACTCTGAGAGCGTTGAGTTTTTGATCTCTCAAGGAGCAGACATCAATGTTCAATGTAATGATGACCACAGTCCTCTACATCTGTTAGCCAGTGCTGCAAGGAATGATTCTAGTAACATCAACGAAACTCCTACGCTCAAGAAGGTAGGTATATTTGTGTAAAAGTGCATAGTACCTGTAATACTTCGGGAGGGTGCAATCCTGAAAGAAAATCATAGTCGCATGTAGATATTAAGATATTGATCTCAGAGGATGTGGCTAAGATCTAAATGTAGTAAGATTTCAATAGGATTTCTCCTCCGATACCAGATGCCAAAAATAATGTTTAATGCTAAAAAAAAATGTTCATAATTAAACTACAAATTTGATTTAAGGAACGAAAGGAGCAATTATTGAATACTTTCATCGATTAATTATATCAGTTCAATTTCTCGATTTATTTTACTTATTTTGTTCTTTTTTCTTTTGTCAGGTTAAAAAATCAATTCATTCTACCAATGTATTATTTCAAACTATGTTGGCTTTGGTAACCTGTTACCAAATATAACAATTCAATGCCAATCAAATATATCATTATAAGATATTCTAGCCTAATGAGAGGAACATAATATGGGGGTATTTGATGCAAATCGTCACAATGTAGCCCTAGATGGTATACCCTGCAGACTTTCACACTTTGGAGAGTTTAATTCTACTGGAAAATGCTATAAGGCTAAACCTTGAGCATTTAAAGATTTCCACAGATAATTCTCTTTATAACTCGGTAGCACGATAGGTAATCGGATCCTTCATGTGTAATATATGTGTATACATATTTTATTATACGTTTTCCTCTAGATAAAAAGGCAATACAAAGATGGTGGGGTCGGTAGCAGTGCTGCTGCATTGCTGTGTTTCATGGTTCTCCATGGAGCATCCATCGACACTGAAAATGTGAAGTGTCGGACCCCACTTTACTACATCGAGGATGCCAAGCTCAAGAGGACTTTAAAGCAGATCGCCCGTGGAGAAAGGTAAAAACTGTACCAATAGCCCTTTTCTCATTCATATCATGCATACAGTATTGCTGTTTTGGTTGAGACAATGGTCATGATGGTGGCATCACGGGAAGGGCATTTACCCCCTCCCCCTTCCCGTTTGATTGTTACCTCCTGTATAAACTACCCTCCCTTGCCAAAAGTATTGCAACATAGTGGAATTTGTTCGTTCTGCCAAGGAGGATGCGCGCCATTATCAGAAGGCGCGGATACCCGACAAAATACTAGAACTTGATGAACTTTATGTGAAAACTAATTCTTGATATGTTAATTAAATGTACCTGATAATCTGATAATAAGATCTTAAATCATGTACTAGAAATTCATGAAAACATCGCTTAATTACACTAATGTCATAAATTGCCTCCTTTGTATTGCATGCATGTTGCAATACTTTTGGTAAGGGAGGGAAGATGAATGATAATTAAGGTATATAGATTTCATTTCTTGATGTTGTTGTTGTTCTTGTGTTGTTTCGTTTTAAGTTAAAAGTAAAAGTTCTGCTGACGTTTAGTTGTTTCTGTGTTTGCTTGGAACTGCCCTCTCCTCTTCCTATTAAGCGGACTTGGCATGACTGGTTTATCCGTTTCGAAAGAGGATTTTTAAAAGTGATTCAGTCTATAATGTAGCCTATGTATTTCTTCGGATTTCTCTAGGGGTAAAGACATGGCGTCATGGGAAGATCTTGGAGAAGACGAAGATGTGAAAAAGGTCCGCATGAGTAGTAACGCCATTCCTGATGACGATGTAATCGTACAGCGGAATGATAGTCTCGGCCAAGATCCAGACTCCCCGAAGCACATTGAAAATGAAATAGCTGCCAGTGAAGATGGGTCTGATAACCCACCAAGAACCCCAACAAAATTTAACAAGCCAAAAGTCGAAGGTAAACAACTGACATACTGAGTGACAGCCAAGGGTGTCGAACCATTTACATGAATGAAGAAGGGTTGTGGCGGACCACACTTAAAGGGGCAGTCTAATGACAACTCATGGGGAAATGAAATCGTGCGGAATTTGCAAAAGGCTCGTTTACTTGTACACATAGCACGCCCGTTGTGCGAGGCCGTCGGACTAAGGTCATAAATGATCGGACGGCACGAAGTTGACCGAACTGGAGCTCGGCGAATACTTCGGGTTTAACCAGTCCCGGGCTCTTAGTCTTGTAACTGGTTGTAACCTCGTTCCCCCAAACAAGTTTAGTGTAATGCTGAAATATTTCCAAATACAAAACACGGTTAACTTCTGGTTGATTAGTCTAGCCATCGCTTCTGCACTGCCCTGCCGCGACTCGTTGTCGCCACGATTACGTAACTAATCCCAGGCTCTACCAGAGAGCTGGCTCTGTAATTACTTTTCCATATGTTTGATTACTTTCCCACCGCGCGAAATTTAAAACACAAGCCAGTCTTATCTCAGAGGTGGTCCAATATGAATCACATGTTTTAGCACGTGCGATGGAAGTCCTTGTATCGAAGTGACACGAAGCTCCGAGTATATTTTCCTCTCTCATCGGAAATCGCCCATGCAGGCCTACCAAAGTATCCCTTTAAATTAGAGTCATTGACTGGACGGGTTACATAATCGTGACAATATATCCCGTATTTCTTGGAGGCAACTCCGATCCGCTCAAGGACAATTAGACCGAGCAAGAATTTGAGTACACGCAGAGGTCTCATATGTGTATTGTCAGGTTATTGAGGAGTATTATGAAAGACTGCGTAAGAAATTCGTTTCTACATGAGTTCATTAACAGACTGATTTCAGTCGACATTCCTGGTTGGTACATTATCTGGGCCCCCGTTTCATAAAACTTGTTATCAATAACAACTACCAAATTTCTATGACAAATTTGCTCTCAGCTAATTTAATACAACGATTTAAGTAGCTTATAACAATTATCGTAACTTGTTATTGATAACAAGTTTTATGAAAGAGGGCCCTGGTTCGGTTCGTGGTTCTTATTATATCCCAGTCACACCGACGAGATCGACACCAGACCGACAACAGACCGAAACGAAATGTGGATGGCAAAGAATTGGTTGATTTTAGAATTGGTTTGGAGTTGGGCTGGCTGTGTGACTGAGGTATTATCAATTTTTGTTTCTTCGAAAAAAGAATGTCACTACCAATTATTGCCCCAAGTACGTGATTCAAAGCCTTTAATAATTTCTAGAGGAGATACAGATTTCAGAAAATGAAATGCTAATCAACAAATAATCCTTTGTTATTAAGCTAATGGTGGTGTCCCGGAGGGGCACAGTGCCCCCCCCCCCCCCCCACTTTTTCGAGTACCCTAAAAGTGCCCTTTTGTTTCTGAAAAAATGCACCCTTTCTCTCTGATTTGTGCCATTTTTACTACTAAAAGTGCCCCCTTTTCTTTTCTAATAAGTGCCCTTTCCCCTTCTCAGATCTAATAATTGTCTCCTTTCTCTCTAATAATGCCCCTTTCCCCTGATAAGTGCAATTTTACTTCGGACAGGTGCCCCTTTTTCTTTCTAATAAGTTCCCTTTCCCCTTTTGATAAATGCCATTAATTTCTTTCAAATTTGTGCCATTTTCTCCTTTGATAAGTGCATTTTTACTTCTGATAGGTGCCCATTTTCCCCTTCTGATAACTGCCCCTTTCCCTATCTAATATGTGCCCTTTTCCTCTTCTCATAAGTGCCCCTTTCCACCTCTGATAAGCGTCCTTTCCTCTTCTGATAAATGCCCCCTTTTACCTATACCCAGCACAAAAAGTAAGGAAACTCCACTTTGATCGATTACATTTCTTTAAATAGAGAACAATATATGTCGTATTGAGTATCATTTTAAACCTTTGATAAATCCCTATCAAACCATATCATACTTGATATATATTTCCTGAAGGGCGTGCACATGCGGCGTAAATGAGGGGGAAGGGTCAAAAAGGAAATGTTGCAAAATGTGCGATATTTTGGCTTTGGGTATACTTGATGATGTTGTTAGAGGATTTGAATTCATTAATCATCAAAAGATATCTGAACATAGCAAACACAGAAGGGGTTATTTGTATTTTTTATTAATTATTGGATTGAGGGGGAGGGGGATATCCAACATTCAGAGTCATCTGAACACAACACAACGGGACACTTCTCTTTCTTGTGTTAATGATTGGATTAGTAGGGTCTCCAAGGACATTCTCATTGTAAAAATTCCTTGCTGTATTTCATCAATTTCTTTAAATGCCTTGTAGTGAGTGAGTGAGTGAGCTTCAATCTGCCCAATGGCACGGGGCCTATCAAGATCTGTCATTCTTGGCAATATGCAGTTGGAAGACAAGTAACCAGTGGACAATCACTCACTCCAAGGCATTTAATGAAATTAATGAAATACAGCAAGTAATTTTTAACAATGAGAATGTCCTTGGAGACCCCATTAAACATTAACACAAGAAAGAAAAGATTCTCCGTTGTGTTATTGTGTTCAGATGACTTTGAATATTGGATATTCCCCCCCCCCCCTAGTTTGCAAGCACAAACCCTGGTCAGTCGTAAAAGAGTGTCTGCACTATAAGACCAGTAGGTAGCTGGGTTAGGCTTCTCCCAAGACAAAATGATTTTCTGATAAAGTTTCAAATTAGGGTCTGTGCTTGCAGACTACCCCCCCCCCCCTCAATCAAATAATTAACAAAATAATTTTAAAAAATAACCCCTTCTGTGTTTGTTTGCAATGTTCAAATGTCTTTTGAAATTAGATTTACTTGGCGAATGATTATGAATTCAAATACCCAAACAATTTGTACGAACATCATCAAGTATACCCAAAGCCAAAATATCGCTCATTTTGCAACATTTCCTTTTTGACCCTTTCCCTCACTTAAGCCGTCTGCACTCGCCCCATTCAGCAAATCATATGGAGTATGTTATGGTTTGATAGGGAATTATCAAAGCTTTAAAATGATACTCAATACGACCGAAATCACTCCTCAAACAATTTGTACGAACATCAAGTATACCCAAAGCCAAAATTTTGCTCATTTCGCAACATCTCTTTTTTTTTACCATTCCCCTCATTTATGCCGCCTGCGCACGCCCCATTCAGCAAATCATATGAAGTATGTTATGGTTTGATAGGGAATTATCCAAGCTTTAAAATGATACTCAATACGACATATATTGTTCTCATTTGAAAGAAATATAATCGATCAAAATCGAGTTTCCTTACTTTTTTGTGTTGGGTATATATATATATTTCCCACTGTTTCTTACAAAAAGAGCTTCAAATAATCAGTGCGGCTTTAGTAACAGGTACCCATATTACTACAACTATAATGTAAGGTAGTGGAGCTGGAGGCAAGAGGGGCACAATGCATACCCCCATCCCCAAGCGAATGTGCCAATAATTTACACCAAGTAAGGGCAATATTTTCTGGGTAAAAAAAGTTCCCCAAAACTCGCTCGCTAGCTCTTATAATTCAAAATGAAATCAAGCATATCTCATATTGTATGTCACTGTATCGATGTAATCCTAAAGAAAAACGGCAGGGTTAATGTACAAATTAAAATATCATTCGACATTCCCCCAAATTAATTTTCTGTTGTCATTTTCATTCTATTTCTGTAAATGATGCACAAAGGACTTCGGCGTTAGCAAAAAAAGTCTGAAAATTTTACTCGCTCGCTTCCCTCGCTCGCACATGAATCATTAGACCATCACACACGACTACTAATAAGGGAAGCTGAACACTAGCGTATCCAAGGGGGGGCAGGGGGCAGACTGCCCCCTGACAACTTTTGACCCCCACCCCCCCCCCAAAAAAAAAAACCAAGGTCCAGTTACGCCACTGAAGCTGAAACATTGTCCAGAACCACAATAAAATGAAAGATGTTTGATAATGTATTAACCATGTTAATTAGACTGTAGGGTAATACCAATGTCACAAAATTTTCCATTTTTCGCTTCATGTTCACCACTTGTAGGTGCCCCTTTTTTCCCTAAAAGTGCCCTTTTTGCTGGTGCCCCCCTCCCCACACACACACACACTCTCTGAAAGACGCTCCGCCGCCCCTGTATTAAGCTGACTTTGTGGAATCGAAGACATAACCGAGATTTATGTATTTTTATATAATTCTGTCTTGTCATTGTTTCTTCAGTCTTTGATCTGGTCCACAAAATCAAAGTCTCTGATCTGGACATGGGCCCCGTGGTGGGACGGGGACAGTTTGGGGTCGTCCACCGGGCGTCCTGGAGAGGAACCCCAGTGGCAGTCAAAAAGATCTCTATGGTGGGTAGCAAAAAGGATGAGGTCGAAAAGGAAGTTGCTATTCACAGGTAATAATAGTCGTTGTAGTAGTAGTTGTTGTTGTTGTATAGTAGTAGGAGAAGAAGAAGAAGAAGCAGCACGAGAAATAGTACATGTAGTAGCAGTGGTGGTAGTAGTAATAGTAGTAGCAGCAGTAGTAGTAGTCTTATTGGGAAATGTACTTGGTTGTTCTTCATTTATGTCAGAAATAGAAATGTAGCAACAGAGGCTAACTAGCATCAAATCATGAATAATACTGAACGTTTAGCATAAACTTTCTTCTTCTTTTTTTTTTAATATATGGCGAATCGAACATTAGATACCGTAGATGCATTCTCGTAACGAATCTTAATTTTCCATATACATGTATTCTTTATCTACATTAAGGCAAGCAACCCATCCAAACATCGTGAAGATTATGGCGCTAGGATACGAGGGTCAGGAAGCCTACATTGTCATGCAGCTCATAGAAGGAGCGAGTTTAAGTACCATCATCTTCCCAGATCGGGATGATCTCAAGGTATTCATACTGTTGGCCCAAGGAAGATGGATGTAATTGAAAGTTGTAGGGCACTCTAGATTCCAAACAGTTATTTGATTGAATGTCATAGGATCAAGTATGGATACCGTTAACATTCCCAAAAGGCTGATACCATGATAACTGTCTTGATAATAATTAAGGCACAGTGTCAGTGGCGTAAAATTGTTCAGAGGAGTGAGATGATCCAAATCCGGGCCGCCGAAACAGACAAACACATACAAACATACACACAATCATTCTGCATACGTAACCTATATTTAGTAGCATTCTAAAGAGTCACTTATATTGATTTTGTCAAATTTTCAACAACTGATTGATTTTAAAATTATTTATTCCATGAAAAATGGGGGAATTCGTACATGCCATCTCCCTCCCTCAGAAATAGGTGTGTATACCCCCATCCCCGGGATTTACGCCCTTCCACAGGGTGGTACTGGTTGCACAGAGATGGGCAGAGAGTGATATCATGATGGGGTAACTGTCAAAAAGAATACGAAACACACATACACATTGTGGAGATACATGTACTAAAGCGATAAGACCGAGAGAAATAAATTGCATGAAATTTATTTCTTCGACACTGTTACGTTTCGTTTATATCAAACTGGACTTACACGTAACATACGTTTATAAAGTTGTCACTATTTTCATTACTTTCGATACATGTTCAACTTTCAGATACAGATCCCTTTAGACTGGCCAAAGAAGCTTCAAATATCTCGTGAGGTGCTCCAAGCGGTCACATTCATGCACGCGTCCAATATCTTACATCTCGATATCAAGCCAGCTAATATTCTTGTAAGTGGAGCACCTAAAAGATATGCAATATTGTTCTTATCATGAAATATTGTCATTATTAATGCTAAATCTTTGATATTATATTTTTCAATGATGTAGCTTTTTTGATAAGTGAGGGAAATCACGCTCAATGATCAAAGAGTAAAGGAAAGCAATATATAATTTCTTGTACAAGCAAGGAGGCATTTTATATGAACGTAAATGGATAAAAAATAGCTCCTGTCATTCGTCGAACACATAATAGATTCTCGAATATAAACAAAATGTTAATTTTACTATAACTTCAATACCCTTAAGAAGAAAGCAATATAAAATGTAATAATAACGATAATGATAATGATGATAATGATATCAGTAATGAAAGTAATAATAATTCTAACAACAACAACAACAACAATAATAATAATAATAATAATAACACTACTAATAATAATATTTGTCAGGCGCCAAATCCACTTGAAATCGAATGCTCAAGGCGCGCAATGTGTTTGCGCCAATCAGGTGGAAACTGATACAACCCGTCCATTCATCTGCGACTTGGGCCTTGCCCACATCAAGAACCGTAACGCCATGACTCAATACTCGGCGAAGGGGAGGGGCACACCTAACTTCATGCCCCCGGAGGCTTTAACCGCATCCGCAGATCCTGGATACAGGCACTCCAAGAAGCATGACATCTGGTCAGTGGCAGGGACGATAGTGGAGCTTTTTTCCATGAAGCGTCTGTGGGGAGACTCGATGCATCCCATGGCTCTACTGGCTCTCGCTGCCACAGGGAAAATGGGGAATCCGGAGTCTCTGGCAGCCGTGGACACAAATGTCAAGCAAATCCTGGACCCCTGCTTCAACCAGAAGCCCGAGGAGAGGCCGTCAGCTTCGGATCTCCTGGATCAGTTCAATGATCTTTCCTAAATTCAAAGGTAAAACTTGAATATCCAGGTTTAAACAGTAAAATGTCATAATGTATTAATCAAAATAATGTAGTAAGAGAAAAGGGTACGGAAATGCTGGTACAGATCAGAGGCTTTGTGTATTATTTTTAGTTTTAAGCGACAAAACGGGGTTACTGAGCATTTTGTAATGATGATTCTTATTTTGTAAGTAATCCATATAGAAGCATTCCCTTATCAAAAAAAATGGACGCATTATAATGCTATATTGTCTTTATAACAGGATGTTAAAAACACATGTAAAATCGTGTAAGTAATTAACTTGTTTGTTTTTCTGAAATTTCTCTTTTGATTTAAATATTCATTTTATATACTAAGAAAACTGCTAGAAGCGTTTGTAATACACTGTGGCCAATTTTATTTTCTTTACTCTAATTTTCGACGGCTTCCTCCGTCTTCATCAGGAGTATACAATGCGATATGACGAAAACGGAGGAAGCCGTCGAAAATTTGAGTAGAGAAAATAAAATTGGCCACAATGCATTACAAACGCTTCTAGCAGTTTTCTTTCGATTTGTTTGAACCAATATGTGAAACTTTAAGATGTTTGGACCGACATTTTATATACTATATATACATGTATCAGAGGCGTCGATCCTTGGGGGCAGGGGGCAGTTGCCCCCCCCCCCCGAGAATATTGGAGGGACAAACATATCGTTTTGCCGCCAGCCCCCCCCCCCCCCAAAAAAAAGAAATAGTAATGATAATAATATTAATAATAATAATAATAATAATAATAATAACTAAATAAATAAATAAATAAATAAATAAATAAATAAATCCGGAGGTGTAAAATAAAATAAGGAAAAATGATGAAAAACTCGGGAAATGAAACCTTCCAAACAATGAAATACAAAAGGTATCATACGATCACACCTCAATTTCGCCGCGCGCTACGCGCGCAAATTCTCTAATTTTCCCTGCTAAATATAACCGTGGAGAAGCTGGTAATTAAGAGGCGTTAAAAAAACATGAAGAATACTATAATTATGCCTTCATTCAAAATGACGCCATCAGAAAACATGGTATTGTATGTCCAACATGAAATTTTGTATTATTGTATTCATGCAGAGCCCAGAAGTGATAAAGCGATATCATTATATATTTCCACCAAAAGAGAAAAATCGAAGGAGTATTATGATATACATTGTTTCTCCCTCGCCGTATTTAGCATTTCCAATACTGTCCCATAGAGACTACAATGAAACAGTAAGTTATGAGAATAATGGTATAAACTATACACTATTAAAAAGCAAAATATTTATTGTCGCATGAATGCACTCCTAATAAAAATAGAAAATGTTGAATAAAATGATTCAAATTTAAATTTGTTTTGTGACATAAAATCATTTGTAATTTTCACTGAATATATAATCATGTAAGTGTAATCATCATAGCAATATTTTTTTCTGAAAATTGAAACGTATATTCCTGAGGTGCTTCCTCACTGCGCTCGCATAAGAACAACAGCAACAATAGTAATGAAATTAATAAAAATAATGACTATTTTATTGTTATTATTGATATTATTAATAGTATTATTATTATTATCATTATCATCATCATTCTTATTATTATCATTACAATTATTATCGTTATTATTATCATCACCATCAGCAGCAGCATCATTATTATTATCATCATCTCCATCATCATCACTATCATCATCATCTTTTATCAATGATATGATGATTGAATTGAGTGCGAAATGAACATCGTTACGCTAGGCCAGCGTTTTTCAAACTTTTTAAAGTTACGGCACTCTTAAGAAATTGAAATTTTCGCGTCACCCCCATCCAGTGACGTATCTGGAACTTGGCATCGGGAGGCGGGGAAAACATCTTAGCTGATGGTGATCCGTGTGTTTCAGCAAGAAAATCAAGAAAAGAATTTATACTTAATTTATACTTATTTGCGAGTGACCAAATTTTTTCTCCAAATTTTCTTTTGAATTTCAGTTTTAGGGCAGATGCTTTATTCAATTATTTGTAAGACATAAATAATTGGTTTGTATGCAAGTCTGAGGATTTTTCAGACTCATCTCAATGTCATCATAAATTACGAACAGCTTTCAAGTTTCCTCTATATGAGCTTGCCATTTGAGGAGATAAGGTACGTAAACCCAGTTTCCCTTCTCTTTATTTTCAAAGTTTGGCTTCATACAGTCACCTAAACAAAATAACCAAATTACCATTTTATGAGGTCGCATGGCGGCTGAGCAGAAATCTTTTGAGAATATGTTTATAATTTGTGATGTTTTAATTGATATTTGATGGATAATTTACCTTCAAATAGTTTCCTCAACTAGCTGACATAATTTTATTCCTTGGTTAAAAGTTATTCAAAAATATATTTTTCATATAACTAAATTTCTCTCGCGGCACCTCGGTTGAAAAACGCTGAATTGGGCTCCCTTGCCCCCCCCCCCCCCCCCTGATCCGGAAAACGGATCGATGCCAGTATAATTTATATTCTGGAAACCTCATGCGATACTTCTTTTTTCATATCTTTATATCTAATATTCAGGCATAAAACTATGCAGTAGCGCAGACTCATCTTCTGTTAGTCGGGATGGGCTATTCATTACCAAGTTTCATTAAATAATATCAACAGATAACACATGCGTGTCTACGCCACTGAAATTATGGAACATATCACCAGAAAGATAACAAAATTACATCTCATTCTAACATATATACGAAGGGTTCCTCTCTATTGGGCATGATGGTATGAAAGTTATTTTCTGATCCAAAACATACTTCTAATGATGTTGAGTCGGAGATTTACGCCGACCACAACAATGATATTTCTCATGATACTGAAATGTGTCAAACGAAGAAAATATTTCGTCGTAAAGTAAACACAAAAAGGATTATATATATATATATATATATAGTTATGTTCTTTTGTTACGAGACGCAAGTTTAAACATTATCACTTGCTTGGTTTTGCCTACTATTCGTGTCATGTTAATACTATGACCGATTCACGTAGGTCCAGTAACGAATTATTGTCAGCATGCCTGAATTTGTCTCAATGAAATATTTTAATAAACTGTAGAATACCTATTTTTGTACTCTGTCACCACCCCCCCCCCCCCCCCCCCCTTTCTCTCTCTCTCTCTCTCTCTCTCTTTCTTTCTATCTATCTATCTTTATTACAGTCACTCTACCATTTTTTCCTTTTGCTCCTTTTATGCATCATTGGATTCTCGGGTTATCAATTTCTCAGGTTTGAGACATCTGCCTTCTTCAGCTGCAATGAAGACTCGGAGTGAGATTATTGCAATTTTTTATATGCTTATTACTAATAATTTACAAAATTCGTAATTTGTCAGTGGAAGAGTGGATTTCAACGGCAACATGAGTCAAGAGTTCATGAAACGTTGACCCGAATTCGTCAGTCACAAAAGCGCGAGGAAGTCATGTCCGTCGTCTAATTTCCTTTGACATGAACAATAAGCAGATAAAATTATTATTGAGGAGGTTGAGAACGATGAGTACTTAGCAGTAGCGGATCTACGGGGGGGGGGTGGTTAGGGGTTTAAACCCCCCCCCCCCCCTTGGGCTGCCAAGTAAACATTTAATGTGCATAGGAAAACAAAAAAGAGAAAAAATAGAGCATGCAAGTATGCTTAAAATCGCAAGCTGGCAACCCTAAAAATGAAAAATCTCCCTACTGTGGGAGGGGGGTATCCCCCCTCCCACACCCTCCCCCCTCGCTCGCTTCGCTCGCTCGGGCTCGGTCGCTACGCTCCCTCGCAATACCCAGCTCAGCCCCTCAAACCCTCCCCTTGGAAAGAAGCTAGATCCGCCCCTGCTTAGATGCCGCTGAGAAACAGGAAGACAATATGGAATGATTCCGTCGCATCGTAGATTGCAACTGGAGAAAAAATAAACAACAAATGAAACAGAAATAAAGAAAATGGTGTTGATTAATTTTTGAATCATCATCATCATCATCATCATCATCATCATCATCATCATCATCATCAGCCATGTTGAGCCCACTGCAGGTCGAAGGCCTCCCCAAGTTGGTACCAAAGGTGTCTGTCTGGTGCTGACATGGCTGATGCAATCCACTTGGTGCCAGTGAACTTTGTGGGCTTGTCACTCCATGTCAGTTTTTGCCTTCCCCGATTTCGTGATCCTAACCATGGTCTCCATTCTGTGATACGTTTGGTCCATCTATTTTTTTCTTTTTGCCTCCAAAGGAGGATTTATTATCATTCAATATATCAACTGTGACATCATGTTTACTTTTTCCAAAGCAACTTGAAAAATGTTACAGAAATTTCACAATATCTTCGGGTAATCCATATTTCTTTTGTCGAGTCTTACTTATATACATTCTTTTTTCAATTTCTCTTTTGAATACATGTCTTAAATTGAAATATCTTCTGTCTACTCCAGTTCTATTTCGTTCAATAATCATTTTATGTATACACCAAAAGGCTAACGTCACTATTAAATCATACTTCGCATTATTTAATTTTAACAAGTCTGTATACTTATGTCAGTTTGAACAGAAAAGGTTTGAGAGAGGAGATCTTTGACATATTGTAAAAACCGATAATCTAAGTCACAAAACAAAAACGCATGCAAGACATCTTCCTCCGTATGACAGTGTTTACAATTACTATCACTAGCTAATCCCCATCTATTTAAATTTTTTTGAACAGGCAACAAGTTATAAAGCATTTTGAAATTAAATTCTCGTAATCTGTTTTCTTTAATTTTAACTAAATTTCTTAAAAACACATTTGTCCAGTCAATGTTTATGTCTAGCTTATCATTCCAATACGTACATCAAGCGTTTGAACATATCATATTTGACAGTATAAGTGTGTAAAAAAATTTACTACTTAAATCAATAATTTATTTTTCTTGTTTTCCGATTAGTAAAGTTGGTACCTGTAAACGTTCATAGTGATCATTATTTGTCGATTCTATGTTTATTCCTGGACTTAATTTCGGAATTGCAAATTTCAATTTTCATAGTCAAACAAAAATGTACATTTACTTTTCTTTATACCTGAAAGCTGTGATCTAATTTATATGTGTGTTTTAAATTTTCCAGCTTTTATAATATCTTTAAAATTAATAATGCCTGACTGATACCATTCATCATAATAAGAATATTCATTATTGGCCGTAATATATTGATTGTACCATAAAATTTGTTGGGATATTCTTTTTGCTTCAGAATCATTTTCTCTGAAAATGAAAGATCTTAGTGAATTCCATGCCACCAAGATTTCTTGATAAAGCTTTGTTATTTGTTTACTACCCATTAGTTTTAGTATGTTTTCATTGTAATTACAATTTAATAACAAACTGATACCACCTAACTTATCAAACCAGTAATGACTCATATTTTTCCACGTTCCTGTATTTTGGTTCCAGAGATTACTAAACCATTTCAACCTGAAGCTAAATAATTGTTTATGTATGTCAACCATTTTTATTCCTCCATTGCAATAATCTTCTACTAACGATAACCTTTTTACTCGTTTAACCTTTGAGTTCCAAATAAACTGATACATTATTCGGTTTAATCTCTTTAAGAAAATGTAAGGAATCGAATCAATCATAATTAGATGTACAATCTGACTTAAAGCTAAAGACTTTAGTATGACCACTCTTCCAAAGAGCGTTAGATTTCTTCTCTTCCAGCAATTCAAGATATTTTCCAGTTTCATAAGTTTGTCCATTCAGTATTCATGGCTAATTCATTGTATATACCAATAAGGTGTCCTAAATATCTAACTGGTTTTTCAGTCCAAGTAAGTTCATGTTCTGATATGTCCCAACGTTTACTTGGTTCCCCGGTCAATATCACAACAGTCTTGTTTGTGTTGAGTTTTGGACCGGCGACTTTTCCAAATAATTCTAACTCACACAATATTTCTTTGAAAGATTGTTGATTTATAACAAAAAACAAAGTGTCATCAGCATATTGCAAAAGTTTTAAATGAATACTTGATTTTGGTATTTCAAAAGCTATAATTTCATTGTGTTTTCTTACACTGTTTGCCATAAATTCGGCTGCTAATACAAACAGTACCGACGACAGAGGACAGCCTTGTATAATTTCTCTTTCAACAAAAAATTGTCTAGAGGTCCAGCCATTAACTAAGACAGAACTTATAATGTTTGTATATAAAACTTTCACCCAGTTGATAAAAGACTATTGTCATGTAATCTTGCAAGGTGGCCAGCCTATCTCCATTTCTTTGTTTTAATTACTTGCAATATGCCTCCATCAACCTTCAATACACGCCCGACGCACTGTGGTCGCTATGGAAACCCTTCGTATGCATCTGTAATTCGCGCCCCGTCTGAAATGTACAACCGCTACATGTATGCGGCAGGGTGCGAATACTGCGGAGAACCCAACCACCGTGCACAAAGCTGCAGACACGGAATCCAGCTCCAATGTTGTCACTGCACTCTTTTTGGTCACAAAGAAAAATACTGCCCTTATTTAAAGGTCACACAGCGCTTTACGGCTTAATCACGGCCAAAACCCGTCAAAAAGTGGTCTCCCGTGAAGCAGACGATGTTGTTCGCGTTGATGTTGACCAAAAATTACCACTTACGACCACGTCCACCAGATTTTCATAACTTTTTGTACGTGGTTTAGACGTGGAGTGCTGTGTGACCGGGGCCTAGAGAGTGCCGCCGCTGAACACTCGCGTGTGCACCTCATTAATTCATGGGTCGACAATGAAATTTTACCGAATATTTCCTCTTTTTCTAAGCAGAACAGCCCTAGAAGTAAAGAAAAGTATAAGAATGCACATGTACATTTGAAAGTTAATAATAATGATTGTAATGATGTTAATAAACTGAAATGCATATATTTAAATGCTAGAAGTGTTGTAAATAAGATTGATGAAATAAGAACTATTATACAATGTGAAAAACCACATATATTTTCATTACTGAAACACACTTATGTGATGAAATTTTATCTACAGAGATATTTCCTGAAGATTTCAAAGTAATAAGGAGGGACAGGAATAGACAAGGGGGTGGTGTTCTTATAGCTTATCGTAATGATTTATCTATACTCCACAGACCAGACCTTGAATCCGAATGTGAAATAATTTGGTGTGAATTGTTATGTATAGATCATAAATCTTTATTTTTAGGCGTGTTTTACAGGCCTCCAAATAGTAAGTTAGATATTTTACATGAGTTAAATAAATCTATGTCCCTAATATCTAATAATGGCAAAAAGGTTGCACAACATTGTTTTAACAGGTAACTTTAACTTACCGAATTTACGATGGGCCGATGAATACCATGTAACATCGGACAACTCTGAGCTTACAAACTCTTTTATTTCGATGATTGATAATAACTTTCTTTATCAACATGTATGTCAACCAACTAGGATTACTGAATCGACAAGTAATATATTAGATTTGATATTTTCAACTCAGCCATCACATGTGAGTAATGTCGATTTATTTCCGGGTATAAGTGATCACGAGGCGATAAGATTTACATTGGTTTGTTACATAATTAAACACGAATTTTAGATGAGAAAAATATACTTTTATTCCAAAGGCAATTTAGAACAGTTTCATAAGGATTTAAAAGACGCTACATTACTAGATGAAAACAATGGATATGATGTAGAACACCACTGGCAATCGTGGAAACATGTTGTGATGAAGATTTGCGATGCAAATATCCCACATGGCAATGTGACAAAAGGATCTAATGTTCAATGGATAAATAAGGATGTTAAAAAAATGATTAAAAAACGAAATTGAATGTTTAACATAGTTAAAAAGTCACGTAAAAAATCTCACTGGGAAAGGTATCGACAGTAAAGGAGAGAAGTAAAGAAGAAAATTAAATCTAATTATGTGTATTTTTTAAAGAATAATTTGTGTAAAAGTTTAAAACATAACCCGAAATTGTTTTGGAGTTTTATAAAGTCTAGAAAATCTGATCATAGTACGGTTGAATGCTTAAATGTTAATTGCACGGTTATAACAGAAGATCAACAAAAGGCTGATGCTTTCAATGTACAATTTAATCAAGCTTTTAAAAATCACGTAAGCCTCTTAACACCTGAATATAGCAGTAAAGCACCTATTATGAAGGATATTCAATGTACAGAGACTGAGGTTTTAAAATTGTTGAAAAGTATAGACGTTTCAAAAGCACAGGGACCTGATGAAATATCTCCACGTTTGTGAAAGGAAGGTGCAGACAAATTAACGCCTTCTCTATGTAAACTTTTTAACATGTCTTTGTCATCCGGAATTTTACCAGAAGACTGGCTAAGAGCAAATGTTTGTCCTATATATAAAAAGGCAACAAAGAAGACGCTGGTAATTACCGGCCAATATCTTTAACGTCTGTTACATGTAAGATTTTAGAAAGAATTGTCTGCAAACACCTTTTTCAGCATTTTAACAATAATAACATTTTATGTGATAACCAACACGGTTTTCGTGAAAAAAGATCATGCGAAGCTCAATTAGTAGAGGTTATCGATGATTGGTCATATATTTTGGAAACAGGTTCAAGTGTTCATATTGCTTTTCTTGATTTTGCTAGGGCATTTGACAGTGTGTCCCTTGTACTTTAAAGAACAAAACTACAAGTTTATGGTGTGAAATCAAATAATTTAAATTGGATAATGAATTTTTTACAAAAAAGATCGCAAAGAGTTATTAATGGTGACTTTTCTTCATGGATTGATATTAAGTCTGGTGTTGCTCAAGGCACAATTTTGGGTTATTTCTATGTTTTTATTAATGATATATCTAATAACATCGCCTCGACCATTAGATTATATGCTGATGATTGCATTTTATATCGTCGTATTTCCACGTTAGACGATTGTAAAATTTTACAGAATGATCTGGAAGTTTTAAATCAGTGGTGTAAGACATGGATGCTCGATTTTAATTTATCTAAATGTAAGATCATGACGATGTCTCGGAAGCTTCACGATATAGGTTACACATATACTATTGATGGTCAGGAGTTACAAAATACAATGTCAGAGAAATATTTAGGTCTTATGATAAACAATACTTTAAATTGGAATGATCATTGTTCTGAATTACATGTGAAGTGCAATAGACTTGTAGGTATTATTCGGAGGAAATTTGTTGACATGTTGACTGTCCAAAATCTGTTTTAAAAAATCTTTATGAATCTTTAGTACGCTCACGTTTGGATTATTGTTGTATAGCATGGGATCCATATAGAAATTCACAAAAACAATTAGTCGAACGAATTCAAAAACGCTATTTAAGAATGATGTGCAAAGACTGGAGTACTAGTTATAATACGTTTTACAAAAGTTAAGTGTGAATACACTAGAGAATAGACGAAAGTACCTCCGACTTGTGTTTTATTATAAGCTTGTTAATGGTTTAATAGGACCTAAAAACAGGTGCACACCTGCGAACAGAATTGGGAGAAACGATCATAACTTAAAGATGCATGTACCCTTCGCAAGAACAGATTATTATTTGAACTCATTTCATCCTAAAACCATAAATGATTGGAACAAACTTCCGAAGTATGTAGTCAATATGAAAACTCTTAGCATGTTTAAAAAAGCGTTAAATAACCATCTCAACCCACATAGTTAATTTCACAGCTGCTTTACCTCAACTAAGTAATTTTGTACTCTGCAATCCTACATTGTTTTTACTTGTAATCATCACTATTGTCTTCGTTTATATTTTTTTTAATAATTCCTTGTGCAATATGTTTATGATATTGAATCTACTTGTTGTTTATATCCGGGGAAACAGACTTGTATGGGTTGGTCAAACCTTTTTTGTTTACCCGAGACATGTTTTTATAATGTCTGAATAAATTCAAATCAAAATCAAAATCAAATCAATATGTCTATTACTCTAGTCTGGTTCCCAATTCATTGTAAGGTTTTCCTGTCATGTTTCGTTATTCCGGCATGGTACGCTCCATACTGTGCTGAGCAGTTTTCAATTTCTGTTCCATTTTCTTTGTTACAGCCCAGGTTTCAGATCCATAAGTCATTGTAGGTATAAAACATTGCTTGAAAACTTTTCTCTCAAGGCAGATATGCATGTTACTCTTCATAATGTCATTGAAGTTCCCAAAAACATTCCATCCAGCTCTTGTCCTCCTTCCTTGTCCTGACTTCTTCCATTTGCTTGTGATCCATTCTAATATGCTGTCCTAGATAGATCATATAGTGGTCTACTCTCTCAATTTCGGTAGTTCATTACGATTTTCTGCTCTTTAGCAAATTGGTTGGACATTACTTTTGTCTTTTTAATGTTTATCTTCAGGCCTACTTTTTTTATTTTCAGAGCTTAAGTCGTTGAGCATTTCCTCTAGCTTGTGACCATCATCTGATGATGTCATCCCAATTACTGATCCTACTCATCCTAATTGAATGATATGAGATGTTTATGTAATTTGTGTATCGTGTTGCCATGGTTACGACCTATCTGTTCAGCAAATATGTAAAGTGACTTATTATAGTCATGATAATATTGTATGTAAAGAAAATAGAAATGTATAATAACGTGCCATGTATGATTGTTACTTAAGTATTATCCTTATTATCAGTTATAAAGTGTTGGTGTCATTTCAGACTCACAATAATGATCTGTCCGAAATGAGACTGTAAACATATTTAATAGTTGCAAAAGAAATAGATCTACTAGTACAGTCATGTAGGGACTTATGCAACCAGCTATTTCACCCCCCCCCCCCCCCCCCTCCCTCCACGACTGTCGAATCGATCATGTACGTCATATTTATTGTGACTCAGGGCGAGTTGAAACTGGACCTGGGCCTGTTTCATCAATGACAAGTTCCAATAACTGTTATAAGCTACTGAAATCCTTGCATTTGATTGGCTGAGAGCAAATTTGTCGGTGAAAATCACCTACAAGACACTTGATAAAACGCCACCCAAGGATATCTCTTGACACGTACTCTGAGAGATCATCATCCTAAGACACCCCTCCCCCTCCTAATTTTCTTCTTGCTATTTAGGTGGTTATATATTGCACATTTAATACTGAGACGTTACTAACTTTGTGAATTGGATATTCATTTTCAGGTCAAAATTTTAGGTGCGTAGACAAAGGGCTCCCCATCATGTAATTGTTGAAATAATTTTAATATACAAAAATATCAAACCCTTCTTGATATCATCACTGATGTTTTACTAACAGGAGTTAGACTGTTATCTCATCAATTTAATATCTTTTTCCTCAAAATATAATGAATCATCGCAGGCTGGGCATGGATTCATAACATAATATCCATATAAATGTAAGCCATCTTGTCGGCAATTTTAGCCTGCGACCTTATTTAAATATTGCACTATTGTTCAAAATATTATTACATTAAAGGCTTTGATTCTTAAATACAAGATCTAGATGTAAGGAAACACTCTCTTTCATTATCTTACTCTTAATTTTGTAGACATACAAGCCACAGCAACTGAAAAAACCGATATAATCTCAGGCAGTTGTTCAAAATCTATTCCGTCAGAAAAATATGGTTTGAAGGGGTTCGAAGACTGTGTTTACATTAAACTACTTTTTACGTTGTACTTTGGAAAGAGGGATTTTATATCAAATATGCAATTCCCATTATGAAATGTATACCCAGACGTTGTGTGTCCGGACAGGTTGGTTATCCAGACAGGTCATTAAATTGAACAACTTTTCATGCAAAATGTCACAAATCTTTTACAGGATAGGTTGAAAATCATGTGAATTGCAAATATTCACTGATTTTAGTGTTACTTGATGCATATTTCTCGTAAAATCTGACAGCAAAATTGACAAGCTAACAACCCCCCCCCCCCCCCCCCCCCCAATCCTACCTGTATTATATACAGCCCTGGAAAAAATTATTAGACCAGCTCCCTTTTGGGGTATATGAGTAGTGTTAAGTCCATTGTCTATGAAAGTAGGAAAATGATTATCAACAGCTAATGCATGATTAATGGACTACAACTAACTAGAACAATTACCCCTATGACTTTTTACCCCAGGACAGTTACCACTAGGACGACTACAGCCAGGACAAATTGTCCCGGACAAATTTCCCCAGACAATTACAACATCCCTTTTTCCACATGAGAAAGAGTTTTTGGACCACCTAATAGACTATAAATGTCTGAGACGATGAATTTAAAGCGTTACTACTCTTGGTCTGAGCACCATGGCCTTTTCATTATTCTGCTGAGACCAGTGCGTGTGACAAAAAAATTAAAGGCATTAGAAAATTAATTTTATGAAACAAAAAAATCATTTTTGCAGCATCAATAAGCTGCTGTGAGGAAAAAAAGTCAACACCTTGTTGACAGAATGCCACAAGGCATAGCTGATATCATCAAATGTACCAATTTTCCACCAAGAACTGAACAAACTGCCTCCAGAGAGTGAACATGGCTTTACGAAAAAATCAGGCATACCCCTTGGACAATTATCCCCAGACCACTTCTGTCAGGACATTTTTTCCAAAACCCCTACCCCTGGAGAATATCCCTGAGGACAGTTAGCATCTAGGATATTAACATTCTGTTAGTTGTTCTGAAAGTTCTATCCGTTGGGGTGCCCTTAGAAGTAATTGTCCTTCAGCGAAAATTGCCCGGGGTTAATTGTCCAAGGGGCGGTTACCTTGGCGGTAATTGTCCTAGGGATTAGTTATTACACGAGCTAATTGGACCAGCTCCCTGTTTGTAATGTATGCTATTTGTATTATATGTATTTTGTTACAGCAGGGCTCCCTTGGAAAGCAGGCCTTGCGGCTTGAATGGGACTACCCTGCTTTTTATAAAGAAGACATTAAATAAAATAAAAATAAAATAAATTGTTTGGGAGAGTATTTATCCACTCATTATGAGTTAGCTAGTAGAAATCATTCTAAAAATTCAATTACTTATATAGCCAACACTTGCTATATAGGCATTTTATAAGAAGCTAGTCTAATAATTTTTCCAGGGCTGTAACTTTTGAAAAAGGTTGACCTGTATAACTATTTAGCGAAGTAATGTGTAGTGTGTATGATATGGACTTTCTTATTTTTTAGCACTTCGTGAATTTAAGTGGTAAATTGGTTTTGCACTTATTTTTATTCTGTATATGTAAAGTGACTTGTGCGATGGTGCTACATAAAGTATGAATAAAGACCTCCGCTTCAGTGAGTTACACCATCCAATACAATTAACTTCATTAGTGTGTATTGTTCCTTGCCTCTCTCTCTCTTTCAACTACGAAACACAAAGTTGAAGCTTTTCTAAAAGCCTGTGCAAACTCGTTATATTGTTTCTTTACAAAACATAAAACGAGTAGGTTGAGGTCTGGTCAAGCGATTGCCGCGTCGAAAATTGTCTGGAAGCAACTAGGAAAGGTTTATTATGTAGTACAAATTGGTGTACACTGTGAGGTTTTGGAGTCATCAAAATGATAAGAAATTAACTCAATCATCCTGAAAGTCACATGCGCTACACGCAGAAATGTGAATATTGGACCACCCACATAATTTTATCTGGCATGAAAGTGTGATTCAGTTCCCGACTTTGCAGCTGTTACCAATTATATTTACAATTTGAAGTCATTTGATAAGTAGTCATTTTCAGGGGATGTTTCTTCAGTGATATTCTTCAAACTAACAAGAAGAGATTGACAAAGCTCACAAGTTACTTTTCACGTTTACTAGAATTCAACATTCTGATTAATGCTCACTACCTTAAAATCGATATAGATAAACAAAATGTATGAAATGAGAAGTATTACATTTGATTATTTGCGAATGCGGGCGGTCACTTGTATATGGAACAAGAGAAGAAAAGAAAATGAGAAGAAAATGGAGAAAAATGGCGAGATAAACAAAAGAAGATAGTTTTGAGATTACACAAGGGAATCAGTACCTTTAAGCAGTGTGTGAAGAAATATGACCGGTTCACAACTCCATGCAATAGACCGCTTCGGTAATGTTTGCAAATTTTATACATACCTTTCAAACAAAGGTTGTTCTTGACAACCTGAAAGCTTGCCGGAGTCTTGCCGGACATAGCAACAGATAATGTAAGCAAACTGGATTTCAAGCATTGAGGCTCATTTATAAAAAGCAGGTTAATGGAATAGCTCGTCACTAGGTGCTCAGAGAATTATGTGCATAAATTTGTATACATTACAGAAGCGGTCTATTGAATTTGTATTTAAAATTCGCTAACAAAGGCAGCCTAGATACTTAAGCTTGGATGACATAGCCAAAGTACTGGGGGGAAAAAATATTCACCCCCTTTTCTTATTTATAACTCAAATATTATAACTCATATCAGACTGAGGTCTGCACATTGTGGATATGCAAAACGTCAAATTTATTTGGAGTAATTTTGTTCTTAGAATAATCTTTTGAAAATAATGTTTAGAAATTTCAACCAGACTTTCATTTTTTGAAGGAAAAAATCAAGACCACAAAAACAAAACCACTTTGTATCGCACCTATCATTTCTGAAAACCTTTTGCTATCCAGTGTCATTAATGATTCATGATACTCTGATAAATTAGGTGCTCTAGAATTCCAGCTGCAATGCACAAGGGATTGTTGTTTTCTGAATCAATTATTCATATACAAAGATTTTGGGGCAACGATCTAATTATATATTCAAACCATTATTTTAGGAATAGTATTCACCGAAATTTCATAAAAGTAATTCCAAATTAATTTGACATCCACGTTCAACCTCACAATGTGTAAAGCTCGGTCTGATACGACTTTAATTTTTTGAGTTATTACCGATGACATGTGTCAAATAGAAGATATCGCATAAACAAAATAGCTCGTGGCCAGGAGTAGCCGGAAACAACATAGTATGAATTTGAATAATTTAATTAGTTTACTGTCTATTACGAAATACCGACAGAAAATGGAAATGCAATTCATGATGACGAAATGTCATTTCTGCGGCCTTACAACCTCTCACTCCCTTGTATAATGAAATAAGATATGTGTATTCATATATCACACATGGAACCATCAGTATGTGGGGCTGGGCTGTGTCAGTTTTGGCGGCGGTTGACCTCTTTAGTTGAAGTGGTAAAAACACCAGAAAAATCTCACAATTTCAAGAAAAATACTTAATTTTCATATCTAAGGATGATGAATTATCTTATTTCCATACAATTCATTCACTAGGATCTCTATCACCTTTATCATATGAAAATTTTCAGGCTGTTTTTGCTAGAGATTTTGTCCTTGAAACTCACACAAAAGTATGAAAATACACACTCCCCTATTGCAGGCAATAACTTCAAACGAAAAGACGTACGTGTGTGCGAGGTTATCCATAATAACCTCGGCTAAGTGTGAGTGGGCCTATATCCTTTCTGCTTGACGAAATAGATAACAAGTACTACTAGTGTGAAGAAAATACATTGTGTAAAACATACGGGATATCCTGGAGGTAACAAAGCAGTTTGCCTTACAGATATAAACTAAAGCTATGGCGCGTATACGTACGGTACACACAAGAGGTATCGATAAAGGGATTCCCCGATTATTGCCGATGGAAATACCAGGGAAATGAAACTAGATCGAGATCTTAGTTACATATCCCTGGAAATACCATCAACATATCAACGCACTGTATCAGGGCGAGCACGTACCAAAGAATGCATGCAACGAGTCAGTGAATTATATCACTAGGAGGTATACGACGCCATACGCAGAGGGAAAAAAAGGCTTCTCGTAGTCTTAAACAACAACGCTGGAGGTAAGTTTTTACTTTCATTTCTGCTAAAATCACATGAATTCCAGTTAGAAAATTCAATCGGTACACTATTTTCAATTATTTACCGAGAAAGCTCTTACCACTAATACACATATGCAAGCAAAAAGAGATATAATTGAAAACGGGTAGAAAATTCAGCATTTTAATATTTCACATAATTGTGAGTCAAAAAAATGGGGAAAGGATCTTCAAACTACAAAAGCATAGGGCAAGGACAATGATCAGGAACTATGGGACATCAAAATAATGATTACTTCTTAAATTTTAACTAATTATCATGTAAACCCCATTTTTCGAACACATGTACATTTATTATGATGATTGTTGATAATCATGTACATTTCGTGCATGAAAGTACACCCATTGTTCAGCCATATGCCAACAGCTTGCCTACCACTACCATTCCGAATGATTTCCTCGTCAAACAGTGAAGGTGTTCATAATATGAAAATGGTGAAGTCAACTTTAATACACTCGAACTCTGTTTTGATTTTGATTCAAATAACGTCCAAGGAGAAAAGATATCCTCAGACTATCTTTCTAAGAAAAGCCGCAAAAACGATCTTCTGCTACATTATAACATAAGGAGCCTAGTAGTAGTAGTAGTAGTAGTAGTAGTAGTATTCATTTTCCGTTCAGTTAAAAAACAAACAAACATACATGTACAATATAAGTGTTTACATTTAAATGAAACGGCTGGATAACCCATATATTCAGCTGTGCCAGGCACGACACTGGTCTTCCATGGGGTCCTTAACAAGAATTTTGACCAATTTGATTTATTCATGGATCAACTCAAACCAGAATGATCAGTGATTGGTATTTCAGAAACATGGCTCCAGAATACTCCCTCCTATTTCTTTTCCATTGATGGCTTTACTTTTATTACAAATGACAGAATTGAACAAAGGGGCGGGGAGTGGGGTCGTATGTTTCATTTGAAAGAAGAAAATATTCATTGGCGAGGTCTAAAAAACCACCAAATTCCAACCCCTAAGATTTTATGGAAACTCTTTAAATGCTAATATCTTGGGAGAATTTAATCTCAATCTTTTACAATGTGATGTTGACCTTAATTGCCAAGATTTTTTGATTTGTTTTCTAAATATTTTGTCCCAGCTATAACCAGATAACCAAACCAACTAGGATTACAGATACAACAGCTACATTAATTGATAATATATTTGTAAGTGGAACTTCCATTGTCAAGTCTTCCATTACAGTATATGATATTTCTGACCATTTTCCGATTTTTACCCTGATATCAAATACCAATTTTGACCACTACTCGAAAACAGACAGATATGTATAGGCATCCGAGATTTATCTGAAACTAACATCAATAGATTCAAGGATGCACTTGATGTAACGGAGTGTTCCGAAATATATGATAGTGATGATGTAAACTATTTGTTTAATAAATTTATGGAAGTAATGCTGCAATACTATAACTCTATTATTCCAGTTCGTCAGCATACTCATTCAAATTTTAAAAAGTGCCCTAGACTTCCGTGAATAACAAAATCTCTACTGAAATGTATAAATAGGCAAAACAATTTATTGTATAAATATAAAAGCAACCCAACTGTCCAGCCAAATCCAAACACTCTCGCTATCGTAATATTGTAACAACCCCATTGGGACTAGCCCAGAAGCATTATTTTACAAGACAAATTAATTTACATAAAGATGATATCAAATGTACTTAGAGGGCTTAGAGGACTCTTTATTGATGAAAAAATGACCTGGAAAGTACATACAAATCATATTTGCTCGATATTATCTAGAAATACTGGTATAATGTACAAAGTGATGTCAGTGTTTCCATCTCAAATTATGTATATGTTATATTCAACTTTATTGCTACCGTATATAAATTAATTCGACGAAACTCCAACTGGATAAAATGTTGGTAATACAAAAAAGAGCAATACGTATCATTTTTAACGCGCATACACGGGCTCACACGGGCCCTCTCTTCTTTGAAAGGCGTATTCTGAAAGTTCACGATATATTTAGTCTACAGCTGGGTTCCCTAATGTTTCAACTGAACAATAACGATTTACCTCTGACACTCGGTTATATGTTTACAGAAAACAACCAACTGCATAACTGTCCTACGCGTCAAGCATTTTCATACCATCTTCCAAAAACCAGAACACGATTTGCCTATAATACAGTTGTATATTCCGGTCCCAAATACTGGAACTCTCTAAATCCCGAAATAAAAAGATCTGTAAGTACATTTGTATTTAAAAGAAAGTTAAAGATGTTTCTTTTGAAACCATATTGTAATTTGTAATACTTCTTGGTAATACTCTTGTATTCATCCGATATGCATTCGATACATTTATGATATCCTTTATTTAACGTGCATGTGTACACTCACGATTACGTCATGGCTTCTATATATAGTGCCTCATTTACCATGTTTACTATGCTGCGACGTAGTCTTAAAAATTCTTCACATTGAAATAACAGCTGCAGATCCCCTTGCAATTTAGTTTGTCTATCCTTTCTTGTCTTGTAAAGTACCCGTGCGTCCCCGTTCTCGTGATCTTTGTCTTCGTTCTGTAATGTTTTCATTTTCCTGTTCAATTCCTCCCTTCCTATAGCTTCCTTTCCCTTTCTTTCTTTTCCTCCTTCCTCCCTTCTACTATTATTTTCTTCTACATGTCTGTAAATTATTTATTAACTGGGGCCCATCCACAACAAGCCTAGCTTTCATTTAGGCCCCTCCACCTTATATACATGAACGTAAATCTTTGAATTACATGTACTCTATATATTATGTTCAAATTCTTTCATTTTTGTGACATATCTGTTCTTGACTTATGTAATCGATTTCTATTATTCCAGAATGTATTTCAAAAATGTATAATTTGTATTTGATTGATTTGTGTGGAAAATAAACTAAACTGAACTTTAAAAACTGAAGTGAGGGCAAATTAATAACGTTTTGAAAACAATAAATAAATCAACTCCAATTACAAGGATATGAAACCGTAACTCTGGATAGCAGATGAATTTAATAATTATCGCCCAGTATCCTTTAAAAAAACTCGTTTATTCACAAACAATGAAAATTCTTCTTGATTTCAATATTCCCTCTTATGAATTTGGTTTTAGACAGAAAGATTCCACAAAACATGCACTGCTTATGTTTTGAGGTAAAGTAGCTCATGCCATTGACAATGTGTCACATACTGTCGGAATTTTCCTGCAATTCTCCAAGGACTTCGACACTATCAATCATAATATGTGACCCGTCACATCAAAATGAGACAAAAGTCGCTTGGCTAGAAATCGAGAAAAAGGGGGAAATCGTGAACAATATCAAGTTTTGGGAAATTATTATTCCTGAAGTATTTGAATATCCAGTGTTTCATGAAATTGCTCTGTAAAAATTTCTAGTCCTAAATATTACTGAAAAGGGTAAAAAAATAAGTTTTTCTTGGAGTATTTTTTCAGTCAAATCGTTAGAATTTGCGGACGGTGAGCAAGAGCAATCGTATACATGCCAGGCCACGTCCCTAGCTACGCGAGGCTTTTATTCATTAGATGTTCCAGGTCACCTGATATATTCCGAAATATTCACCGGAAAAAAAGAAGATTTTGTTTTAAGGATTTTAGATTTTCCCTTCCGCATTAAAAACAAACGGATGTTTGAAAAAGAGCTGATTCTAAATATCCCTATATCTAATATTATAAAAAAAAAAATGAACAATAGATCTATTGATCATAGCCCTCTTTAACTGCTGTTAACACTGCGTGTTGTATAAAATATCAAAATACAGCAAATTATTGTGTCAAGTTTAAAAAGCGTGATTGGGGGGGGGGGTCAATAATCGCCAGGACATGAACTCCACGCTCTTAAGCGCACCTTATAGGAAAGCTGCAACTGCAATTTGTAAATTGCTCTTTTGAAAAAGTTTGGAGTTAACTTGCATGAAGAAAGGAAAATGTCAAACAAAAGATTTGTAGCGTGGCTTTAAATGCTCCCTGGTTTTTATACCACATCCTTTTTTTTTTTCTTTTTTTTTTCCTTTTTTTTTTAGACTCGTGATCCCTTGTGGTCTCCGAACAATTTCTGCTTGTTGCCGAAAAGCAACTTTGAGCATTTTGCATAATTAGCATAAATCTAATTCGAAGCAATATTTAACAGCGAAAGACAACTAACGCAGAATGTGTAAACTGATCTATGTACTATTCTTTATGCTCGACGATACCCAACTGCAATCGTTGTTTGGTTCATCTTTACATGAAACCTGTGAGACAACGAAAGGAGAATACACAGTTAATGTCCTATAATAATGTATGATACCTCTTCGTTGGGGTTTAGGGGGCGTAGAATCCATTTTAATTGTATTTTTTTAATTGAATGTCACGTAAAGTTCATGTAAAAACCAACTTAAGTATGCTTGAACAACTAACTGAAAGTGCATTTCTTACAGTTAGAATACGGACCTACAATTTCCTGGTTGACTGAAAGACCTTTCATGGAAAATTGGCATAATTAATTATTATTAATAATTATGCCAATTTTCCATGACTAGATCTGTATGGAGAACATCCACGCAGTTAGGGCTTGATTTTGGGGTCAGTGGACCCAAATATTATCAATAGTTCGACGGAGTCCATAAATCTATCGAGTTTGAGCATCGCATGTAAATTCTCCATGGCTCCTCCCTCTCATTGCACATCCACATCTCGATGCGCATATCCATTGATTTAGTTGCACATATCACTTACATCATGAATGTGCGCTGAATAAAACATGTTTTACTCTGAAACGGGAGTGGCGTTTATTGTATTTTGAAGAAAAAAAAACAGTGTTTTTGACCTACAATAAATGTAAATTTATAGCGATTTGCTGAAAAATGATTATGGATCCAGGTAAAGCTATCTTTCTTTTACTTGGCGTTCAGTGCGTTTTGCACCGAAACTTTTCACGTGCGATATATTGTAATAATATATAATTGAAGGTTATTTTGATGACTTTGTTGAGACAGAACTTGATTTGAAATTACTATAGCTCAAATAGGTGAAAGTATATTCTCATGGAAAAAGTGTACGAATACATGAAGTTTTTAAAAATTTTCTGTAAACTAAACCTATCCGTAAACCTAGATCAAAAAGTTTGTTAGCATTAGTGTCAAATGCTAACTTACATTTGAAGAATGCCCGTAACTTTTTATAACAGCTTATAATAGCGATATTATCTTCTAAGACATGCTCTTTCAGGATAATATTTACTTAGTAATACCTCACATGCTCTAATAATATTAACTTACCTGGCATACTCTCAGGATAATATTAATTTGCCTGACAGGCTCTCTCTCTGAGGATAATATTTACTTGTATCACATACTCTCAGGATAATACCTGGCATACTCTCTCAGGATGATATTAACTTGCCTCACATGCTCTCTAAGGATAATATTTACTTGCCTCACATGCTCTCTCCGGATAATATTTACTTGCCTAACTTACTCTGTCAGGATAATATTAACTTACCTGGCATGCTCTCTCAGGATAATATTTACTTGCCTCACATGATCGCTCAGGATAATATTTACTTGCCTCACATGCTCTCTAAGGATAATATTTACTTGCCTAACATGCTCTCGCAGGATAATATTAACTTACCTGGCATGCTCTCTCAGGATAATATTTACTTGCCTGACATACTCTCTCAGGATTATATTTACTTGCCTCACATGCCATGCATGCTCTCTCATGATAATATTTACTTGCCTCACATGCTCTCTCAAGATAATATTAACTTGCCTCACATGCTCCCTCAGGATAATATTTACTTGCCTCACATGCTCTCTCGGGATAGTATTAACTTACCTGGCATACTGTCTAAGGATAATATATACTTGCCTGACATGCTCTCTCAGGATAATATTTACTTACCTCACATGCTTTCTCGGGATTATATTTACTTGCCTCACATGCTCTCTCAGGATAATATTAACTTACCTGACATGCTCTCTCAGGATAATATTTACTTGCCTGACATACTCTCTCAGGATGATATTAACTTGCCTCACATGCTCTCTCAGAATAATATTATTAACTTGCCTCACATACTCTCTCAGAATAATATTAACTTACGTGGCATGCTGTCTAAGGATAATAATATTATCTTTGTCAGGTAAGGTCATGTCAGGTAAGTATATATTATATACTTACCTGACATGTTCTCTCAGGATAATATTTACTTACCTCACATGCTTTCTCAGGATAATATCATCTTTCCAATTATGACAGATGTAGAGATCAATACTTTTATTTGAAATTAATATTGATATGTACTATTTATTGTTCTGTGAAATAAAAGAAATAATTATGTTGTTTGACAGAAATACAGATGTTTATACTTATGTTTGCTTGTTTTCAGTGGATGGCTATATGCGGTGGAGTGATGTGTCTGAAGAAGCGATAGACCGAGAGTATATTGAGTGAAAATGTGGTCTAGTATTAAACATAAGATTACATATGACGTTTTTATATACCAAATTATGAAAATAATGTCCATTTTTATTTTTTCTATTTATTGGAATTAAATGTACAAAGATTTTTTTTTTTTTAAGATAGCTTGTATTAAACAATCCAAGCCAATTTTCCATGAAAGTTCTACTTCCATTCAACCAGGAAATTGTAGGTCCATGTTCTAATTGTAAGAAATACACAATTATATTTTATTGTTAGTTTTTTTCTTTTTCTTTTTCTTTTTCTCAATTAAATATCACGTAAAGTTCATGTAAATACCAACTTAATACATGCTTGAACAACTGAAAGTGTATTTCTTACAGTTAGAACATGGACCTATTTCCCGGTTGAATGAAAGCACGCCTACTCTAATGTTTAAAATAAAGTAAGGAAACGGGTTCGGGAAGTGTTTAAATATGACATTGAATTAAAGGGGAATTAACTCTTCTCAGAAAAATGGCTTGAACTGCTTAATAATTATGTCAATTTTCCATGAAAGGTCTACTTTCATTCAACCAGGAAATTGTAGATCCATGTTCTAATTGTAAGAAATACACAATAATATTTTAATGTTTTTTTTTCTCTCAATTAAATGTCACGTTAAATGTTGAACAACTGAAAGTGTATTTTTCATACAGTTAAAACATGGACCACCAATTTCCTGGTTGAATGAAAGTAGACCTTTCATGGAAAATTGGCACAATTATTAAGCTATCCAAGCCAGTTTTCTATGAAAGGGTTCATTCCCCTTTAATTTAACGTCATATTTAAGCACTCCCAAAACCTGTTTACTTACATCATATTAAACATCAGGAGTAGGCGTAAGAAATTTAATTGAAAAAATAACAACATTAAAATGTATTCTAGCCCCACAAAACCCCAACAAAGACATATCATACACTATTATCGGACATTAATTGTGTAACCTCCTTTCGTTGTCTCACAGGTTGCATGCCAAGATGTACAACCCGATTGCAGTTGGGAATCATCGAGCTTAAAGAATAGTACGTAGATCAGTTTATACATTCTGTGTAAGCTGTCTTTCGCTGCTAAATATTATATATAAATAATAATCAATAATAAAATGAAATAAAATCTCATGTTGACGTGACGGGTCACATATTTACTGCAAAAGTTATCCCATTATCTGATTATGGGATTCTAGGGAAGGCCTTGGAGTTGTTCAGGAATTATCTTACTGGCATAAAACAATTTGTTAGTATAAATTAATGGTAAAGACTCTTACCAACGATCAATATCTTGTGTTGTTCCCCAGGGTTCTTTGTTAGGTCCTTTTTATTTATTATATACATACATGACTTTAAAAATTTATCTGATATTCTATCGTTTATTCTCTTCGCGGACGACTCTTATATATTCTTTTCACATCACAACCCCCAAATTCTCCTTCAGATGAACTGAAACTGGTCCAAGCCTGGATGAATGCAAATAAACTACCTTTGAATGTTAAGAGGACTCATTATATGTTATTCAGTAATTCTTTGAAGTCCCTACCAGTGAACATATTAATTGACAATACTAATCTAAGCCAAGTTGATTTCACAAAGTTTCTTTGTATCTACATTCACAGTGACTTGTCATGGAAGGAACACATAAATTACTTGTGTAAACTATTGTCCAGAAATACAAGTATCTTTAACAAACTCGAAGACGAGCCTGCCAAAATCTTGTTATCTTTGTATACCACTCTAATTTTACCATATCTCAAATACGGCATTCTTGCATGGAGGAATGGGACCAAAACTCATCTTGATAAGATCTCACAATTCAAAAACGGGTCATAAGAAATATTAATAATGCTGGATTTCTCTCTCATGCTAGCCAGTTCTTACGAATTTCTTACATTTATGTGTATAACTTAGGGATATATCAGTTTTCTATAAATGAGTTACCTGCGATCGTTTCTGCACTGTTTGTAAAAAAAAAAAAAAAAAAAAAAAAAAAACTATATCCACCATACCCCACACGTCAAAGTAACTCTTTCCATTTGCCCCGAACTCGAACAATATTTGCAAAGAATACCGTTACATTTTCAGGTTCCTAAGGACAGGGGCGCCGCTAGAGGGGTATGGGTAGTGTCACCCCCCCCCCCCCCACACACACACACACTTAAAATTGCTGTCGGAAAATGCGCCAACTGTGTCGGCAAAAAAAGGGAGGGGGAAAAGAGAGAGGGAAGTTGAAAGGGAAAGGAGAAGAAAAAAGAAAAGGAAAGGGAAAGGAAAACAAAACAAAAACAAAAAAGGAAAGGAAAAGGGAAGGAAAGAAAAGGAAGGAAAATCTGGAAAGTTAATATTCGGGCAAAAAGCGTCTCCATTCGGTAATACGCTGCAGCCTCCCCCCCCCCCCCCCCCTCCCCCCCCCCCCCCCCCCGAGGATTTTCCAAGTTGCGATATTCGGGCAACCACCACTTCATTTTCGGGTAGCGAATTGAGGTGCCTGAATATCCACATATTTCGACAGCAAGATTCCCAGATAATTATGTAACTTCTGTATATAACTTCTGTGCACTTTCTCTACGAAAAGTTTGTTAAAAAATCACTCAAAATTGCTGTCAGCAAATGCGCTACCTCTGTCGGCCAAAAAAAAAAGGACGGGAAAAATGGAGAGTGAAGAGGAAAGGGAAAAAAGAGAAAGGAGAAAAAAAAAAACAAAAACCAAAAGGAAAGGAATGAAAAACAAAAATAAAGAAAAAAGGGAAAGGAAAAGGGAAGGAAAGAAAAGAAAGGAAAAACTGGCCACTTTATTTGCTCGCTCGCTGCGCTCGTTTGCAAAAACACTGGAAAGTTAATATTCGGGCAAAAAGCGTCTCCATTCGGCAATAGGCTGCACCCCTCCCCCCCCCCCCCCCCCCCCCCGTCCCCCGAGGATTTTCAAAGTTCCGAAATTCGGGCAAATGATATAACGATATTAGTTTATCTGACGTAGCAACAGCGTGGTGTGTGTGTGTGTGTGTGTGTGTGTGCGTGCGTGTGTGTGTGTGTGTGTGATGTGTGTTCTGACTTCTGAGGTGCAGTGGCTCGTTGCGGACGGGTGTGATGGTCCGTTGCTGGGTGTTTGGAATGGGTTTTTTTGCATATCGTTAATCATCTATTCATTCATACCGAAGTACTGACATCATAATCCCGTTATTAGGGTGTTTTATATGTCTTTTCTATGGAAGCGTTGAACTGCCATTCTACTTGACGACATGACGAGATATTTCATTTTGTCAAGTCGACTTAATATCCACATCATGTCGACATGTAAAGATATTTAACTTACCATGTCGACTTATCAACTTTTATTAGGCGAAATAAATTATCTTGCCAAGTTTACTTCACAAAAAAATGTCGTCATGGCGACAAAAATTATCTTACCAAGTCGACGTCCTAAAAAGTATGTCATGATGACATAAACTTTTTGTGAAGTCGACTTCGCAGGATAATATATTTTGCCATGTCGACTAATAAAAGGTCATAAGTCGACATGATAAGTTAAATATCTTTACATGGCAACATGATATGGATACTAAGTCGACTTGACAAGATGAAACGTATCTCGTTATGTCGTCAAGTAGAATGGCACTTTCACGATTCCGTACTTTTCCACGTAGCGAGTTGAACTAAGCCATCTGAAATCATTGAGAAAAATGCTGAATCATGTCAGCACTTCGGTATGCATCGGAAATTGCCACGGCGTATATGAAATGCTGATTTATTCAAATAATGTGAATTTTGATAATATTATTGTTGTTATGATAGAGACTCTAATAGCCAGTACCATTTATTTGAATTGAATGCTAACTCGATTACTGCGATACAAAGATTTTATCCATACACTCATTTTGTTGTCTCATGCATTGCTCGTTCCCACTATTTTTAAGACTATTATAAATCTCACTATTATTTGGAGCCTATAACTCACAAGCTTTCTCCTTAGGCTCCTCCACATTTCAGTTTTCCTTTTTTTTTAGCTTTGTATTCTCAATTAATACTGCATGTAAACATATAGATATGAGGGACTCACCTAAGTTCTTTTATTTTCTCTGACAACAGATTTCATGTTCGTTTGTACAATTTATCTTGTGTGTGCCATTTATATTGTTTGTACCATCTATACTTGAAAACGTTGTAAAATGTGAATATGAAACAATAAACTGAATTTGAAACTGAAATGTTATTCGGTCTAATCATTTCAGACGATCAAAGATAAAGAAGTTTGAGATGGATATCCTTGACGCTTTCTGTAAACTTGGTCAGCAAGCCACTAACAGGTCAAACGGTTATCTGCGGTTGAAGTAACCTTGATCACTATGAATATAACTAAATTGTTGGGCAATAACAAATGCTTAGGTCTAAATAATTATGTGCAATACGTTATATCACAATGTTTTTCTCTTCTTCTTCTTCTTCTTCTTCTTCTTCTTCTTTTCTTTTCTTTTCTTTTTTGTTTTTCTTTCCATCAGAGTCATCTTACAAGATGGCATATCTAAAGGTTGGTCAGCGAGTTGTCCGAAGCGCCACATGGTCCTGGAAAGATCAGGATGGAGGTGAAGGCCACTTAGGAACAGTGGTCAAGCTGACCGATCAGAATCCTGAAACAGTTCCAATGGGATGGGCAATGGTCCAATGGGACAATGGCTACTGTAACAACTACCAGGTCGGGACCCGGGAAAACTATGATCTTCTGCTCTTCGACAATGCTCCAGCAGGTGATCCAGCTTCTGTGATTTGTCCGAGATATTATTACCTCTAAAAAGAGTGAATGTCCACTCTATTTTCACTTTATTTTCACTTTACCTGGAGTCGCGTCAGTCATCACTTGTTTAGGAGTGAATATCTAGTAGATATTATGGAGTGCTCTCTAAAAAGAAACGATTGAATATTCACTTTATTTTCATTCTATGTTTATTCCGTATTGGAGTCACGTCAGTAATCACTTGACTGTCTTTTATAAAGTACAGATAATTATATGAATGGCTTCTTTATGAGCAACTTTGACTGTAGATGCTGCTCAGTAGATATTCCAATATTTCTTTGGGTAGCTTTGTAAATTGTAAATTGTAAATTGTAAATTACAAATCAATATTCCGTCACTGCCACTTTTGTTAAAATAAATAAGAATGGCTGTTTTTCTTTTCTTAATTCGCTTATTTTTACAAGGAGTTCTTCATTCAGACATTAAGTGTGATAGCTGCAAGGTGCATTCTATAGCTGGCATACGATGGAAGTGTTCTCATGAAAGCTGCCCCAATTTCAACCTTTGTACTCCGTGCTACATGAATGAAAAACATGATTTGATGCACCAGTTTACACGTTTCACCTGCCATAAGGAGACTGGGTTCGTGAGAAAAAGATAAAGAAATTGCTTGGTTTGTTTACTTTTTTTATTAGAAGAGACAAATATGATAAATAAATCATTTGGTATATTTTCTCTTCTCGGCATGTTGTTCATATTTCGCTTGCGTAATGCTAAAACCAAAGGTTCTTTAGAAACTTAAGTAGTGAACCAGTTCAAATTGTTCAATGGGTAGTGAATACATAATATTACATGTTGCCCTTGGAAAGTAAATCCGCAACCAGATATTGGATTGTGTATTAGAGTTAAAGATAAAGTTAAGTACTGGTCATGCAATTTCATGTGAAAGAAACTGTGTATACAAATTGCTCTGAACGGTTGATTATGTACAGATGTAATAAATATTTTTATGAAAATTTGGAAAAGTCAAAATTATAACAAGTTAACTAGATAATGCTGAAAATCAAAAAGGGTACATGAAAGACTACACAGACATGCCATCATCAGACTCTTGTCAAAATTTATAAACTATTTCTAGTCCTATTTGATATACAAAACCACTTCAAGAGTAATACTTTTCTTGGGACATTGCGACTATTCCATTTTATTCACGTGGTCCTAAAAAAATTAAAAAGTTCAAAAATTACTATTCAGCTTTACTAGAACTCCATCTTCTCTTGTTTCATGTAGCAAAAGCGATGGAACAAAACACTTTACATTCAAGAATAACATCGTACACATTTTCTGAATCCATAATTCCACTTGTATTTTTCAAAATGTATTGGTATTTATGAATAATTGACATTAGATCTCTAGCCATAATGTCAGAGGGCCCAAATATCCACGAGTACTTGTTCCAGCCTAAACTGATCTTGATATTTATCTATAGAAACACAGAAATTCCTTTGTACTTTAAGGAGAACTTTCAGTAAAAATGTTATGATTTGAATTACCAAAGTGCCTCAGATTATGGCTGGTTTTTTTTTTTTTTTTTTTTTTTTTGTTTTGTTTTGTTTTTTGTGACAATTTAATTTACCCAGAACACATGTGGCATCTCGTATGGGAGAAGACAAAACAGATTCCAAGGGGTTGTGCCCGGAAGCTGAGGTCAGCCGGGGAAAAGATTGGCAAGGAGGAGACGAAGATGGCAAGTTCATCCCACTTTCCCTTATCATCTATCTCCCAAAGCCCCTTTCTTGCTGCCTACACTCGGGTGACCTCTGAATGTTGGAGGGCATAGTCCTAATGGCCACACTGTAAAAAATTTTGCTGTTTTTTCAAGGGAAATTTCCTGGCAGTCAGGATGCCGGGAATGCCCGTTTTTCCACAGTACATGTAAAATAATAGGTTCCCGTTTTTTCACAGGAAGTTTCCTGGCAGTTAGAATGCCGGGAATGCTCACAGACTTGGGTAGTAGAAAAGGGAAACTGTTAGCATACAGTCATATTTTCTGTTGAATAGTAGAAACTTTAATTTCTAACAGGAAAATCTATGTAAATTAAAACGGAACCGTGGAAAGTTTTGTAATTTAACAGGGTAACTTGTTAAAAGTGAAAAAATGGTGTTTAAACAGTGTTTTATGTCGGGCGATTGTAAATATATGCTGATTTCCGGTAAACCAACAAACTTGCTGTTGTTTTATAGGGAAAAGACTGTAAAATTGAAATAATGGCAATAACTTGTAATTTCAAAGGCCAAAAAAAAAAACTGTAGTTCTACAGTTACTTTTTACAGTGCACTTACATAACAAAAAATTAATTTTTCCTAGAGTCGAAATAGTCACCAGTATAAAAACTGAGGATTTGTATTAGTCATTGACATAAAACCCTAGGTTTTCCTAAAGACTTGATCAGGATCGAAAGAGTCACTATTATAAAAGTTCTCAAGCAAGGCAGCAACGAATAACTATGTTTTCTTTCATATGAATGAATTTATCTATTATTTGTGCATTTCAAGGTGGTAATGGAGGCACTGTTGTTGAGACCTGCGCTATATCTGAAAGACCACGATCGGGTGTCACGGTTTCCTGGCCACAGTCGAAATTAGTAACCACCCACAGAGTAGGGTACGATGGAAAGGTAGATCTCAAATGCACCAAGCCAGGAACAGGGATCAGCTTCTACTCAAGACACCTTCCAATTTTAGGTATGTTCTCTTATATTCTTCTTATACTGAATAATCTTATCATCGTATATTCATTCACATTTTACATATTCCTCTGCTATCATGGCTATTATTTTATCTGCTAAATTATTATATTCTTCATTCTCATCTTGAAATTCAGATACTATGCCTCACTTAATATATTCCATGTTTCCCCAACTTTTTTCTTCCTCTTTGTGTTTTTCCCTTTGTCTTATTTAGAAGGTTTAATTTTTAAAGCAAATCTTTCATATTTCTGTACGTATTTTATACTTCTGGTTTACAGACTTTACAGTCATCAGCATCTCTTATATTAGATTGCATCCTATCTTTTGCCATTCGTGGAATTGGAACAGTCCCTGGGTATCATAACATTCATTGCCTTTTCTTATTATTTCTCATATTGTTCTTTTTTATATTTATATAGTTCCTTACACTAAATCTTGATTTCGTTTCTTTTTCCGAACGGCATAATTATTGGAAACATGTCATGCAAGCTAATAGTTATCCACTCTTTCAAAACATTTTTTCTCGTGGTTACAGGTAAAGAGGATGGTCTGAAGGTAGGAGATCATGTAGCTATCACATTGGAAAGGGATACATTGCAGGTCATGCAGCAGATGGGTGGGTGTGAGTGGTCACCTAGGATGGATAATGTGAGTATAATAATAAATTTTTGATATATTTTGTTGTCGTAGTGTTTCCATCATAACTTTTCTTAGGCCCTCCTATGGCAACAAAAATGTTATATTCTTGGAAAACTGATATAGACCGTTACAACAGTTTGTAATTATCTAGGGTTTATGGTGATGTAATAATGAAAAAAAATACCAAAACCTTTTTAAAATTTCAATTTTTCAATTTATGAATTTTTACATCATTTGTTATTGCACGCAAAGCCAAACTTACTTTTCAATAGTAAGACCGTAAAGAAGAATAGAATAGCTTTAATTTGGTACCAATTTTTTGTCCATATGCCAAATTTTGACAAAAGTAATATCAATTTTCCTAAATTGCTAAAAAATTAAAATTATCCATTGACATTGGACTAGGTGTTAGATTTTTTTTTTTTTTTTTTGGACATGTTTAATGGTTTATAACTCATAAACTATAACAGCACCACCGTTCCAGGTGGATCAGTTAATGCCACCTGAACAAATCTATTTAAGCATGAAATGGGAATGGCGTTCTGACCAGGAAATGTCGCTTGAACATTTATATATATATATATATATATATATATATATATATATATATATATATTATATATATATATATATATGTATATATATATGTATACACCGAGTGTCCCCAAAAAAACTTTTAAAACGGCCCCAAAGATAATTTTTTAGTGAATTTGGGGGAAATTTTTATATATATGGATAGCTGAAGGTCTTTTCTATCATATGACACCAAAACGTCCGAAAATATTTCATGCTTGGGTGTACACTGCCCACTTTTCTAAAGCACATGAAATTAGGTTGCGCAGGAATTCACTATCCATTTTGGCTGATATGAGAAGTTCTCTAGCTTAGAAGTTGCTTATTTATGGTATGATGAGTTTATGATAGATTGTGATGGATATGGGTTTGTGCGGTGTATGACATGGTGTTATGTAATCAAAAGCTTATGCATCAGTGATCATAATTTGACTGTGGAAGTTTTAAAAGCATTACCAGCTGTTAATCTGTGGCTATTGATAATGATTTATTAGGGTTGGGATTTGTGCTGGGTATGGCATGCATGGTTTATGTCACCATTATTCAGGAACAAAAATTTGATAAATCAGATTCAAACACTGATCCAATCAATCAATCAAACACTGATTCAATCAATCAATCAATCAAACACTGATTCAATTAATCAATCAATCAATCAATCGATCATTCAAACACTGATTGAGGTGGAGATTGGATAATGTTAATCAAAGATCTTAATAATTGAAAACATGAAAGACTATTATGCAGTATCTTTTTTGTTTGGAAGGACAATTGCTATTAATGTCACAGATTATGCTTCAGGCATCATTGGGTACACCTCCCGGATTGTGACACGTCTCTCACACACACACACACACACACACATACACAACTAACCACCCCCTCCCCCCCCCCCCTAACACGAACTACCAGGAGCACCGCTACAACTACCACAGACACCAACACCAGATATTACGGTATTGTCAAAACAACTTCCATAATCAAACTGTGATTAAAAAGACAATACATGATCCCTCATGCATAAACTTTTGAATTCATAAGCCATGTCATTCACTGCACAAACCCATATGCATCATGATTTATCATAAACTCATCAGCAATTTCTAAACTGGATAACTTTTTCACTTCATCCGAGTGGATAGCCAATTCCTGCGCAACCTAATTTTCATGTCCTTTACAAAAATGGGTAGTGCTCACTCAAGCATAAAACATTTTCGGACTTTTTGGTGTCATATGATAGAAGAGACTTTCAACTATCCATATATATAAATTTTTTTCCAAAATTCGATGTCAAAATTTATTTGGGGGCCATTTTAAAAGTATATCGTTTTTGTTTTGTTTTTGTTTTTTTGAGGGGAGAGGACACTCGGTATACATATATATATATATATATATATAAATATATATATATGTATATATATAAATATATATATATATATACACACACACGTATGTGTGTGGGTGTGGGTGTATATAAATATATATATATATATATATATATATATATATATATATATATATATATAAATCTCCCTGCCTCTGCCCATTTTCGTTTCGTCTCATGCCATTATCTCTTTCTCTTCGGATTTCTTTTCAGATTTTTTACTCCGACATATACCCATGAAATTATAGGCATCGTTTCAAATCTAGACAACAAGAAAAGTTCTGGCTACGATGATATCAATAATGTTATCCTCAAAGCCATTATTCCATTCATAATAGATCCCCTGGTTCATAAATTTAATTTGTCTTTACTACATGGGCAAATTCCCAACTCTATGAAAATCGCCAAAGTTATTCCTTTATTCAAAAAGGGGGACAAACTAAATGTAAACAACTATCGGCCGATCTCCTTGTTATCTTCTTTCTCTAGGATCTTGGAGAAAATCATATATATTAAAACAGTTGACTTCCTAAAAGATCATAATGTTTTCTCTAACTTTCAATTCGGTTATAGGGAAAAGCATAGTAGCATTAATGCTTTATTGTCTTTTGCGGAGAAAGTAGCTCATGCTATTGATAATTCCTCTCATATGGCTGGTATTCTCCAAAGCCTTTGACACAATAAACCACGATATATTACTTTATAAACTTTCCCATTACGGTGTACGTGGAAAGGCTTCCAAGAGTTTCTAACAGAAAGCAATATGTCTCTTGAAACGATTGTTCATCAGATGTGTGTAATATTAGCTGTGGTGTTCCACTGGGAAGCCTCCTAGGTCCACTTTTATTCATCTTATATATAAATGATTTCTGCAGATCATCCCATATTTTATCGTTTATACTTTTTGCTGACGACACGAATCTGTTCTTTTCCCACAACAATCCATACACTCTTGCGCAAACGGTTAATTCTGAACTATCTACGATTCTACAATGGATTAGAGCAAACCAACTTTCACTTAATCTCCAAAAAACTAAATATATGTTGTTCAATAATACTATAGACTCACTGCCACTCAATATTGAATTCGATGACTTCCCGTTGGAGAGTGTTTCTCATACTAAATTTTTGGGCGTAACAGTCGACAATAAACTCTCCTGGAAGTATCATATTGAGAACATCTGTAAAACTATTTCTTGTAATATTGGTGTCATGAATAGATTAAAAACACATTTCCCTTCATCTTCCTTACTTATGCTTTATTCCTCTCTGGTCTTACCATATCTACATTATGGACTCCTGGTGTGGGGCAATACGTACCAAACTTTGTTAAACAGAATATTATTATTACAACAGAAAGCTCTTCGTATCCTTTGCCTTTCTCATTTTCGCTCCCATACGGATCCTCTTTTCTTTGAAAATAAGATATTGAAAAAGATTTCTATCTCCTTCAGTTAGGTCAGTTTATGTATTCTTATGATAATGACATGCTTCCTTCCGTTTTTGATATGTTTACCCAAAATAAGTCATCTCATAAGTACCCAACCCGGCGTTGTAATGACTTTCATCTACCTCTGCTGAGAACTCTTCTAGCTCAAAACACGTTTATTTATACGGCCCCCACATTTTGGAACTCTCTTCATAATGACATTCAACTTGCCTCCTGGCTTAATTCATTTAAAAGGAAATTGAAATTGTTTCTTATACTCTCTTACAATACAAATTAATATCAGTATATCAGTGCATTGTCAAATCATGTTACTCTTCACATAATTATGCAGCAACATTTACTATCCTTGTATTTCTCTCTTCCCTTGCTTTATTTTATGTTGTCTTATATTCTTTTTATTATGTTCACCATACTATATACGTGTCGTAACAAGTTTTCAAATTAAGGATTTATAATTATTCTGCCACTTTTTGGTAAGCTATGTATATTCATATTTTTTCTGGTCAATATATTTACATGTTACAAAAATTACGTTTGTCATTATTTCGAGGGATCCACATTCTACAAGCTCTGCTTTTCAGTGGATCCATTCATTTCCACAGGTTTATCTTTTTTTTTAAAAACTATTGTACTGGATGTTTATGTATACTTTCTATTTTAAAACTTTAAACCATGTAAAATATATTTTGTTATTGAATATTAAATTGTATATTTTATTTCTTGTCAGAATCACTGTTCTGTTGGAAATGAAAATAAAACTGAAACTGAAACAGATTCCTTTGCTAGAAAAGGGAGACCGTGTACGGGTAAACACAGATTTAAAGGTTGTAAAGAACCTGCAAGAGAACAGTAGAAATGGATGGGTGGATGGAATGGAAAAGGTAAGTTACTGGTTTTATATAGAATGTGTGCAACAAAATTCCTTAATATTTTCATATTAACTTGAATGTTTTGAAAAGAAATTTGATATGAATGCTGAAGATTTTATAAACTAATGATGATATTAATGATGATTATGATGATATTGCATCTCTGTAACAGTGTCTTGGGAGGGAAGGAACTGTGGTACGCGTCGATACACATTTGGACACAGCGGTCCATTTGACTGGTTTCAGCCCACCAAAGGTATCATGGCATCCCTCTACACTAACATTCGTAAAGAAGAATTCATCAAACTCAAAGGGTGATTGTGCTTGGTCGGCGAGTATCAAATCAGGTACCATGAGCGCTGTTTTCTTCCATTGCCAATACATGATTGTGCCTTTTATTTTTCTTTGATTCGAGGACAATCTGATCGATAATTTCTCTTGTTATAGCCACTTTACTCAATTCATTATAGCTATGATGTATAATGAATTGAGTTGAATGTGGATGAAATAATTTCTGTACTTACAATTTACAAATTAGGATCTATTCATGCTGATAAATCTTGAAGTCTTCTTGTCAACTATTCCCTTAGGGTTTTTTTATATTAAAAACTAATTGTATTTCTCGTGTAGATGATGATAGACATGATGCTTTTATAAAAAACTTGGGCAAGATAGATGTTGGCAACTCATCCGATGGTGTAATGAGCATGATGAGTGAGGACGTTGAAGGGTCTCAATTGGTTAGGGCAGCTACGACTGGTGATCTTGGACGTGTATTGGAGATTCTGTCCTCTTCACCAGAAAAGGTATTATGTCCTTCACGTATCATGAAATTTTCTGAATAAGTAATCTCGTTTATCGAGCTGCCATACATTAACTTTCCTATTCCGGTTGGGTGGGTGGATGAAAGACAACGGTTCATAATGGTTTTGATGTAATGATACTGTTGTTGGAATTTAGCATAACCTACTCACTCTCAACAAGAGGCGGCATCAGAATTAACGAAGTGGAGAGGGAAGCAAACTGAAGGCAAAGAAAAATGACTGAGCCCATTTTCATGAACCATTTTCTCAGCCCTCCAAAATTGGGGACGAGAGGGTGCCAGAAATCCTCACACTGATTAATGGACAATGATACCCTAAGAAATTAGGTGATTGGAGTAATTGTCTACGAGGATAGTTGTACTGGGAGTAATCATTCTAGGGTGCAGTTGTCCTTGGGGTAAATGTCACTGGTTGGCTGTCCAATGACAAAGACAGGGAATCCCCTCCCCTCCCCCTGGATTTTGTTTTTGAAAAGAAAGGCAAGAAGATTTAAAATTGAGAGCATGACACGACCCTTACGAGATGTCTCCTCAATTCCTTGAAAACCTTAACCTCAATGATTCTCCTCTTAGTGTAACTAAGGACGCTTAACCTTTGCAAAAAGGTATCCAGAAATATTGGTATCATTAATAAACTAAAACACCTTTTCTCTTGAAATACACTCCATACATTATACTGCACTCTTGTTTTATCTCTCTTAACCCTTACTGGGCTATTTCAAGCTCCTATCTGACGGGGGGGGGGGCTCCGAGCCCCCCCCCCCCCCGATCTCGACCGCGATATGACCGAGAATCACATAAAGAACTCAAATCCACTGTTATTTTTATGCAAATCTATATTTTTTTCATTTAATAATTATAACTAATGCAATTATGGCATAAATGTACATTTCGATTGCTAATCAAGTAAAGAAAGGCCTTGTAGCTTAAATTTTAATGCAAGAAGTTCTCTCTAAATCGTATGAAAATATTATTACATAAACAAATTTAAAGTGACTTCTGTTATTGTGTATTCTATTGTTTTACGAATTTCTTATGTATTTCTTTGTTTTCAACTTTTTTATTGTTCTTTTTTTTAGAGTGTTCTATGAACCAATATTCAGTTAGAATAAATGACAACTACAGCTGAAAGAAGAAATTATAGGTGATAAAGGAGGAACATGATGAAATGCAGTTTCCCATTCATTTTGTACACAAAACTCAGAAATTCTCCGTTTTCGGACTGGCATGAGGTCATTAAAGGTCACCTGACTCGGTAACGGTATAACTGATATTTGTATACTTGGTGTCAAAGATGAGCAAGACTTGAAAGAAAAAAGTCAGAAAAGTTGCGTGGCGTGAAATGCAGCGGTTCAAAATGCGCGGCGAAATTTGTCGGGGGGGGGGGGGGCTCCGAGGCCAGTAAGGGTTAAATTATAGTATTTTTGCTTGGGGTAACTGTATTAAAACTAACCTAAACAGACTTTATCTTTTACAAAAAAGAAAAATGGGAATCATTTTCAACAAGAGTTGCCTGGCACACACCAATTTATTATTCCTTGAATGTAAGTACAAATGTTTCTTAAAAACAATGACATTCACATCTGTCAAACCTGCCAGTCAAATCTTGTTCACCCTCCACGTACAAAAAGCTTGTTTTACAAAAAAACAACATTCATATATACTGGACCCCAACAATGTTCACATTATACCAAATATCAGTGTAAACCATAACCAAGTCAACTGAATGATGTTCTGCTATATCTATGTTTCGATTCATATATTTCTTTATGTTCCTGTTCTTAATTTTTATATGTTCCTTTTTTTTGTCCCCGCCAAACGAAGTTCGCGAGGGGACTATGAAACGGGCTCCGTTTGTGTGTGCGTGTGTCCGTCCGTCCGTCCGTGCGTCCGTCTGTCCGTTAGAAAATGCTACTTCTCCGTCATTTCTTGGCCGATTTTGATTCCGATTGTTATATCTGATAGGGCTGGGTGGGGGCTTCCAAACTTCTACACAGAATTTTGAAATTCATTAATTATGCAAATTTATGCAAATTTATTCAAAATTGACGAAAAATGCTACTTCTCCTCTATTTCACATCGGATTTTGATTCCGATTGTTTTATCTGATAGGGCTGGGTGGGGGCTTCCAAACTTCTACACAGAATTTTGAAATTCATTAATTATGCAAATTTACGCAAATTTATTCAAAATTGACGAAAAATGCTACTTCTCCTCTATTTCACATCGGATTTTGATTCCGATTGTTTTATCTGATAGGGCTGGGTGGGGGCTTCCAAACTTCTACACAGAATTTTGAAATTCATTAATTATGCAAATCTATGCAAATTTATTCAAAATTGACGAAAAATGCTACTTCTCCTCTATTTCACATCGGATTTTGATTCCGATTGTTTTATCTGATAGGGCTGGGTGGGGGCTTCCAAACTTCTACACAGAATTTTGAAATTCATTAATTATGCAAATTTATGCAAATTTATTCAAAATTGACGAAAAATGCTACTTCTCCTCTATTTCACATCGGATTTTGATTCCGATTGTTTTATCTGATAGGGCTGGGTGGGGGCTTCCAAACTTCTACACAGAATTTTGAAATTCATTAATTATGCAAATTTATGCAAATTTATTCAAAATTGACGAAAAATGCTACTTCTCATCTATTTCACATCGGATTTTGATTCCGAATGTTTTATCTGATAGGGCTGGGTGGGGGCTTCCAAACTTCTAAACAGAATTTTGAAATTCATTATTCATGCAAATTTATGCAAATTTATTCAAAATGGCTGAAGGTTCATAATGTTTTCATGTTTTATATTTCAGTTGTATACATGCATTGTTGGTATTCTCTTCTTTTGCATGCAGTAACATTATTATTTAATTCACTAAAGTTTTTCACTGAAGTTTTAAGGTTCAGGCTAGTTAATTTCCACAGATCTGCACTTCCGGCGGGGACATTTATTACGCATTGCGTAATTTACTCATTCACTTGTTTTTAATTGTAAAAGATATATATGTTTATGGAATTCAATAAACTTTGAACTTTGTAATGTATATTCTGTATGAACATGATGAATGGGGATGTGGTGGACCTATCATGCCTATAATGCCTACAGTGATCGTTGGAAACAAATTTATTTGAAAGTCCTTACACGCTGATACCCTTTGATTTACTTATGCTTTTCTCTATCAGAATACAGGGGTGAAAAAAAAAACATGACTGTAAAATACACAATTATTTTGTGCTTAATTGCGTCAAAATGCAGTTAAAATATGCCACTTTGATATGTTTTAATCTTATAATAATAATAATAATAATAATAAGCATAAATTTATATAGCGCAGCTACTATGCAAAATATATTCAGCTGCGCTGATTCAGAGCTCCCTTTTACTTAATTCTACACACAGAAAATAGATTATCTCAACCGAACAAATATGATTTTAACTTGGACTTGAAGACATTGAGGGATGAAGAGCTTCGAATTTCAATTGGCAGGCTATTCCACAGTTTTGGGGCAGCAATGGCAAATGCACAGTCCCCGAGAGTGATTTTTGTTTTGCCATGGGGAATTTGAAACAATAATGTAACTCTGGAACTGCGCAGGCTATGACTGTGTGACTGGACTTTGAGTTGAAGTAATTCTGTTATGTAACTGGGAGCTTGACCACTCAAGGATTTATACACAATTAACAAAATTTTGAATGAAATTCTTTGACGAACTGGCAAAAAAAATCTTGTGCAAAAAATGGTCTGCAGGTGAATGCGAAATTTCAAGGCAGGACCGCCCTCCATAAAGCCTCTTCACAAGGCCATCTTGAGGTCGTAAAGGCGCTAATAGAGGCTGGAGCTGAAATAGAAAGCACTACCAATAGTGAGCACACTCCTCTCCATTACTCAGTCCTCGGGTAAGTTTCGTCGAAATCCATTTACATGACGATCTCGGAAATACAAGATATTCCTGCAATGTACTTTTAAAAGCGTATGTTTAGCCATAAAGCTACAAAAACATAGGCTACTTACATACATTATAGCGTATTATGTTCCTTTGTTCCGAAGAGTCGGTCAAACAAATATGGCTACAGATGACCAAGCACTAGAATTTTCCTTGAAACGTATCTGATTTAAATTTTGAATTCATGCTCTGATCTAATATGGAAAAATGATCCCAGATTATTTTCTTTCCTGCTTGTTGGAATATTAAAGAAGTGAAGCAAAAATTAAGAAGAGACATAGTTGGAAATGATTATCAGATTATAATGATTAATATCGTGAATATAGCAAAAGAGAAAGAGACATGAACCAAATATGCTGCTTATACCAAAAAATAAGGGGTGTGTGCGCTTGTGTGTGTGTGTGTGGGTGTGTGGGTGTGGGTGTGTGTGTGTGTGTGAGAGAGAGAGAGAGAGAGAGAGAGCGGGTGAGGGGGCGGGTGTGTGTTGCATATGTTTCCTGTAGTGTTTTATAATCCCCGAATAGAGGAGCTGCCAGCCGAAAGCGTGTTGGATCATTTGCCATTTTAGGTGTTAAATTCATCGTCCTATAATGGGTCCGAGGACTACAAAATGTGCGACTGCTTCAGGTCCATGTTCAAAACAGAATATTCTAAAAAATGGTAATTTGAAATTTAGATAAAGGAACGCATCCTCCTCTCATTGTTCATGTGGAAGAGTGACAAATTTTGTATCATGTTTACAGCGATGAACCAGCTGTTACAAAGTACCTGATTGAAAAAGGAGCAGATATAAATAGAGCGAGTAAAGGCGAGATAACAGCCATTCATCGTGCAGCATATGGGAATTTTGTTGACTGCGCAAGAATCCTCATCAACCACGGATGTGATGTCAACCTACAGGTATGAATGGATCTTCATTTTTCATTGTTTGTGCTAAATACAGAAATTGATAGACATATTGAATCTATCACAGGGTTTGGGGGTAAAAGAAATCATAAATTTTAAATTCATTAGTAAACATGTGTATACCGTGGGGAGATGTTTGTCCAATAAATACAAATTATCCATTGAGCATGTTTAGATGATGTATTTGCACCAATGAAGCCTAAATGGTGGTAATTTGGAATCAAATTAGCACCACTTCAATTCCTTTAGGAACAAATGGGCAACTGAATTCCACGGAAAATGTTCCCTTCCAAAAAAATTACAAAACTGGCGATAACTCCAGAAGTATTTGATCTGTCGTCACAAATTTAGTATCAAATGAGCGAGCCCAACAAGCTCTTTATTTTGAGCGGTAAAATGGTAAGAGTGGGGTATATTTTTGGTCAAAACCAAGGAGGTGCTTTGTCTAGTTCCTCCTTGGTCAAAACATTCTGTCTTTGTGTCTCATTGTTCCACGCAACAAGCACTTTAGATTTGACTTTTTGTGATGAATGGTACAAATATTACATATGAAAGGTTGCATGAACATTCTAAAACTTTGCTATAGGGGTTTATTGAAAAAAAAAAAAAGGGACAAAAGTCATCCGTTACCTACAAGCTGTCATGTCCGTTACACTCCTTTTTAGCTCTGGCAAAGAGAATGTGTAATTTGATTGTTATAATGTATGTATTTATGTTTAGAGTATGTTTATAAGCTTCTGTTAATACCTAAATTAGATGCACTGAACCCTAAACCTCACACACTTTTCAAACTGTTCACAGGAATAAAATAATCCCTGTCCATTTGTGTCATATCCGTTACGGTTACAAAGAGTCCATTTTCTCTTGAACTATTCAGCGATATACAGTGAAATTTGTTATATATGTCCCTGATAGTCAAATGTGTCTGGTCCAGGTACTAAAATATGTTTTAGGACTCTTTATTTTGCTTTAAACTGTATTTGACAACCAAACATATGTTTGAATGTCATGTCCAGTACGCTGGAATTGCCCAAATGTCATTGAAGAACAGCCACTGGCTAAAATATGTTGACCGTGTGTAATTAAAAGAAAAATGAATTAAAAACTATTTCAGATGTCTTGCTGTTTGCCTATATAATGCGTTATTATACGGGTAAATCCCGATTTTTTTAAAAATGCATTATTTTGTTCTTGTAATTTCTATACGAACTGAAGGACAGCGGTAAAGACACTCCTCTCCATGATGTTATCATCAAAAACAGCGTGGATGTCGCAGAACTGTTATTAAAAGTTCCGAACATTGACGCAACCCTGATGAACAAGAATGAGATAACACCGCTTCAGTTTGCAGCATTAATGGACCGACCAGAGTAAGAATTGGCATCATACCAAAACTTTGATGGTGAAAATAACATTTCTTCAACAAATTATGTAGTACTATTCTATTACTTTAGAATGAACTTTTATCTGTAATAATTTTATGAAACTTTTTTCTTCTTTTTTTAAGGAAAATACAGTGAGGTCAAGACATTGTTCTTGTGTTGTGGTTTTTTTATAACTGATGGACTTCCTGTTGATGTTTAAAAAACTTGTCATTCTTTTAATCTCTGAAGGACCTTGTATATTATATGACAAGAAATGTGCAGAGTATATAGGTGAAGACACCGAAAGCGGGGCTGAAGAAATCTATCAATATTTACAATAGGGGAAACTCGATTTTCGCTTCCTCCACGGGCCCTTTAAACTTTTTTATTTTATTTTTTTTTGTTACTAGTTTTTAAACAATAATTGGGCCTAATTTTGTATTCAACACCCATGCGACCTAACACTATTTAACAGACCATACAGTATGCTTTAAAAAGGCAGAATTATAATCTTTAAAATGACATCTAATTATAGCAAAGCGGCAAACGGTAAGCCATTCTCATAATTTATGGACATAATAATGCATAGTTTCTCAACAGAAGCTCTTCCTGTTAACAATAAACACGTGACAAAGGTTTCCATGTGATATCAGCATCTAAGTTTGCCCAAATCTGATATTTGAAACCCTTTGTGCTTAAAATGAATCTTTAAAGAGCATCCTATAATTTGAATGTGAATACAATATGAAAATATTGTTATATTGTTTGTGTTTTTATTTCATAAAGGCTTGCTGGGCTCATTGCTCAACATTGCCCTGCATCAATTCTTATTCATCAGCAAGACGGGCACACCATATTGCACATGGCTGCCGTCAACAACCATGTAAAAGTCATGAAGGTTGTTCTGGCTGTTAAGGTAATAGATCGATTTATATCCGTCATAAAAAGAATCTGCGCAATGGATTGGTCCAATGCGCGTCATGTGACAAATACAATTCCCACTATAGCCTCATGGAAATGAGCAAATTGCCATGGAGTGTAACATCCGACGTGACGATCCCTATATAGTAGCATGGGTGTCGATCTGGGGGGGGGGGGGGGTGATGGGAGGTATATATCAACAACAAAAATTGAGGTGGGGTGGCCTGTATTATCATCCCCACCAATATTTTTGGATAAAATAAATAAGAGTTATGATACATTAACTTATAATTATCCAAACTCATTATGTTTGATCTTGAAATACTATCACATTCTTTAACGATTAGAAGTAAAGAAATAAGAAATCCCAGAATTGTTAGCTCGGCGCGTCATAGTCCCAACCAGAGATTCTCGCACTGGTATGAAGTATATACATGGAGCGTTTTGAATATGTTGCGTTAACGTTCAGGGAGAGACCATGCAATTTTTTACCCTGCGTGTACGTGTATGTCTGTATGTGACATTTTTGGAGAAAGGTTTGATACTTGCAGTTCATTCGTCTAATATTGATTTTTTTTTTTCAAAATTAGTTGGTTATGAGCTTATGGCGGGTATAAGATTATGATAGTGGTGTGTACGATGTTAGGGTCAAATGACATCTAGTGTTGATAAAGTCACATTAATCATTTTGTTAGAAATCGCTGCTCATTTGTCTGATCTTCCATTTATTTTGATCGCCATAAGGTTTTGAGACTTCAACTTTGAACTTATTACCTTTGGGAAAGGATTGTGTATTGCGTGTTAGATCACATCGTTTTAAATGTTTGGTTAAAGTTTTCAAAACCGCTGCTCTCTCTCTCTCTCTCTCTCTCTCTCTCTCCTAAGTTACCTAATGTTCCATCGGTTTTGATCAATCTTTTTTTTTATAATAAAATGTTGGGATAGAAACATATATCGTGCGCATGCGATTGGGGTCAATATCAGACATCTGAGCAATGCAGTTTTTACATTTTATTGCCCGGCTTTGACAAGACAACAAAATTGCGAGCCGATAAATTGTTCATTGCCCGGTTTCGAAAGTCAATGGGATTTTGCGTGTTAAATAGCGGGCAATAAACTGTATTTTTTACAATATTTTCGAGTTCGCTCTAGATGTCTGATTCCAGGGGCGGCGCTACAGGGGGGGCAGAGGGGGAGACCGCCCCCCCCCCCTATGATTTTTCAAGTAGTGAAAAAAGAAAAAAAAAAGAAAAGGAGGAAGAAAAGGGAAGAAAAGGGAAGAAAGAAGAAAGAGGAGTATTAAAAAGAGAGGTCTTAAACATGTAACTTTATATTACCCCTGTTATTAAATGGAGAAAAAATATGACGTCATCTTTAGGTCGTCTTGCCCCTCCTATCAAAATACCCTGGCGCCGCCCCTGTCTGATTCTGTTAATAATAATGATATAGAGTGGCTACTTTCGGGGGATACAACATTAATGGCCCTCACTAGAATCGTATTGCCCTCGTTTTCGACTCTGGAAATACGATTCTAGTTCATGCAATAAATGTTGTATCCCCCTCAAGGCCAGTCCATATTATAAGTATGGTCAGCAATAGACTTTAAGCCGAAGATATGTTTTCAAACCTCAACTCTTGAATTATCACTTTTGTTCCTCGTATAAATTTCTTATTCGAGCATTGAACAACAAACTGTCTATATGCCTTATTTTTCCTGAATCATTACAAATAATTTATAACACATATATTCAAATATTTTATGTTATGATTATTAATATCTTGTTGTATTTGCCGTGACTTTAGACCACATTTAATCGCACAGCATCACAGAGGTGAACATTAGGTCGGTCACATTTCTTACCTCGCACGAAAAAAGGGTCTTACTTGTTGGTATTCAAACCTACTTTTCTATTATTTCCCTTGGAGTGCAAGTTTCCACTTTTCATTGCTGTATGGTGAGATTGGTCTGAACAGTTTGAAAGCAATTTTCCATAAATTACTGAACATTCTTTTTTTTTAGAGGTGAAAATTGGGTCGGTCACGTGTGTTACGACTCAAAAAAGGGCGTTTTTAAATGTCTCTGTTAAAACGTTTTAGTTGGGAAATGACTTTTTCTTGTCAAAGATAAGGAAATCTTTGTCATGTAAGAAAGCGGTAATAAAAAAAATCAATAAAATGTAATCTGATTTTCCGGCAAGGAGGCAAAATTAGATGGTCACGTGTGTGACCGATAGTTTCACTTTAAAAAGAATGGCCCATATACCATGTATACTGCCTACATTCGAGTCTCTGGATATACTATGGTACCCTCTGTGACGTGAAGACGACCATAGTTCCAACCAGACCCTCTCATGACAGTATAGTATTATATATTTTTTATACTACAGTGTATATATTACAGTGTTTCTGAAGACTCTTCTCAAAGGCGTATGGGCACATGGTATTTTCAAAATCGTCAAGGACGCTGCAGCTCACCCCCCCCCCCCACCTGATACGCCTATGACTATTCTTCCTCATTTTTGTGTCTTAAAATTCATTACATTCATATTCTTTGAAAATATATTGATGCACATTTTGTAAGCATACATAGCTCAGGACCAAACTTGAATTAATCCTGCTGTTTTCATGCGACCTTACATCATGGTGATTGCTATAGATGAATTTGTACCTTATTCTTTTGTGATAATAAATTGAAAATGTGTATTTTTTTTTTTTTTCTTATTTGAAGGATCATGGACTATGCCTTGATTCCACAAATGAGCAAGGATTGACGGCCCTGCACCTTGCTGCTCATAAAGGATTCTCGGAGAGCGTTGAGTTTTTCATCTCTCAAGGAGCAAACATCAATGTTCAATGTAATGATGGCCACAGTCCTCTACATCTGTTAGCCAGTGCTGCAAGGAAAGATCCTAATATCAACGAAACTCCTACGCTCAAGAAGGTAGGTATATTTGTGTAAAGGTGCATGGTACCAGTAATTCGTTAGGGGGTGCAATCCTGAAAGAAAATCATAGTCGCATGTAGATATTAAGATACTGATCTCAGAGTATGTAGCTAAGATCTAAATGTAGTAAGATTTCAATAGGATTTTTTGAAAGTTGTAATCACTATGCATATGGGAATTTCAAATTGGCCGAATAGGTAATGTCACTGTGATGTAGCTGTGGACAACTCCCCCATTCGCTCTAACACACAAAATGACTAAAATGTCACTTTTTTTCAAAATGCATTACTCATTAGGATCTTTTCGCTCATGAGGACCTGTAACAATATGCTATCTCCAATATATTTTGAGTACTGCCCCGAGGGTAAAAGTGCCTCGAAGAAAACCGCAAATTAATGATATTTTTGTGTCGACAAATGGGAGAGTTGTCCACAAAAATGTCACAATTGACTCACCAAATTGCCAATTTGAGATTCACATAGATGTAGTGATCTCATTTTTCAAACATCCATAACTTTCTTAATCCTTGTCCGATTTCTTTCAAACTTTCACCATCTTGTTTTTCTTATTTTTCTGCTTTCACACAAATCATCGTATTGCCAAGGTTGGATTGCCCTTTAAGCGTTGCGTGAAGCGCCATCTATACATCACCCCCGAGCATCCCCGAGCATCACCTCCGTAGCACGATAGGTAATCGGGTCCTTCATGTGCAATATAAGTTTATACATATTTTATTATACGTTTTCCTCTAGATAAAAAGGCAATACAGAGATGGTGGGGTCGGTAGCAGTGCTGCTGCATTGCTGTGTTTCATGGTTCTCTATGGAGCATCCATCGACACTGAAAATGTGAAGTGCAGGACCCCACTTTACTACATCGAGGATCCCAAGCTCAAGAGTACTTTAAAGCAGATCGCCAGTGGAGAAAGGTAAAAATTGTACCAAATGCCCTTTTCTCATTCATATCATGCGTACAGTATTGCTGTTTTGGTTGAGACAATGGTGGCATCACAGGAAGGGCGTTTACCCCCCCCCCCCCTTCCCATTTGCTTGTTAGTTCCTGTATAAACTAGATTATGATCATTTTAGTTCTTGATGTTGTTGTTGTTTGTTTATTTTGTTTTAAGTTAAAAGTCAATTTTCTGTTGACGTTTTGTTTCTATGTTTGCTGGGAACTGCCCTCTCCTCTTCACATTAAGTGGACTTGGCATGACTGGTTTATCCATTTTGAAAGAGGATTTTTAACAGTGATTCATTCTATAATGTAGCCTATCTATTTCATCGGCTTTTTCTAGGGCTGATCATATGGCGTCATATGAAGATCATGGAGAAGACGAAGATTTGAAAAGGGTCCGTATGAGCAGTAACGCCATTCCTGATGACGATGTAACCGTACAGCGGAATGATAGTTTCGGCCAAGATCCAGACTCTCCGAAGCACTTTGAAAATGAAATAGCTGCCAGTGGAGATGGGTCTGATCACCCATCAAGAACCCCAACAAAATTTAACAAGCCAAAAATTGAAGGTAAACAACTGACATAATGAGTGAGAGCCAGGGGTGTCGATCCATTTACATGAATGAAGAAGGGTTATGGCGGACCACACTTAAATCAGAGTCATTGACTGGAAGGGTTACACAATCATGACAATATATAGTCAAGGATTGTAATTCCGAACAGATTGTATTACCGTACGTGTAAAGTTAAGCGCCTAAAATGGGTTTTCATACGCGTGGGATTACGCGTATGAAAACCACACTATTGATACAAAGGTTGTGTCTTTTTCCCATAGGTTTCACACGTTCGGAAATACAGTACCTTTTTCAAGGGACCAAAACGCCGCGTCGTTGGGAAGGGGTTCACTCGGAAGGGAATATCGTATTAAATCTACGTTGTCTTTTTAAAATTCCATCAACTTCTTTTTCTGTAGGACTTTGAGCATTCATTATGTAAGTTTGACAGATATTCGTATGATATTTAATTTGCTATCGTTGATTTTCTGAAAAGTGTTCGGACACTGGATCCACCACCATATCCCTTATTTCTTGGAGGCAACTCCGGCGATCCGCTCAAGGACAATTAGACCAAGCAAGAATCTGAGTACATGTAGAGGTCTCAGAGGATGTATTGTCAGGTTATTGAGGAGTAATTATGAAAGACGGCGTAGGAAAGTCGTTTATACACGAGTTCATTTATAGACTGATTTCAGTAGCCGTTCATGATTGGTACATCATCTGGGCCCCGTTTCATAAAACTTGTTATCGATAACAACTGCCACATTTCTATGACGAATTTGCTCTCAGCCAATCAAATACAACGATTTAAGTAGCTTATAACAATAAGCCAGTTCGTAATTACAATTTGCGCATGTGCAGCGCAGATAAAGGTCATTTGTACCGAGTACAATTTACCTTTATACGCTTTCATAGCGTGCGCACCATGATGCGCGCACCAGTATGATTTTACTTGTTAAATAAGTAGCGTATCCACCAAAACAGATGCGTGTGCGCGTACAAATTGGGGTCATATCAGGGTCATTTGTACCATGTATTAATTTCGAACTGGCTTATTATCGTAACTTGTTATTGATAAAAAGTTTTATGAAAGAGGCGGCCCTGGTTCAGTTCATGGTTCTTCTTATAACTATCCCAGTCACACCGACGAGATCGACACCAGACCGACAATAGACCGAAACAAAATTTGGATGGCAAAAAGTTGGTCGATTTTAGAATTGGTTTGGAGTCGGGTTTGGCTGTGTGACAGAGGTATTACCAAGTTTTGTTTCTTCGTTTTAAAAGAATGTCAGTCGTACCAGTTATTGCCCCAAGTACGTGATGCATAGTATCTAATACAGGTATTTCTTTAGGAGATACAGATTTCAAAAAAAAAAAGAAATACTAATCAACAAATGGTTCTTTTCTCTGCTATTAAGCTGACTTTGTGGAATCACAGAAGTAACCGAGAGTCTTTTTATTGTTTATCGTCTATGTATTTTTCTATAATTCTGTCGTTTTATTGTTTTTGAAGTCTTTGACCTGGTCCACGAAATCAAAGTCTCCGATCTGGACGTGGGCCCCGTGGTGGGACGGGGACAGTTTGGGGTCGTCCACCGGGCGTCCTGGAGAGGAACCCCAGTGGCAGTCAAAAAGATCTCCATGGTGGGTAGCAAAAAGGATGATGTCGAAAAGGAAGTTGCTATTCACAGGTAATAATATTCGTTGCAGTAGTAGTAGTAGTAGTAGTAGTAGAAGAAGAAGAAGAAGAAGTAGTAGTAAGGGCAGAAGCAGAAGCAATATTAGTGGAATCAGAAGTCATAGTAGTAGTAGTAGTAGTAGTAGTAGTAGTAGTAGTAGTAGTACATGTAGTAGTAGTAGTAGTAGTAGTAGTAGTAGTAGTAGTAGTAGTAGTAGTAGTAGCAGCAGCAGCAGACGTAGTAGTAGTTGTGGTAGTAGTAGTAGTAGTAGTACTAGTACTAGTAGTAGTAGAAAACGAAGAAGAAGTAGTAGTAGTAGTAGTAGTAGTAGTAGTAGTAGTAGTAGCAGCAGTAGTAGTAGTAGTAGTAGTAGTAGCAGTAGTATAGTCGTAGTCGTAGTTGGCAAGGGCGGATCCAGGTTTTAAAAAAGGGGGGGTCCAAAGGGTGAGAAGTTATCATTCTGGCAAACGCAAGCGCCTCTATAGGCATATATATATATATATATATATATATATATATATATATATTGCCTGTTTGACTATTTTAATGGTGAAATATAGTTGGGCGCGCGGAGCGCGCCACAAAAATTTGATAATACGAGCCTGAAAATGTCTTAGTTTGTACTGAAATTACATTTAATCTATTAATATTACATGGAATTATTGTTTATTTGAGATGGAAAATACATATATAATGATTGCAAATTACCATCTTTTATCAAAAAGTGCGGGTATTTTTGTACAGGCCACCCCCCCCCCCCCCCCGTACATCAGAACTGGGAGGGGGTTAATGCATACCCCCATCCCCTCCGGGATTTGCGCCATTGGACTGTATTAATATATATATGTATATATATATTTTTTTAAAGTTTTCCCAGATTTTCCAGTCTGCATTGCTGTGCAGGACCTCAGATGGCATGTGGCATCAACACAAACAGTCCAGTGAGACAAATAAGAATAAAATCTGGAGATTTATTACTTGAGATTGGTTCTTCAATGTTGAAGAACTATGTTGATAACCTAGGAATTGGGTGTGCGCATGCTGTACAAACACACTTAGTAAATTTTAGTGATACGTGTACACATTTTACAGCAATGAAGAATTATTCACTAAATATCATCTATATTATCTCCTCCCATCCCTGAGATAACAATTCGCAAGTGTTTACATCATCACGAGTTATAAATCACGAATCACAAAAGAACACAAAAAAGGGAAAGTTCCTTAGATTCAGGAGTTCACAATCAAGGCCGATCAACAACAGTACCAATACCAGTTTTGCTGAAAATTCACAGGATTTAACAATCAACCACAGCATCTACTCATTAGGCAAAATAAATAAGTTTTGTATCACAAAACTAGTCATGGTGCAATGTATCAGATTCAAGCGTTCCCAATCAACAACAAGAAAAAATATATCAAAAGTCCTCGGAGAAAACAAACCTCCTCCCCCCCCCCCCCCCGAGCACCTGTCATTACCTTTGAATTTCGTGACTTTGACCTTTTTGTTGACTCTGACAGACCTTTGACCTTTTGTGTGACTTTAAGTCTTGACCTTCACAACTTTAACCTTTATATGGACACATGAAGTTCACTTCTTGCGATGTACAACCATAGGGTAGGTGTAGGGAATACCAGACCCTTAAGCACGTTTGCATAATTTGCATAAACATGAACACAGACACACACTAGTAAGGTTTACCAATGCTTTCAGCAACTCTTTTTATTTCTCAGGGTACCGAAATAATGACAAAAATTTGTTTACCTAATGAAATAATCTCCTTAATGACGTCATAGGTAAATGGTCCATTATTCCCTACCCATGAAAGTAATACGAGACCGCTACATTTTCAACCGAAATCTCAAATATTTGTTGAGGAAAATGATATTTCGTTGGAAATGTAAATACCAATAAAGAATTGTTTTTTGGAGAGTATGTTTTGGTTTCATCAAAATCTGTTGCAATTTTAACCAAAAATTTTATAGCATTTATCATCGGATAAATTTAATTACCATTTAAACGGCATTCAACATGTTCAATGTGCCGTTACTTTTGCCTCCGGCAACTTTACATTTTGTTGTTGATGATTTTAAGTACATCAATACTGAACAATTGACAATGATAATTTTAAAGATTACAGAGAGTTGTAAAATGACATTGAAATACGTCTTAAAAAGTTTAACACACCACTACGTTCTGATGAATATGAATCATGACATGAACCAAGGGCGGATCCAGGTTTTAAAAAAATCACCTTACCCTATGAACTATAAACCATACCCCACCCCCTCAATTTATTATCCTCTCTTTTTCATCGTGTATATACATGTATATTTTTTCTTCCACATATTTTGACTTTTTTGCATCCCTTTAATACTGTTTGGATCCCAAAAGTCTTTAGGGCTTATCTTTGTTTGTTGTCCATTGAGGTCTCTTGTGAATCTCACAAACCCGCCCGTTTTTGACCCTGAACTCATGTGAATCTGAAAGAAAGCAGTCATTATGTTTCACCATATAGGACTAAGGCTCATTACCTCTCCCAAGTGAGTTTGTTTTTGGTTTGTCTGACTGTTAGCATCAAACTTTACAGGATAGTACTTTGATTTTATAGGGATTGATCCTGTGCTTAAGGGTGTAGCTGTCCTACCAAAAAAAAAACGCCAAGAAAGACGGCGCCAAGTAAAAAAAAAAAAAAAAAAAAAAAAAACCGGCGCCAAAAAGGAGGGGTCCGGACCCCCGCGACCCCCCCCCCCCCCCCCTCTGGATCCGCCTATGGTTGGAGATGTACTTGGTTGTTCTTCATTTATGTCAGAAATAGAAATGTAGCAACAGAGGCTATCTATCTGTCTATATCCCATAGCTTGGAGGCCGTTGGGTCGACAATGTGATGGATCTTGAGACACAGGTTCTCCAAAACTTTTTGTCTTCAGCTGATCTAGTTCGCTGCTCAAAAGACATCCATGTCCACTGCTTTATGTTATTGAAAACACGACGACGTGTGAGCCTTGCTCCACAGCCCTTACAGGAAATAAAACACTCTCAGTCCAAACGAAAAGTCTAACGAAGCCGCTGCTACGAAGAGAAGCTGTTGATAGTTTGTTTTAGTGTTCGGTAGGACCCCATCCGTACTACCAAAATTGTAACGGCACATCTCGGCGAGGTGGCCGGTGGCCGCCTACCACCTCGCTTGGAGTCGTTGCAATGGAAGATCACGGAGAAATAAAATGAAGAGTCTGACGAAAAAGTTTCTAAGTTCTTGAAATTAAGTTTATTTCAAATCAATGATGATGATGAACTCAACAAAATAACATTTCTGAGTCCCTGAGCTGGACGACCGTTGACAAAATTAGAAAAGCATGGCGAAAACTTACTGGCAGAGAAATAAAAAAATGGCGAACGAAGATCTGCAACCCCCAAACACCCTCTTCTGTTTTTATATGCCCCCCTGGAAATACCACGTGGAGAACCTTTCCAAAAGGGCGGATCACCACGACGCAATGCGTAAAATTAATCCCTCCCCATAATTAGTACATGTAAAAGTAGGACTTAATTAACAGCAAATTCGATTTTCCAGGCTGGAGTTCTTCGGCCTGTCATTGTTTCTTCGCACTTGCGCAACTCCCTCTTCTGCTCTCTCTCATCATTTCTCTTCTTCTACGACTCTCACATCTTAAACTCCTCTCGTAACTCACTTATCTCTATCACCTGTTCTCTTTCACTATTCCCTTCCGCAATTCTCATACCTCGCACCTTTCTTTCACTCTCTCTCTCTCCCTCTCTGAATCTCTCGATATCTCTCTCACCCTTTCTTTGTTTCTCGACATCTCTTTCACCTGTCCCCTTTTTCTCCCTTTTTCAGAACTCCGAAGTACGCAAACGAGCCGGAAAACAACAAGCCTGGAATAAATCAGAAAGAGAAATATTTTCAGCTGAACTGTCTGCAATTTCTAATTCAGTACAATTATTCATTTCCGACAACCAATCACCATCCAATACCCCGTACATTAACATTAGTAAACCCCAGACAGCTCCGAGCCACCCAGTAACAACAGTTCCGCCCAGTAACAAACTCCACCATGTGATTATTTATAAACTTCAAATATCTTTTAGAAATGTACAAGTGTTTGCATTCTCGCCCATCCACATTCCAGAACGCCAGCCTGACCCAGAAACACTGGCAACTGAAATGTACTTACAATAGAATGTGGAAGTGCAAAAAGGCAAACGAACTTTCCATCAAAACAAAAACAAATCTCAATTTCTGCCCCGCTATATTATCAATCCAGGTCTTAGTCGGTTTGCCCCTTTTTCTTCTGCCATTGGTTCCTCCTTGCAAGATGGTGTTTGCCAAGCTATTCTTCCATCTAGTTACCTGACCAAACCACTGCAGCTCTGGCTAACTAGTATCAAATCATGAATAATACTGAACGTTTAACATAAACGTTTTTTTTTTTTTCTTTCTTTTTTCTTTTTTTTTTATCTATGGCGAATCGAACATTAGACCCCGCACATGGATTCTCCTAACGAATCTTAATCGTCCATATCTGTATCTCCATTCAGGCAAGCAACCCATCCAAATATCGTGAAGATTATGGCTCTCGGATACGAGGGTCGGGAAGCCTACATTGTCATGCAGCTCATAGAAGGAGCGAGTTTAAGTACCATCATCTTCCCAGATCGGGATGATCTCAAGGTAATCATACTGTTGGCCCAAGAAAGATAGATGTAATTGAAAGTTGTAGGGCACTCTAGATTCCAAACAGTTCTTTGATTAAAATGTTCAAGGATCAAGTTTGGATACCGTTAACTTTCCCAAAAGGCTGATACCATGATAACTGTCTTGATAATAATTAAGGCACAGGGTCAGTGGCGTAAAACCGTTCAGAGGAGCGGGATGATCCGAATCCGAGCCGCTGAAATTTCACGCGCGAACAAACACATACGAACATACACACAATCATTCTGCATACGTTCTAAACCTATTTTTAGTATCATTTTAAAGAGTCACTTATATTGATTTTGTCAGATTTTCAACAACTGATTGATTTTAAAATCATTTATTACATGAAAAGTGAGGGGATTTGTACATGCCACCCCCTCCCTACAAAGTAGGGGTGTATATCCCCATCCCCCGGGATTTATGCCCTTCCACAGGATTGTACTGGTTGCACGGAGATGGGTAGGAGGTGGTATCATGATTCATGATGGGGTAACTGTTAAAAAAAATACCAAACACACTACATTTTGGAGATACTAAAGTGTCAAGACCGAAAGAAATAAATTGCATGAAATTTATTTCTTCGACACTGTTAAGTATTTAGCAAACTGAACCTACACGTAACATACGTTTATAAAGTTGTCACTATTTTCATCACTTTCGATACATGTTTAACTTTCAAATACAGATGCCTTTAGACTGGCCAAAGAAGCTTCAGATATCTCGTGAGGTGCTCCAAGCGGTCACCTTTATGCATGCGTCCAATATTTTACATCTCGATATCAAGCCAGCTAATATTCTTGTAAGTAGAGCACCTAAAATGCAGTATTGTTTTCTTATAATTGTTTTATATTATCAAATATTGTCATTGTAAATGCTAAATGTTTGATGGCTCCTGTCATTCATCGAACATAACATCCTGTTGGTCCTTTTACTATGACTTCAATACCCTTAAGAAGAAAGCAATATAAAATACAACAACAATATCAAATGATGATGATGATAATAATAATAACAATAATGAAAGTAATACAAATAATGATAATAAAAATAAGATTTTTAAGGCACCAAATCCAATTGAAATAAAATGCTGAAGGCGCACAATGTGTTTGCGCCAATCAGGTGGAAGCTGCTACAACCCGTCCATTCATCTGCGACTTGGGCCTTGCCCGCATCAAGAACCGTAACGCCATGACTCAATACTCAGCGAACAAGAGGGGCACACCTAACTTCATGCCCCCGGAGGCTTTGGCCGCATCCGCAGATCCTGGATACAGGCACTCCAAGAAGCATGACATCTGGTCAGTGGCAGGGACAATAGTGGAGCTCTTTTCCATGAAGCGTCTATGGGGAGACTCGATGCATTCCATGACACTACTGGCTCGCGTTGCCAACGGGAAAATGGGGAAACCAGAGTCTCTGGCAGCCGTGAACACAAATGTCAAGCAAATCCTGGACCCCTGCTTCAACCAGAAGCCCGAGGAGAGGCCATCAGCTTCGGATCTCTTGGATCAGTTCAATAATCTGTCCTAAATTCAAACGTAAAACCTGAAAGTCCAAGTTTAACAGTGAAATCTGATGAAATGTGCTAATGAAATATTAGAGCAACGGGTACAGAAATAGTGGTGCTGATCAATGGCTCGTGTGACTTTAATGTCTTTCATTTTATGAGACCAAAAAGGGCCATTGGACATAATATTATGCCGATTCTTGTTTTGTAATCAATTCATAATGGCACCATTCACTTTTCTAAATATTAGCGCATTATTATACTTTGTCTCTATTACAGGATGTGAAAGACGAAACAATATTACGAGTAGAGTAGAACGCTTTAGCTTGTTTGTTGTTATGACATTTCTTTCACTTTTAATTCAGTATGTCTAATTGTGTTTCCTAGAAACCTCATGTCATGAGGTTTCTAGAAAACACTATTGAGTAATTGTCAGCATGATTGAATTTGTCTTGAAAGGTTCTCAGTTTTTCAGGTTTGGTACAACTACCTCCTTCAATCCTGAAGATTATTGCAGTCTTTTCTAGAAATATTAGTAGTGTTTACAAATAATTCGTAATTGGTCCGTGAAAGAGTTAATTTCAACGGCAATACGAGTCAAGATTTCGTGATACGTGTACCCAAATGCGTCAGTCAGAAAAGAAACGCTAGGAAGTTATGTCCGTGGTCTCATTTCCTTTGACAAGTACAATAAGCAGATAGATGAGGAGGTTGAGAGCGATGAGAACATTGACGAGGCCTAAAAACATAAAGACCATGTGGAATGATTGCGTCGAATCGTAGATAGCACCTGGAGAAAAAATAAACATAGAAAATAGGAATTATGGATTTAATTTTGAATGATGACACATTTTTCATGTAATTTTTATAATGTTTCAGAACCTAAAACAATAGAGATGTACATGATAGTTACTTGTTATTATTCTCACTTGCAATGTGTTTATGTCAGTTCAAAAATCTCACAATAATGCTCTGCTCCCAAATGAGACTGTAATCTTATTCAATATCTGCATCAGACAAAGATCCGCTTGTACATGTAGAGACTTATGCAACCACCCATTTTACTCCTCTCACGGGGGTCGAATCGATTATGTATATAATGTTTGTTGTGACTCAGGGCGAATTGAAAGTGGAGCTGGATAGCTAACATGCTTTCTCTGACTTGCAGTTGTGGTGAACCAGGGGATGTTTTGAAGGTGTAAAGAGCATCATCGTAGGAACCCCCCCCCCCCTCCATTTTTCTTCTTGCTATTTAGGTGGTTTATCGCGTCGTTTATGTACACTCATGGAATTTATTTATAGATTGTGCCTCCAAGTTTTTTGCGTAATCAAAATAATCAAAATGTGCATGAGTTTTCTACCTGCTGCAAGGCCGCCTGCTGTCCCTCCGATACCAGATGCCAAGGCAGCGTACCCACAACCAAGCGCAAAGTTATGTGGAGAGGTGGTCATTTTGCACATAGATGCCCGATTGGTAGTGTTAAGAAACAAGGTCCAACCTTGCAGTAACGCAGTCATGCACATGAAACGATATGCAGTGATCCATGGATCAAACAGGAATGTTGCCGAAGCTACAGCGCTGTTGATACAGCAGATTACGAAGGGATCGGCGCCCAAATAGAGTACCATCACCATGAAGATGCGCCCCAGTAGCGCGCCGACTCCCCCAATTGTGGACAAGAGGACAGCATCAGGGCTTGTGATGCCTTGCCACTCTGCATGAGGTACAAGATAGAGCATCCATGCGTATGTGCTAACATGAGTGAGGAAATACACCGGTAGAACCAAAGTAAAAAGTGGTTCGCGAATGAATATGCAATTAACAAAGAATCTTATGATGGAGTGATGTTGGCCAGATTCCCTTCTTGCGGACGTTTGGCAAATATGTTGGGCAGTGCCGTTTGTAGTCTGTCTAGTCCCTTCATTTAAGAGCGAATGTTCTTCAGCAGTGTCTTCATTTATATAATCACTGTCGCGCGCTCCTGAAACCCGATGAGTCCTTTCTTCTTGTAATAAATCTGGACCCCTTCCACTAAGGTTTAAATTAGTGGTTGCCTTTGGGTCTCCAGGTTCTTTATCATTCTTGCATTTCCCATTTAAAAAGTTGCTTTTGTTTGATTCAGAACGTGACAACGTTCTCGCACCAACTTCCACTTCCCCGATATTCTCGGACATTGTCCTACTTCGCTGAGATCGAGGTGGTCTTAAGGTGGCACTTCCTGCAACCAGATGTAGGAAGATGCCACTCAAGATCAGCATCGCCCCGCTGTACCCGTAAGCTCGGTTGCCATGCTCTATCAGGAGAGGGATGAAGAGAACTCCTACAGAGCTACCAATCTCCGTCAAGGTATTCATCACAACAAAGCCGTTAAAATAGTAGTCATTGAGAGTCACAAGGAAAGGCACGTAGCCCATCGCTAGTCCGATACCTGGTGAAGGATATAAGGAGATATTAATGGTGAAATCGATATTAAGTTCTATTTACTATTTTCACTGTTATAAAAGAACGCCGTACGTTTGTATACTAATTCTTCCTACCGTGACCATTCCGATCTTTTGTTTTTAAAACAAAAAACTCTTAAAGTGGATGATCTTAATATTGTGTAAATTGCACTTTTCACATGTTTCATGTTCCGCTTACAAAATGGTCACTTACCTTCATACTTCCAATATTGTACAATATGAAGAAAGATATCCACTCTTATCCTACTAGGCAAATTGACAAATTCTCTCTAAGAAACCAGAAACTATATTAGCCCATAGATCCATTAATAGACACACTAGTACAGACGTCTGGAACTTTCTCCCTATACTGAAATTCGTAATCCTTTAAAAAAGCTGTTAAAACTATGTTGTTGTGTAAGTATTGATGGCTCGAATTGCAATCTTTTCATTATTTCATCATGTATGTTCATTAAACCATAATCGTCCATAACCTGGCATCCTTAACTTCTTTTTATCATGCGTCTTAATATGACAACAGGTGTGGTTATTATTGTAGTTCGAAACCAATGCTCTTTCTGTCTTTTCTCTAAGCTTTCTCTGCCACTCAAACTGGGGTCTCGCAAACCGTTAAAAAAAAATTTTTTTAAGCCGACGCGTTTTACGTTTTGCGGTGCATAATGAGGTCCGCAAAACGTAAACTTGCAGGTAAAATCTGTTTTTTTTTTTTTTCATATATATGAAGGCTCCCCCCCCCCCCCCGAATTTTAAGTGCAATAGTCACCTCATGTTCAGGCAGCCTGTTGTCCGAAATAGGCTAATCTTCGGGATGGAGGTGCCCAAACATCCAGTGGCTTATCTACGGGGGGGGGGGGGGGGCAGATGGGGCACTTGAAGGGGGCGCAAAAAACGCAAAAGAGTAAAGAAAAGGGGGAGAAATACAAGAAATGTTATGGTTTTTGAGGGTTATTTGCGCCCCAGTCAAGGTCAAAATGCATAAGAAATGGTGTTTTATAGGGTTTGAAATGCGAAAATTTTCTGAAGCTCGGTTGCTTTGCTCCTTCGCATAATTATGTTCAAGATCTAGCTATTTCGCGCCCCAAATGGCGTTTTTAAAGTATTAACCATCAATTGACTCTAGTTGCTTTGTACCCCCCCCCCCTCACATAAGGCAGGAGCTTGTTAAATTTGGCGCCCCCAAATGGGATGTATTTGCATAAAAAGCACTTTCAAAGTATAGAACATTCGAAAGAAATAAATTTGCCTTGCAATTGCCTTACTAAATTCCTCAAATATATTTCTTCAGGATTTTCATTTATTTTGCGCCCCCCCCCCCCCCCCCAATAGGAATGTTCAAAATTTCAACAACAACAAAAAATCTATTGTTGGGTCGCAGCATTCCCTTGGATTTTTTTTTTTTTTTTTTAAGGTAAAATACATCAGAAATTTCAATTTGAGGGTGAAAAGGAAAAAAAAAAATCTGCCACTCGGTCGCATTACTCCCTCGCTTATACAGTAACTCATCAAATCTGGGCCAACAACCCCTGGTTATGTGCATCAAAAATCATTTTCACCATCATTTTCTAAATTAAAAACGCTCATTAATATGAGTTTGGGCATGGGGGGCGCAGATTTGATAGTTTGCCCCGGGCGCCAGCGTAGCTGAGGGGGGCAGGAGGGCAAAGTGCCCCCCCCCCCTGACAACTTTTCCTCAATTTTTTTTTTTTTTTTTTTTGCTTGCTTGCTTGTCAGAGAATTATGGAGGAAAATATCTGATAACTCCCCCCCCCCCCCCCCCCCCCCCCGCCTGAGCGACTTTTTTTGAGGGCTGGCGAAAAAAAAATTGTCGCTTGTGTGCTTGTCCAAAAAAAGCAACATGTACACAAAAATGAAAATGCTTCTTGGAGGGTTTTTTGGGGGGAGCGGGCATTTGCTGTTACAGTAGCAGACTCTAAACTTTAACATGTGAAATCAACAAAAAGAATGGTCAAGAACTGACACTGTCCTAAAAATGCTGAAAGTAACAATTGAATTATCAGATACAGCAAAATGAATAGTGTGATACAACATATTTTTTCTCTGTCTTTGTCCTCACCAAAAGCTTACTTTTCACAATCAAATCATTTAATTAAATTAATTTGCAGCATATTTTACAATTTTATGAAATGTTGCTCTTATCGGATATGTTTGACTACTTTGTTGTCATTATTGTTACCATCTTTCATCCGTGTAAATGTTTATGTTGAGTAATACCAATCTATTGACTATTCTTCATCTTTATTTGAAAGTAATATGAAGGTCCTAGTTTAAGTGCTTCGTTGATTAATAATCATATTATTTGACATTACTTACCAATTTAAAAAGAGGTGTGAAATCACGAGAGGCTGTTTACGTACCAATGTTGTGTTTGAGGTTATGTATCCAGGATCGAATAAAACATTTAGATTATCATACATGATATATTCAGTTGTTGATCTGACACTTCATTTTCAGATTGTATTGTCTTTTAAGAGAAGAATGGCACCCTACTCATCATTCTAGGGAAATTTTAAGTTTTGTTTTGGTTTTTTTTGTTGTTGTTGTTTTTGTTTTTGTTGTTGTTGTTTTGTTTGTTTTGTTTTTTGTTTTGTTTGTTTGTTTTTTTTTTTTGGGGGGGGGGTCTTTGTTCTCACCAAGCGCTTATTTTTCACAACTAAATCATTGCATTAAATCAATTTATAGCCCATTTTACAATTATATGAAATCAAAGTTGTTGGATTGTAATGTAAGGCATGCGTCCTCTCAAAATCTTGTCAAGTTGTCATTAAATATCCCATTACAGGCCTAACACTAATAAAGATCATGATGGTGTCGAAGTTTGCACATGCCCCTTCTCATGATGGACCATAACGATGGCCAAAAGAAAAAATAGAGAATCAAGAGACAGAAAGAAAGAAAGAAAGAAAGAAAGAAAGTAATATAACAAGAAAATGTTAAGACCGCTCCCACACGCTCCTCCGCTCAGTCTCTTTGCTCCGCACTTCCCTGGGGAAAGAATAGTGTCCCACAGTGTGTTTACAGTGTGAAACAAAGTGTGAAATCATCTTCACACTGTTAAATTCGAGCATTTCAACATCGTGAATCACATTTTCACATTGTGAGCGAGTAAATTCACACTGTGAAATCGAATGTCACTATGTGAACACTCTGTGGTAAACCACACTATGGAGGTGTCCACAGTGTGAAATCATCTTCACAATGTTAAATTCCAGCGTGTTAACATTGTGAATCACATCTTCGCAGAGTCGACTATGTGAACACACTGTGAACACACTGGGACATAGCGCACGCAAAGTTTTCCAGGGATGGTTGAGAAAAACCTATTTAAAAAATGAAGTTCCATCACTTGGTTTTATTTATAGAGGAGACATTTATTGGTAATACACACGTGTCATATTTTCTGTTGCAATTTGTATGACGTTCATGCCTTAATTTTCATAAAATGACTCCACTACTAATCTCTCCATAGATAATAAAAAAAATTCCTGAAAATATTTTGAAATAATTTATTGGGCAGCCTTTTTTCAACTGTCAACTTTTATCGGATCTCAACTTGATACAGCGAGACAAATAACAATTCTTGTCAATTTTGCACCCTTTAACAAGAGTGACCTTTGCTCACTCAAGTGTCATAGATTTTCGTGCATGATTGGAGTTCTATAAGGTCACAAATTTTTTTTTTTTTTTTTTTAAATGCCTTATCAGTGTTCTGGAACGTTCTACGACATAATACTCTGTCGCTGGAGCTGTGAGATGGTAATAGGGACGATGATTGGGCAATGGTTGAAACGAAATCACAACGATACACTATTTCTGATAATGACCCTATAAAACAGCAGTCAGCGTGCCTTTTAGCGTTGTATTTTTTTTTTTTTTTTAAGGTTCTAGGCCATCTTTTTTTTTTATTGTGAGTAGACGGGTATGAACTTTTAACAAATATATCTATATTTTGATATGTGTTAAATAATAAACGTAGCTCAACTAATATATGAGTATCAACTCAAAACAACTTAGCGCTTTTTGAGTTATTTTTTCCACATGTTTGATGCAAACTTGATGTATTCTGCAGGGGTCGCGGGACGTTTTTGAAAGTGGGGGTTGATGTGATTTCACTCATTAATGACAATTTTTGCACCTTTTTTCCGAGATTTCATGAAACGTGTCTACTCAAGAAAGTGGGGGTGAAGCCCCCCCCCCCCCCGGTTCAGCGGCCCATGTTCTAATTTTTGATAAATACATGTCATTTTTTACTCAAGTAAAATGTTAAAGTTATCAGCCTATAATATATTTTGTTTTCATTTATTTCTCTTTTTTAGTAATTGCTACATATTTCAATTTCTAGCTTTTTTCCAGATCATTCTGACTCAACTTTATAACAAAAACATAATCACACCGGTGCAAAAAGGTTTGTAAACGTTTAAAAATGTGTTGTTTTTTTTAACTCTCATGCGGAATTTAGCATTTACACAATATGTTCTTACCGAGCATTGTCAGGTATAGTGCAAGTAGAACACAAGATCTTGTATAACTGCTCATGATGAGGGCGAAAAAACCGAGGAACATCCCAAGAAGGGAAACAACACGAGAAATTCCGCGACCGTATGTGAGAAGATGAGCTATGATGGGACCTAAGATGAAAAGATAGTCAAAGATAGGGTTTGTTTATGTAGGGTTATTTATATGCAAACTCGTTCTAATTACCATTTGAAACTGTCAATCTGGATAACCAACCTGTCCGAACACACATATACATAACTGGCCAAATGAAATCAATATCTGATATAAACCTACATGTTATTCATTTACAGCGTAAGTTTTAAAACTTGGTAACGACTACAATGATAAAGATAAGGAATAATGTTGAATGACAACTCTACTGTATTCTGGAATAACTAAGACACTCTCCTTTTTTAATATCACAAGAACATATATCGTCCTTAGAATGCCTACTGGATAACAGTGATAAATCAATTTCATGATTAACCATTCATTTTCGAATGAAATTAAATGCTTTCGTATCTCGCTATTCAATTCCATATTAAGCACATTCAGTTTAATTTCTGGACATTCGATTTCCCAAGAGTCAATCAATTTAAAAGTTACTTAAAGTGCTTTCAGTTCCACAAGAGACAGAATTAAGTTTTGTCATTCAAATTCGCCATAGTCATGATAGTGGACATTTCAAAATCACACAAGCCCGGAAGAACATTGAAGGATGAAAAGCTTAGCAAATCCCCTTCTCTCCCCCTCCCCGTTGAGAGTTCGTTGATAAATTCAAAAAGACTTACACTCAGCAATAAAAAAAAAAGGAAGAAGCATGAATAAATGTACTTGTACTATAACATGTATGATAAAAGAATAAGTACAAAATAAAGAGAAATGAAAAAAATGAAAATAGAATGGAAACTGAAGCAAGCAGCCTTTGCAGGTACGTGTCCAAGTAGATTGTAGGATAAATTTCATGAGCATACATCAGAGGGCAACGCCAGGAAAAAAGCTCAATAAAATAACTGTGGCATAAAGCCTTCTGCCACGATTCCGGTGGTTGTTAACTATTTACACAACAAAAATATTCATTATGCAAAGATTAATTCATAACACATCTCCCGTTAACGTGTCACTTATAACTGTTGAGAGAAAATAGATAAAGAGAAATAAATGGAAAGGGAAGATGCAACGAAAGAGAGAGTCTGACAGAGTAATAGTTGAATGTAACCATGGTAACGAGTACATGTATATATAGAGAGAGAGAGAGGGGGGGGGATAGAGATATTGTCACATGTTAAGCAAATGAGCTTGAGACACAAAGACACCAAAATTCATATTTTCATGATAAAGGTACATCTAAATATCCCCATTAAGTCAATTCAAGTGCTGAAATTTATAGATTGAAGTTCTACGGTATACTGCCATTCTGACACTGACATAAGAACTACATTCAATAATAATACCCATACGAGACTTTCGCCATTGCTATAGCCTACAGGCCTTCGAATACAAACTTATTGAGCTAAATCACAGTATATTCATCTTATTCATGACGATGAAAAAAGGACATAAAAAAGCTTGTGAAAATGCTTTTCCATTTTCTCTTATTTATCTTGTTTAACCGTATTCAGTTTTTCAGGTTCAACTTCTTTTTCTGGTTAGTGTCCCTATAAATATTTATTGAGCTTAATCACAATTCAAAAAAAAAAGGTGAATAAGTTAATTCAGTTTTCAAATAGGATGGTGACTTGATTTTTTTCCCCAGAATGATATTTTAAAAAGTCATGCCAAAACCATTTTCTCCTATTCATCTTGTTTTAAGGTATTAAGGTTTTGTGTGTTGAATGCATTTCTCTCGTATAGTGTCAGAATATGAAGTTTGCATAATTATAAAATCATTTCAATGGAAGGCCTACCATATATATATTTAAGATTACAATACATACAGACAATGAGCATCATTGCAATGGGGAGACTGCAGACCAAACCCAGCACAGCCACATCGGTATCGAAAATGACTACCATCTCGGGGATTAGGACGCCGAACGCCTTGTTGATCGACGCTACGATCAGGTGGAAAACGAATTTGCTGATCACGATCACAACCTTCCATTTTTCTCTTGAATCTTCGTTTTCACCATCCATGATTACGATTACGATGCCACTACTTCTCTGATAACTCAGCGTCTATTACAAGCACATTGACTTTCGTGATTTTTTTAAAGTTATAAAGGATTACCACCGGGAATGAATATGACTTCTTCTTTTGTGCTCTTCTGATGACCACCCTATATAAACCTGAATCTCACAGTGGCACTGAGTGACCTCTTCTTTTGCTCTGTTTGCTCTCCTTTTGTGTATGTTTGACCATGAATGGAACCAACGCACTGCCTACATCCACAATGTCAAGTTGGGGCGTTTTCATTTGGTGACCCCACAGGGGCGGATCTAGCTTTTTTCCAAGGGGGGGTTTGAGGGGCTGAGCTGGGTATTGCGAGGGAGCGTAGCGACCGAGCCCGAGCGAGCGAAGCGAGCGAGGTGGGAGGGTGTGGGAGGGGGGATACCCCCCTCCCACAGTAGGGAGATTTTTCATTTTTAGGGTTGCCAGCTTGCGATTTTAAGCATACTTGCATGCTCTATTTTTTCTCTTTTTTGCCCAAATAATTGGGGGGGGGGGGACTACAGCCCCATCCCCGCCCCCCCCCCCCTGCCCTGACTCCGCGGTCCCTGGGTTTGTCCCAACGGCGATGCAGAGCATCGTCCACAAGGCGCGAAACGGCGATGTCTGTGCGCCGCGTAGCGTCGCGCCGATTTTAATTTTTGTTTGTTTGTTTTGGGTTTTTTTTTTGCTATTTGAACCCCTGTAAGTGATGTTTTCCTGGCATCTACTAACGCAATGGAGACCATAAAAAGCAGTCCATAATAACGTCTTTTTAGATCAAGTAACAGTTTAATACACAGTTATATCCAGAGTTATCGTGTGTTTGGTTATCAACTTAATAAGTTACCAGATGAGTTGAATAATATTATATCCTCTCACAATATTTGCACTTGAAATTTTCCTCTCCAGTGTGTGTTATTTCTTTTTGGTCTAATTCTAACCACATGTAAAAGTCAAGATACTAAAGAAAAGTAACTGGGAATATAAGAAAGATTCGTGATAAAAAGGTAGATTTATGACAGTGTAACATTATGTTGACTTGTATAGTACCACAAATCTTAAATATAGGTAACCTCTATGATTTAAATGATTATACTGGCCATGCCAGTGAAGTAGAAATTAAAATTAAGTTCAACTAAATGTTGCTTATTCAGCCAATTGAAGGTCACGATGTAACTTTCGTGATGTAACCGTAAACGTACGTTATCATACGTAAAAAATGTGTGTAGGATATACGTAACAACTATCCAAATTGGTAGCAAACTTAAATTTACACCATATATATGAGGTTCTGGGTGAGCTTAGCAATCATTTTTAAGGCCAAAATTGTATTCAAACAACGTTAATGTAACATACGTTACCAATTTGAAACATACATTATGGCCAAATCACATATCGTTAAAAATCGTTAACAGACGCCTGACTAGATGCGATGTTCACAAATGTTTTCATGGTTTTAATTCTTTCTTGTTTATTTATTATAACCTTCCGTTACCAACTTTGAAACTAACTAGTCATCATGTGAAATATTGATGGTATTACGTAATAGTGTTATTCCTATGCACATTAAATGTTTACTTTACAGCCCAAGGGGGGGGGGGTTTTAAACCCCCTAAACCCCCCCCCCCCCCGTAGATCCGCCACTGCCCCACTTTTTTTCTGACACCCCTGACATACTTTTCCTGACACCATTTTTTGCCATTCGTTTGTACACGGGGGCTTTTTCATGAGAAGGTTTCTGTGATTGGTTTATCACAAGATTTCAAGAACAGTTTGAGCCATCAACTGAATTTAGGCGGAGGCATATAGGAGACGCAGTCGCATTCATCTTGTTTTCTCTTACAAGATGGATGAAACAGTTGTAAAATTGAAAAGAATAAAAATCAACTGAAAAGAAAGACTGACATGTTCATTTTACAAATTTGTGTTACACTGTACCGTATTTCTTGTGCGAAACTCAACTGCTAAAATGACTGGTGGGTTGGTTGATTGAGTGACTGACTGAGTTATTGATTAAATGTGATTAATTTATTGAATACTTAATTGATTGAAATAGCTGAATGGTGACTGAATGCTTGATTGATTAATAATCATGGAAATGAAATGGAAACAAAGAGAGAAAATAGTCTAGAGTAAATCATAATAGGACTGCTCAGATTTAACATGTGACAAATTATATAAGATTATCAAATTGTATATCATATTGATATAAATAATGACATAGAAAATCATAATGTTACTACTCATATTCAACATGTGAAAAATTATATAACATTGTATGAAACTGGATATCATATTGATATAAATAATGTAATAGAAAATCGTAACAGGACTAACATGAGACAAATAATATAACACAATATATCAAATTGGAATATTATATTGATATAAACAATGATTGGGCCAAAACAATATAATCAGGGAATCGAAATTCACCACAGGTATTTATGATGGATTTGAAATATACAGAGCAATCGATCGCATTTTCATTGTCCAATGTCATGATTTTTACAAATATCTCTTCCTTATTAAAATCTTTGAATGCTTCTTATATTTCAGTCATTTCTGTAAAAAAAATGTATTTCTTTCAGTACTAAATATCGTACATTCCGTTATAATGTGAAATTCATCTCCAACTTTCCCACATTACATTCATTACAAATTCGTAGATGAGAAGGGATTTTTTTCTGGACGTCTATATCTTTCGGTTTCTATTGGTAGGTTGTGTAAGCTAATTCTATTAAAGTCGACATATATTTTTGCGTAGTTTGTAATTTTGAACATGGGCCAAGTAATTTTCAATTGCATCGTCTCTTCCATCAAAACTAAAAACAATTAGTGCGTCATGCATGGGGAGGGGGAGTTATTGGTCTCTAAATTCTTGGAGTTGAATACCCCCCCCCCCCCCCCTCCTACACCCACCCAGAGTTTACGTAGCGTCTCATTCAAATTTAAGCCCATCGCACACTTTACGATGGACTGCGATCCGATTTTGGAAATAAATCGCTATAACATTAAAATAATGTGGACATTTAAACAAATAAAAACTTCCTGATTCAGGTTCTGAACAATAATAGGAATACTAAAGTACGAACTTTTTTTGCGTCATTAGCCTTCTACCCGGAATAAAGGAGAAATAAGCTTCAAATCGTAGACAATATAGGACTGCTCCAACGTCCCTACGATGCGATGCTGTTTTAGCCTTTTCTCCGACTAGAAGGATTTCAGCAGGCCATAATTTCGATTTTGCTATCTATATGACTATTCAGAACCTAAATGAAATAGATGTTATGTGTTTTAATGTTCATAATCAAATGCTATGACATTTTCTTCCGAAATCGGATCGCAGACCATTTTGTGCATCATACAGGCATGACAATCCTCCTTGGAGGTTTTAAAAAGCAGGATTTCCTCTGGGGTGCAAACTCGCAGGGGGCACCAGCATCCCACACCCATGTCCGGGTGAACACACAGTGCATCATCCATGTTCATCCATCAGTTTCCTATTTCTTGCATTATAACACGCCTTTGCAGGGGATCTTTGTCAGTAACTGTTCAAGGCGGGAGGGGCACCTCGTCCCACAATATCCCGAGTGCATCTCATCCATCAATTTTCTTCCAAAACTAAACTTCAGTGTGCATCAAAACAATGCCTGGGAAATTTTAAGTTCCAGAAATTTCTTATTCAAATTCAGATTTTTCACCATTTTCAATCATAACCATTAACAATAACTGTAGTACATAACATAAAATAAATAGGGGAGAGCAGGGGGAACTAGAACGCGGGAGAATTGGTACATTTAAAAAATGACCTTTTACAGATTAGTTTGAATCCTACGAAATGTTCACAAATAAATCTACAGCTATACTGCGATTTTGCTTGTAGGTTTAATTTTCACTTCTTTTTTTTTTAACCACTTTTCTTTCTTTTTTTAGCATTCGATTCAGTAACATAATGTTTTACAAGTATACCAATAAGCTAAATAGTAGACACCCCGCATACAACATATAGGTTTTATATAAATGACCCGATACTTTGCAGTATTATCAACAATGGCGTAGACAGGGGGGCCATGGGGGGCGCTGCCCCCCCCCCCACCCATTCACCCACTAAAAAGAAAAAGCAAGAGCGAAAAAGCAGGGGAAGTGATAGAAAAGGCCTAAGGAAGAAGGAAATAACTCTGCTCTCCCTTCACCCACCCCTGTTGCATACAATGAAATGTTGCGCCCACATAATTGAAAAGCAGTCAGGCCTTCGAACTATAACTTTCCACCTAAAAAAAATGTTTGCTACGAGCCGTTATCTTCCTAGCAAATTTGCTAAAACGTCAGAGCGGGAAGGGGGAAACTCCCCCTCCCTGCACCCACCCCTGTTACATATACAGTGCAGTATTGCGTCCAAATAACTGAAAAGCAGCCAGGGCGTCGAACTAACTTTCCGCCTAAAAAAAATGTGTTACGAGCCGTTATCTTTCTCTCAAATTTGTTATAAACCGTAAGAGCTTTCGCACTTCGCGCGGGAAGGGGGAAACTCCCAGTGGCGGATTTTTTTTTTTTTTTTTTTTGCTTGTCAGAGATTTTTTGAGTTATAAAAAGGGGCCCAAAAATGCTGAGGACCTTTTTTTTTTTTTTTTTTTTTTCCTTTTTTTGGAGAATTTTTGAGTTAAAAAGGGGCCCAAAAATGCTGAGGACCTTTTGCTTGTCAGAAAATTTTGTGAATATTGAGCCCCCTCCCTCAAGAAATCCTGGATCCGTACTGGAAACTGCCCCCTCCCTGCACCCATCCCTGTTACAGTGCAGTATTGCGTCCAAATAATTGAAAAGCATTCCGGACGTCGAAATAACTTTCCGCCTAAAAAAAGGTGCTACGAGCCGTTATCTTTCTCTCAAATTTGCTATAAAACGTAGAGCTTTCGCCCTTCGCGAGGGAGGGGGATGGGGAATCTGAACCCACCCCCTGGGGAGCACGACGCCTGTGATTATCAATATTTTTTTTTTTATTTTTTTTTTTTACTATCTTTGGGAACTGAGACAAGATGTCGGGCCGAAATAGGACACCTTGTCCCAGTTCACCCCGGCTACTTTTGGGGTACGAGGAAAATAAACTTTCAACAGTTATTATCATCCATACATGAAAATATCTTTTTCATACGGTAAAAATCGTAATAAAGTCATATCGGTCAATTCCTTTTTACAGATCATTCATACTGCTTCAGACAAACGTGTGTAACAAAAAGCTGTAAAAATAATCATGAAGAATTAATTATTTTTTGCGAAAAATCATCGAAATATAGAACGCTCATATTTCATCCAATATTTTATAAATGAGCATGAATCTTTAAGTCAACCTTACTAGTGACTCTTATAACTAAACATTTTTAAAGGTAACAGATAGTTTTGGGAAGCCCTCAAAAACTTTTCGTGAGATTTCTTTGATTTTACTTAATAAACAGCAGGGTACTAACATAACTAAGATGCTGTGAAGTTTTTTCCTCCTCAAGTGAAATATTTATCGAATGAGAGGTGAAAAGTAATAAAAATCCCTGGCCTAAAAAAGGGGATGTAAATTCAAACAACGGCCACACACACTACTTGCATGAGGATTGCTGTGTGTGTAGAATACGCAACATATAGTGCGAAGCGCTTGGGTTTAATTGTGCGGGGAAACTTCGGGTGGTTATTGTCTTAGCGTGAGGCAGTGAAAAGCCATTACCAAGCGTTTCTTTCACATATTTACATTAAAATTTGTTCGAAATTGTGAATGGAATGTTAAATAATCTCGTACATGTGTCTTAGATAAAAGGAGAATAGTATGTGACTATTTCAGATAAGTTTCTTGCCAGTATGATTTTTGCTACCGAGACTGTCTATGAGCTTTAAAGTGATTACCTTTGACATTCCCAGCACATATTTTTAGACAACTACCAGAAAATTGTGATTTTAGCATCATTTCAAATGTTTTGTCTCACTTCTGACCCCCATTACTGTCCCAGTTCACCTCGGTGGTGTCCCACTTCACCCCGTTCAAAAGTACCTTATTTTAAATGATTATTTTTGCATAAAAACTAAAAATATAGGGATGGTGCCAAATATACATTGTTTTGTAGCCTAGTACTTATATCATTTACCATATAAATATGGAGAGACTACAATGAGTATTTTAGAAGTAACAAAGCAAAGAGTGCCAAATCACGCTGTTCCACTTCACCCCCCCCCCCCCTACAATAAGAATTAAAATAACGTTTTTCATAGACATAATCAAATATCAGCAAGTATTATGCACAAATATTGACATAAGTGATATTTTTTTTATTTAAACTGGACCTGTTTAAAAGCAAAGTTTCTATATTATAAGTCCAGAAACTTAAATAGGAGGTATAGGTGCATCCCCCCCCCCCCCCCTGCGGATATTCATGCAATTTTCGCTACTACAAAACTAGCTTGATATCGAGGCAGAAGTTCCTCTACTACAATTTTCAAGCCTTAAATTCACGGCATGCATGCCCGTAGGGTGAATTCTCCCCGGGGGGGGGGGCACTCAGGTATATTGGTAGATTATGATAGAACAAGGTATAGATACAAATAACTCGCAATTAGCGATAGAATATGCCCCTTATGTAAGACCACAGTAGAGGACGAATATCATTTCATAATCGACTGCAATTCCCTCCAAGCACTCAGAACTGAACTATTCAACCAGTTAAAGAATGTGTTCCCGGATTTCTTAAGCATGAATGATGAAAATAAATTTCATTTAATATTAGGTAGTAACGATATGGATGTAAGTAAACTCTGTGTAATTGGACTTAACAATATGTACACAGAAAGATTGAATCACGGCTATAAAAAAAAAATAAATAAATAAATAAATAAATAAATAAATAAATAATAAGAAGAAGAAGAATAAAAATAGAAATAAATAAACGAATAAATAAATAAAATTACATAAATAATATAAATAAATAAAATACAATAAAAATAATTCAAAGATAATAACAATAATAACACTAATAACAATAATCATAATCATAATCATAATAATAATAATGATAGTAATAATCAGTATAATAATAATGGTCCCTTCCATAACTTTGTAACATCGAGTGCTACTTGATATACAGTGCCTTAGTGTTTTGATATAACTTGCTCGTATATGTTTTGATGAGGTTTTGTTTTTATTTGATATGCTCCTCATATATTCTGGGGTTGATACCGCCGTTACACCCGCTCTGTTCTACTGTTCTACTACTGTTCTTTTATGTCGAGTGAACCCGATACAATATTGTTTTGATGTAATTTGCCTTTGTTTGTATTCAACATATTGCTTTTGTTGTTATCGGTGCTTTCCTTTGTCTGTTTTTTCTAAATGATAACAACATCTCTTTTAGTAGAGTAAGTAAAACGATACATATACATTTTTTAAAGAATATAATTTACCTTTGTTTCATTGAGGTTTTGCTTCTATTCATCATTCCGTTATTTTTTGTGTTTTGCTTTGTTTCTAAGAATAGCAACATTACTTTCTGTAGAGTATAATCCTATCCTACATGCCAATCGGTTCTGATATAATTTTCTTATGTGTTGTCAAGGTTGGTTTTCTATCCAATATGCTGCTATCATGATTTGTTTTGTTTTGTTGTTTTTTTTATGATAATCCTATTATGTCAGGATTTTATGTCAATAAATTTGAATTTGAATTTGAATTTGTAGACATGCGCGTCCATGGATTTAAAAAATGCCCCCTAAACAAGTTTCATACTTTTGTGAAAAGACACCCCTTTACAAGGATTTCGCGTGTTTTTTCATAAAAATTACCCCCCTAAACAGGTTTGATTGAAATATTACCCCCTAAACAAGTTTGTCTTAAAAATTACTCCCTAAACAAGATTAACTTAACCAACATAAAAAATACACCACTTGAATTCAAGATCACCTTTTGAAAACTGACATATTCTTCACCTTTGGTTGATAAATTCTTCACACATTAAATTACAAATGTTATTATTTACTTCAATTATGTAGGACAGGTTTCAAACTGTGTACTCCGTTAGGTTTAATACACGATCATCATTTGCTTACTTTTGAAAAAAAAGAACAACTTCTGTAATTTACTTCCAGAGAAATAAACTGTACGTATCGGCAAGAAATCCATGCACAATAATCACACACATAAAGCCATTTAACAACTCCCTAGGTTCCTGTAATTGAGATCAAACACCCGTTTTTCTGCGCACGCCACCGTTCAAAGGGCGTTCAAGTTCCTGAAAATCGGACTAAAAATGTTTTGTTCATACCATTGCCGCCGGAATGAAAATGACCCCCTAAACGCGCGTTTGGCCGCATTCCGTTCAGCACCCCCTTTTTGTTGAAAATCGGCGTTTTCGGACCCCTTAACACGTAACGCGCGTTACGCGTCCTGGATGAAAAAAGGACCCCTTTTTACGCGTTTTTTTTGGACGCGCATGTGTACACCAATATACCTGAGTGCATGGCCCCCCCCCCCCGGGGAATTCTCAAAGGGTGACTAAGGTTAATAATGGCACCGGTGCAATTTAGGGGGAAATAAGCAAATGAAACAAATGCGTAAATAAATCATGGATAAAATAGGCCTAAATCATGGATAAAATAGGCCTAAATAAATGAAAAATAAATAAATAGGCCTATATCAACAAATAAATAAATCAAATCAAATAAATAAAACGGATGATTTTTTTTTTTCATGTTTGGGCTGAACATTTGAAAGGGGCACCGGGCACAGTGGGTTATAAAGGGGGCGTGGCCGGTTAAGCCCGCTCACCCCCCCCCCCCCCCAATAAAAAAGAGAAAAAGGAAACGAACTAAGAAAAGAAACGAAATAAAGAAAAACGAAAAAATAAAAAGGGGGAAATCGTTAAGTGTAAACGAGTCGTTGTTCAGAGCTCACTAGGTTGACTATACTTCGACCTGTCATATCTCTAATTTGTAAAGGTCTCTCTAAGCGTTTTTAAAAGCGGCGGGGATGATTTGATTTACTCATGACAATTTTCGAACCTTTTTCTGAGGTTTTATGACACGTGTCTACTCAAAAAAGTGGGGGTAACATCCCCCCCCCCCCCCCCCGGTTCTGCGGCCCATGATTAAATATTTGATTTATTCTCGACTATGATTCTCGACTTTTCGTTTTGTTGTACCGTACAGTCAAGATCAGTGAGATGTGCACCAACCTCGCATGAGCTACATGTAGCCCCATATGGTATGCGCTCGCGCTCGCGTACCGTGTGCATGTACGTTACGTTTCTGGTACGTAGACAATTCCCTGCATGCTTTCCATTTCGAATGGCTACTGTGCATGTGCTGTGAATTCTGATGGAAATTTACCGTATAATTTAGCAAGAAGTTAATCAAAATGAATGGAAAAGATAAAAGACGGGTGTCAAAGTTCCAAGAGCAGATGAAAATATTGATTGATTCGTTGTCAACCCAGGACAAATCTCGAGCAAAATGCGTGAGGAAATTGTTTCGCGGCGTAACTCGGAGCTCGAGTCCAGACGAGGCGGAGGCAGTGCAATTGCTATTGGGACGTGATCACGAATGGAGGAGACATCAAGTTCAAGTGATGAAGGCTTTGTCCAAAATAATCCGACTCTTGATGATAACGGAAGGGACAACGGTAAGAATGATGAATAATAAATGCAGTGATAAATCTAGTCGTGCTAGTGATTGGCAAATTTGCACTTTTTAATAGTAAGAATGGGGAGCCTATGTCAACATGTATGTCTGCGCACCTAACACTGCCTAAGATTTGACCTGAAAATGAACATGAATTTCTCCAATATTCCTCTAAAGCTTAGTTTTATATTATTCCTGATATTCTAAAGAGTAAGTTTGCAAAAAATCTCATCAAAATTAGAGCAAGAACAAGGCCATTTTCACAAGAAATGGCGGCCATGTCATTTCACTATTTTCAGTGTTCAAAAAGCAAACAACATGAACAATGGTGCCCATGTCATGCATGTCTGCGCACTCATTCATTTAACACGCAATTTTGACGTGAAAGACAACATTTTGAGGCTTGAGAATAAAATATCTGAAATAAGACCTTTTTACATCGTTTTGACTCGTATTTTGCATGAATACCAATTGCTATAATAATAAGGATGAAAAGTTTGTGTATGTTGCGTGTTTTGTCTTATCACTATCAGAATCGCGCAGTTACGCGTGTGCGCAGACATGGGCACTGCACAGACTTGGGCACTCTAGCCATACCGGTAAGTCCACTCACGGGACCATCACTATATGGGGCTGTGTCAATTTTGGCCTGTCACGACCTCTAAGTTGAAGAGGTAAAAACACCAATATAATCGGCAAAATTTTGAGAAAATACTTCCTTCTGCATTTTAGAATGATAGAATATCTAATTTCATGTCAGATCCTTCGATAGGATCTTTATCATCTTGATCAAGTGAAATTTTCAGGCTGTTTTTGGACGATCCTTGCTCCTCTCCTGCACTCATATGGGCAAGATATCACACACTTGCCTATGGGAGGCAATTGCTCACGTATTGATGGTATAGAGTGCGAGGTTATCTCCAATAACCTCGCATAAGTGTGAGTGCGGTAAGTCTAACGTTAGATCTAAGTCATGATTTAAGTCGGAACATCAGAACATGCTGAAGACTGAAGTGAAACTGAAAGGACCCATTTTTAATTTTAGCCACATGGTGGGCTTGATGTTTTATAAAATCAGAAAATATGACTTTTTGAATGAACATCAAGCCACACTGGAAAGGGGAAGCGGTCTCCTGTAGGCTGTATGGAGAGACAAGTAAAGTTTTTTAAAAATCCAGTGGACAAGCTTCATTCATATTATATCCACATATGGTGACTCTTCGTCCAGGAAATCCGACCACTTCAACAATGGGTGATTTCAAGTTCGGTGTTGGTGTTGGTGTTGAGAGCGTGAATTGGGCTGCTGATTCTAGCCCCAACACCGAATTTGGGGTTATAAAAATAATACCAATCACATTATTGATAGCTCAACACCTAGTGAAGTCAATCCCAGCACCATCTTCATTTCAGGTTCGGTGTTGCGGCTGGTGCTAGTTTTGCCCCAACACCAACACCAGCTTTCAACACCGAACTTGAATTCACCCAATTAGATCATGAGAAACTTGAAAAATTACAATTCATGGTGACATCGATGTGGATTTACTTAACATGCACATGTAGCTTTCGCTGTGCAATTAGCATTATAGAGACAGTGAGATTGGCATGGAATCTGTGCTGTAGATGAACGGAGTACAATTACAAGGCAGTGCACCCCTGCGCAGCGCTGAGCGGTTCCGATGCACCATGCTAAATTTAACTGTGCTAATATCTCGCACTCGTATATACTGCTGTCTATGCATGCAACGATGTGAGATGTGTTAAACACATCTATTCCTTCATCAGAAACTAAGAAAATTAAAATTTAAGAAATTTTCTGTAGTGAGCAAATGAGAGAGGAGCTCACAAGATACATCACGCAGTTGCCAATTTGTGTTTGATCGATTGATTACAACTTGAAAATGTCATAAATTTTTTATCAGATTTTGCTCAAATTTTTACTAATTGATTTCTCTCATTTTTTTGCTTTTATTCAAATCAACTTGAATACCAGTGTGGGCTTTCCTTTAAACCGTAACTCCACACCCATGATGTACATACATGTACATGTATGTCTTAGTGAATGCATATCTTGATTTTTTTGTTTTTTGTTTTTTTTTTGTCTGACATGAATTTCACTCTGCTTTTCATAACTAGAAATAATATGACAAGAAAACTGAATGAAAAATATCCTTTTTCAGACCATACAAAGGGAATATCAGCCTGAAAGGCTGAATGAAAATCCCTTTTTAGGCTAATGATATTCTCTTTGCTTAGTCAATACTAAAAGATTATAAAAGTATGTGCCATTTAGCAGATGTGTGTGTAGGCTTAGATGTGTGCATGTGCACATGTTGACCAACCGAATCCATCCATTTAATCTCATTTTATGTAAATATAATATATTACTTTATTTTATTTGTATTATGTTGGGTCCCAACTACAAGCTCTGCTTCTCAGGGTTCCAAACCTTTCATTGTATTGTACTCTTATTCTCCCTTATTTGAATTATGGGTTATTAGCTTGGGGCAACTCCTCTAGAAATTTATTGGATAGATTATTGCTTACACAAAAAAGGATAATGAGAATCATTTGTCATCAAAACAGATTAGCTCATTTAGATCAGTTGTTTTACGCTAATAAAGTATTAAAAATACACGATTTATACAATCTTCGTCTGGGTTGTTTTATGTATAAACTAAACCACAACGAGTTGCCAACTCCCTTAAGTTTATTGTTTTCAAAAAATGAGAGTTTTTGCAGTTACTCCACGAGACAGGCGTCATCTTACCACCTTCCAATGCTAAGAACTTTGTACAAACAGAAAACTATTATTTACACCGGACCATATTTCTGGAATTCTCTTGATGAGTCATTCAAACAGTCACCAAGTTTATTTTCGTTCAAACATAATCTTAAAGGAAACCAAAACCCAAGGAGAGAATCAATGTTGTTGGAAAGTGAAAATTCTGAGAAGCACTTTACAAAAAGTTTCATTAAAATTGGTTAAAAAATGAGAGAGTTATGGAAGTTTGAAAAGTCCCGTTTTACTTTCTATGGGGATCCTCAAATTGGCAAAATTGCTTCAAAATGGCTGATTTTGTGAACAACTCTCCATTTGTTTTGTACACAGATTTTCAGATTTTCCCCATTATCTTTCAAGGTGCAGTTAATCTCCTTCTGAGCTCAACTTTAAATGGAAAAATGTATTTTACACCACATATGTCGAGTTCAGGAGGAGACAAGGAGCACCCTGAGAGATAATGGGGAAAATCTGAAAATCTGTGTACAAAACAAATGGAGAGTTGTTCACAAAATCAGCCATTTTGAAGCAATTTTGCCAATTTGAGGATCCCCATAGAAAGTAAAACGAGACTTTTCAAACTTCCATAACTCTCTCATTTTTTAACCAATTTTAATGAAACTTTTTGTAAAGTGCTTCTCTGAATTCTCACTTTCCAATAACATTGATTCTCTCCTTGGGTTTTGGTTTCCTTTAAGCTTAGGCAAATAAACTGTTACAGTATCTAAGCTGCAGAAGGCTATTCAATGCCCCATCCTTGTCCTTGTGTTGTCTTGATGTATTGTCCTGTTATGTGTGGTCTTGTATCGTGTGTCGTTTTATATCCTGTTTATGCTCTTGTTTTGTTAAATGATACTCTGATATTTAAGTTAGGGAACCTGAATTACAAGCTTTGCTTTCCAAGGTTTCCTCCACAATACAGCTAGCATTTATTTACTTACCAATTACAGTGTAAATCTCATTTTGTTTTAAAATCGAAATTATGTGCCAGATTTAATTTTTAATGGTTTTTCTATATGCTCATAATGATTTTTGTAAACTGAAAGTCTTTGTAAATTATTTGCTGTTATTGTGGAAATAAATGAAATGAAATGAAATGAAATTGTATTGTATACATGTATTTTGTATCAATATTTTATTGTTATTTGTCTGTTTTTTATGATTGGTGAAATAAAATTGAATTGAATTGAATTGAAATGTTTGCAGATGTGAACCTTAATGATCATTTAAACCATTCCTCTTTTTTCTTCTTTCAGTTTCATGAGATGGAATGGAGTGAGCTTATGGAACTGTTCATCAGCTGCCGTCTGTTTGATGTCATTAACCTCCTTCTTCGCATCAAGGTGATCAGGATCACTTTTCATTTCTCTTTTTTATAATTGTGAAATCCCGTACAGAAATTTCCTAAAGTCTGGATAAGTCACCTTCCCCCCTCAAATTGGCACCTTTTAAAACTTTCACTGGAATTCCATTCTTAAGACAAATTCAAGCTTTTGTTAAAAGGGGAAGTCTCTCCTGAAATGGCAACTTTGTAGAGGCTTGATAAAATCTGAGCTGCCTGGCCTTACATGCTATCAGTGTATGTAATATGGTTTAAAAATGAAGCCCAGGAAGAAAAAAAAAGCACTTCAAAAGCATCATTTGCTTCCCAAAAGTAAACATACACAAGTGACCGGAAATGCTAGACTCATTTCCCCCATAAACTGCAGTGTTAGACTAAAGCGTATGCGTATCCCTGTACGGTTTTGTAAATGGCAGTATTCAGTGATAGATATCTTGATAATAACATTGTATACATGTATTTGAAAACCTTTCTATGCCTGGCTATTTATTTATCCTTCTGAACATCATTATACAAGACAGATATCAAAATTCAACAATTTATTAGATCAAGCCTCCACAAAGTTACCCATTCCCTTTAAGTTGCTTTCAAGAAAAGCAGAAACACAAGAGAGAAACAGATCAGTGTAAGTTTGAGGAAAATCTGATAAAGATGCATTTTGATTCAATTCTATTCCAATTGATGACAGAGGTGCTTTGGTCTATTACCTGTAAGTAAATCATCAGAATGAGATAAGGGGTTAAAGTCCCTGCTACATGTACATCATAAACATCAGTCTACATTTACCACACTCTACCCAGGTGAGGTAAAACTAGAGCAGCCATAGCAAAAGCACTCTAATAATATTGGAGTGCCAGGAAGTGTGAAGCATGACAGAATTGAGTGCTATTATCCCACTTGCATTGTAACTGATTCTTTTTCCTTAAATTAAGGTCCCTCAATCTGTGACGGAGGATGATGCGAGCAGCGGCTTTGGTGACTCTTGGGAGTCTGTGTACTTCCACAGTTTGGAGATTACCAGTAACATCATCTCCAGTAACTATATCTGCCACACAGAAGATATCACCAAACCCTTCTTTGACGAAGTCGTCAAACACAAGTCTTTCTTGGATGTCGTCGTCAGGTTTGCCATGGGTAAGACAGGATGTCTTGAATGGTTGCTCTGAGATATATGCTCCCCTTACAAATGCTCAGGGGTGGTATTCTGAAAATTGTTGTAACTTCTCTTGTAACTTTTGTTGTATCTTCCTGAGATAATACCTCTCTAATATTGTTGTAAGTTGGTATTCTGAAAATTGTCTTAAGTAGATCTCTCTAAGGACCGCCTTTGTATTATCTTCAACACGCCCATTTTTCGACACTTTACCAATCAAGATGGATTTTATATAGGTAGGTTAACCAATAGGAGAACCCCTTATGTCAAACATAAGGATGGGCTTTGCGCGTTTATCGATATCGGGCGTAGTAATTAAATTACGCGTTTTATAATGCGCCATGCGCTTTGGGACTGCAATTAATCAACATAATGGCTCACCCTCTTCTGCTCGAACCAAGTCTCATATTGATGTAAAATCATCAAATTCCACCTGTAATTTCTTAAAAATGTCTTCTCCATGAGATCTTGAATCAGACACAGTCTCCATCTTGCTATTCAAGCATATACTGTCTGATTCTGAGCTAGAAAAATTGCCGAGACCTTGAAATTGTAAGTTTTGTCGTATTTACCATGGAAGATAAGATTCAACAAAAGATAAGATAATTTTCAGAATACCAATTATCTCATGATATTATCTTCAGCGCGCATATGTAAATTAGGATCAAGCGCAGAATGAACAAAGATACAACAAAAGTTACAACAAAAGTTACAACAATTTTCAGAATACCAATTTTATCTTAAGTGTACTGTGGAGATACAATAATATTTGAGATAAAACAGTTTTCAGAATACTGCCCCAGGGCTTTATTTTGTCAAAGGTGTAAGGCTAGGGTTGAAATTGGATTTTATGTTGGGTTCATAGTTCGGGTTAGGGATAGAATTGGGTACCAGTGTAGTGTTTGGTCCAGCGTTGAAGTTAAAAATTTTGTTACTGTAGGGTATTGACTGCAGAGCAATTGTCGCCAGTCCATGTGTTGTACAACCTTGTGGTCTCTGGAGGCCCTTTTAGAAATGATGCAGTAAGTGCTTCTAATAAAATTATCACAGCAAAGTAGAATAAGACATTACCGTAGTGCGCTTCTCATTTTTGTATCTTATAACACATATCTGTTGGTACACACACAAAGGGGCCATTGTTGCCCACAGCTATGTTTTTTATCCCCACATTATTGCCTCTTGTCAGTGTTAGAGTCCCTTTATAGACAGAGTTACAACAATTTCTTCGAAAACAAAAGGGCGTTTGAATTCTTTCTATTTAGAACACTCATCATTCTGATGGTTCGTCATCATTACAATAGGGTTTGAAGAAACAAGTTATTTATTCTGTGTAGAGTTGGAAACAGAAATTTAAAACACTTACGTTTCAACAATCTTATTCCAACTTTTGCTTTTACTTCCTGAACATCAACACCTGAACTGATAAGGTGTGTCGTTTCTCTTTCAGATACAAGCCGACCAATCATGACATGCCATGCTCTACACATCCTTTCCTACTGTTGTCACAACTACATCCCATCTGCTAAGAAAGTGAGTATAGAAAGTTATCTCTTCTTATAGCTGCTTCAAGTATCATACTGAAGCTATGATCCTAATTTATTGATCTGTAATCGTTTTGTCTTCAAGTGGAAGAAAATGCATAAGACCAGTGAGCGATTTAGCCCTGGAAAGCTCAAAAAACAGTTCTTGACTTGTAATCTCCAAGAAATCTTTATTCAAAATAACAAGTGAAATCAATGAGTACATATTGATTGGTGAAATGGAATCTCCATCTTGATATAGTGAATCCAAAAGGAGCTCCTGTGAAAAAGAAAATATTTTTCTACTTGTTGTCCTGTTTATTCTTCAGCTTGGTAAGAAGAAAGACCTGTCTCCCGAGACTCTGCGAGTACATTCACAAGAACTTTGCCACTCGTTCAAGGGCTGGGTAGAACAGTACGATTTTAGCACGATGGATGACAGTCCCCATAGTCTTATCTTACCCTACTTCTAGGAACCGTCATAACAAACATTTTATTAGCTGTTACCTTTCATCTTCTAAATTTCTGTTAATCCTGCAGCTTGGTAAGAAGAAAGACCTGTTTCCAAGACTCTGCGAATATGTCCACAAGAACTTTGCCACCAAGCTGATATCAGACTGGTTCAAGGGCGGAGTGGAGCAGTACGAATTTGACATGATGGGTGACAGACCACAAGGTCTCATCCCGCTCTACTTCCAGGAAGCCTTCAAGGAGCATTCGATGGAGGAGATGACAAAAGATGAACAGAGGCAGTGTGTCATGACCTACGCTTACAGTATGCACCTCTTCAGCCTGAAATTGATGGCCATTGTAAGTCAGTTAACCTATTGCTTGCAGGAAACTGGTGATTCTTACAGCAAGCCCATGGGAATGAGGAAATTCAGTAGTCAGCAGGTTAATCAGATATAATCACATGATAAGTGTAATGTTGTTGAACTGAGATTCAAAGCACTCGTGCCATTGTCCTTGAGCTTGGTTCTATTATAACTTGATGCTATTAACCCATTGCCTTCAAGAAAGGGATGGTTCCTGTATTAAGCCTATGGAAATGAAAGAAAGCAGTTGCCAAAGACTTAAAGGAAACCCTCTCCCTTAGCACTGGTGTGAGTTTTGCATTTCGTTCTATTCTTCATGAGAAATGCAATGCTTTTCATTTAAGGTATAGGCCGGAAATCACTAAGTTGGTTGAAATCTAGGCCATTTTCTAAACCACTAATATACTAAGGGTTAAGGTTGATTACATCGAAGACAACCATGTGTTCTCCTCATACAGCTGAAGGCAACAATGAGAAATGTAGGATGGAGAGTATAATAGAATATCTTGCATGTTAGTAACAAAATTTTGGTGCTGCTTCTTGTGGTCTATATTTCTGCTATTCAGCAGTTTTTCTGTGTAATTTCTGTGATATTCCCATAAGGCCACTTCATCTAAGTAGATCTCAAAATAACATCTGGCTGGATAATATGACATGAAAATATGATAACAGTCCCAATATTTATTATGGTAGTAGAATGTATAGAAATGTAGGTGCATATGGTTGAAAAATGTTTGTTAACTGCGTCCCAAAATGCGTGTGATTTCTCCTCAGCTGAGTATTGCAGATGACAACACCAGAGAGGTGGTTGTGAGAGATCCTTCTTTACTCAAGGTAAGCATCCAATCAAGGTGCTTCTCAAAATAGGCCAAATGTATTCAAATGTATATTTATAAATTGTGTTTGACAACCCTAGAAGATTGCCTGACACAGCGACACTGTATGCAAGGAGAATTCCCTCAATGGATTTGCCATCATAAACTTTTTTAATGACGAGTATAAAGTTTGTTAGTTTCTGTGAAAGCTTTGATATCCCATCTTAGAAACAGCTGTGATGGATTCAAATCGATCACAACTTGATATCAATCGCACCTCTAAAAGAGATGGGAGTTGGTAACTGTGCAATTGATTGGAGGACTTACGATCAATCAAGATCAACCTCACCTCTTTATAAGATTGGGCCCTGGACTATAATTTTTTTTTATTATTAGGCATCATATCAAAAAGTCATTCTTTTTTTATCTTGCAGCCATGTATCCGTTGGTTAGAGGCACCAGTCAGCAGCAGGTTTGCCTCCGCTGCGCTCAACGAGACTCTGCTCACAGTGACAGGCTTGTGTAATAGTGAGGCCATCTGCCACAAACTAATCTCTGCACACAACCTCATACAACTATTGGAAAGAGGGGGTGAGTTTACAAATGATGATTACTTTTCTGGCACACTTATTTGTCTGTTTTAGCTGTAGACTCAATAATATTTGTCAGGATTCCCAGCTATCCTGGAAATCAGGGACAACCCGGAAAATGAGTTCCCTTTTTTTCCCAGCAAGGATTGGGACCTTCACATCCATTGGATTGAAAGTCAAGTGAAGGACCCAACAAACCATGGTGTTCCCTCTTTTATCTATTTACATTTCCTATTAAATGGCCATGAACAGTGAATACTTTTTATATTTAGAGATTTGTGTTATATTTCTCTGCTTCTAGTGTTTTACGGAACCTACGATCATGTCAGCAATTTTTTTCATCTCACCACAAAAATCGCATCTCATGAGGGCATGCTCAGATCCAAAATTGGTGCTGTTGAGGTAAGCTTCAAAATGTGGGATTACTGCGTTGTTGCCGTGGATTGAATCTGTTTTCACCCTCAAAAGGGAAAATATACAAATGTTTGATTGACTAACATTATATCCCTAAAGCTCTGGGGGGGGGGGGGGGGTTTTGTTGACATTTGAGTGCCAAAATACACCCTTCTTGATGTTCATCATTTTAGCACATTCGTATGTATATCAGCATTATGCATTTGTGATAAAAACTTAAGCATTATTTATCATTCTTTGGTTCTCCAATTAGAATATCAGATTACCCAAGATACCCTAAATTGCAGGAATAATGCATAATTTTTTTAATGATTTCAGCTAAGATGCTTGCATTGTTGGGCGATTATAAAGCTGTGACATTATGTAAGAGGAGCCGAGTCTAATTCCATTTTATATATAACATATTACGGACTACTTTTCCTATAAAGTCTTCTCTGTATCATGAAGGTGTCCTGCTTATTTTACACCTATCTCCTTTTACCCTGGAAACCTGTGTAGGAAATAACTATTGATTCAGATTAACCACATTTCTTTAAATATTGTGTATTGTACATTAGCATTTATACATTTCTTCTTTAAGGTTATAGTAAATATGTATGAATGTAATTTTTTATTAGGAATAAGTTCGGTCACACATCCAAAAGGTATTGACTTGTGCCTGTGGCCGTTTCAATGTACATGTTTAATGTTTTAAACCGTGCTAATGAACTTGTTTTACATTGCTTGAATGTCAAGTAGTTGTTATATATATTATGTTACTGTTTCTTACCACCTCGATTAGCACTTTGCCATTTTATTAGGTCCTGTTACCAAAATATGTAGGTATTTTTAAATCTTTTTGTTGTCAAATGGTACATAAATATTAATAATAGAGTGATGAATGGAGAATTGATGCAAAATTCAAATTGATTAATTTCCACAGAGCATTGCCCGTTCAGCCACAGTGCACATGTACAGCCACGCCCATGAGCTGCGTCTTTACATGCTAACATACCTTACGTACATCGTAGAGACAGACGGTGTCCATCACATGATTAAGTATTTCGGTCCTCATCACATTCACTACTACCCATCATACTACTTCAATGAAGCCGTAAGTAAACCCAGCTAAAGATAGAGTTGTGGTCTTGCGATTACATCATGCTTGAAAACCTGAAGCATTAAAACAAAAAATGAACAACTGAGAGGTTAAAAGCTAATGCAAGTCTTGGCCAGGGTTGAAATTCCTAACGGCACTTGGTATGTAAAAAAAAAAACAATGGATTTCTGGTTTTAAGCATGATTTGTATGTGTGTATGATTTGTACAAACCTCTTTGAGATGGTGAGTTATAGGAATAGACACAGTTGAATGATAGCCTCAGAAATCACAGACAGACATCTTGATAAATATCTGGCATCAGCTGATACAAGTAGAACAATATGAGGTATCAGTTTCATTCCCATGTTCTTTTCGCAACCAAAACCTAAACATCTGTAAAGTAATGTCCCCTTAGCTATAGATAAATGCTCTTCCTGTTATGAGGTGTTTGTTTGTTTATTTGCTCCTTCTCCCCATAGAGACAAATTGACATGAACGTAACAGACCTCCTGAAAGGCTACAAATACTACGCAGAAAGGTAGGTCAGTTTCTGTTATAATCAAGAATAGGCTAACATGGTCAGCCCATCTTCAGTAGTACAGCCAAAGGTATTGCATGCAATCAGTTAAAGGTAACAGATAGTTTTGGGAAGCCCTCAAAAACTTTTCGTGAGATTTCTTTGATTTTACTTAATAAATAGCAGGGTACTAACATAACTAAGATACTGTGAAGTTTTTTCCTCCTCAAGTGAAATATTTATCGAATGAGAGGTGAAAAGTAATAAAAATCCCTGGCCCAAAAAAGAGGGGATGTAAATTCAAACAACGGCCACACACATTACGCACATGGGGATTGCTGTGAATTATAGAATACGCTACACATAGTGCGAAGCGCTGGGTTTATTGTGCGGGGAACCTTCGGGTGGATATGGTCTTAGCGTGAGGCAGTGAAAAGCCGTTACCAAGCGTTTCTTACAATATTTACACTAAAATTTGTTCCAAATCGTGAATGGAATGTTAAATAATCTCGTACATGTGTCTTATGATAAAAGGAGAATAGTATGTGACTATGTTAGATAAGTTTCTTGCCAGTATGTTTTTGCTACCAAGACTGTCTGTGAGCTTTAAGTCTTAATATGTCTCCATAAACCATAATATCAGTCATATCTACTGAAAGTCTACATGGAACTTGCACTTCTTTTTTTTTTTTTTTTTCAAATGTTACTGACTTAAAGTGGTAAACAATATCATACCTTAAATGATTAAGGTAATTTTTTTTTACTTCTTTCAAAAAGAATTTAGGTATATTTTGTTGTTTTACTTGGTTGAGTTGTCATTGTTTGGGGGTGACTTTTCTCTTTTTTGAACAGTTTGCAGTGCAGTTTCTCCAGTTTAGTTGTAATTTATGAAAGTGTTTTATGATATAACACAACACTCTCTCAAATTACCTTTGTAGAGCGTACCTCCATGCAGAGTCTCAATTTTTCCAGCGGATGAAAACAAGCAACGGCTTGGACCAAACCAGAGCTGAAGCTTTGAAAGAGGAAGGGAACCATGCCTTCCTAAGCAAGGACTTCAAAACAGCCGTATCTAAATACACGGAGGCTATCATTATTTGCCCCCCACTCAAAAAAGTGAAACAGCTAAAATCTTGGTAAGAGTATGAAGAAAGTATGTTATCGCAGAAAGGGTGTTTTCTTATTCAAAGTTCGCTGTTATGCTCAAAATTTTTTATCAAAGCTCTGTTTCAACTACACAATACACAGGAGTACAAAGCGACCATGTCAAAGATGCTCTTGCATTTTTTTTCCCGCCATTTTATAAAAAGTGAAAAAGCTGAAATCATGGTAAAGAGCTGAAAGTAAGTAGGTTTCCTTGTTCATATCTCGCCATCTCTCCCATGATTCTTTCCAATATAAAAAAAAAAATGCTGTCAAAGCTCTGTTCTTATGACATAATACAACGGACTATAAAGTGGCCATGTAAACCTAAGGAGCCTGTCTTCGGCCATTTAACCCTTACTGTACGTGGGGACCGGTGTCAGACACTAACACCGGTTTTCGGCATGAGGAACTGTGGCATGTGTTTCAAACTTTCACACAATGACCTTTGATGACTGCAACGTGTGATCCAACACTTTTGAGCTTGCAGCATACAAAAAATCCAAATCTAAATCTGAAAATTTCTTGAAATGTAGCTCTGTTTTTGGGGAGCCATATTATTATTATTACAATACCATCCCTTTAAAACTTGTAAGGCAATGATTCTGTATGATGTTGTAACAGGTATGACCTTCCTATCACCCTGTACTGCAACCGAGCCCAGTGCCATCTTACTCTAGACCAATACCAACAAGCAATCAAGGACTGTGACAAAGCCATTGCCAGGTGCATCGGAGGTAAGCAAACGATGAAAATACAACTATATTACTCTCTTAACCCTTTCGAGACAATTGACCACATTTTTGGTTTGGCTCAACAACTTTTGATTCAAAGCCCTAAAAAATATACCAGATACATGTACATGGGTGAAAGTTCAGAAGTTTCTGCACACACACTGTGTCCATTTTTGTAGCATGACCATATTGCGTTTGATGTCATGAATTTTAAAAAGGAGAATAAGCTTTAGAATCCTCATATTGGCAACACATTGAGAGGTTCAAAAATCTTTTTTTTTTTTAAACAAAATTGGCAATTTTTTTTCAATTTTTCGTCAAAGTTCCTAACCATGTCTTTTTCAAAGACATTTGTATTTTATTAGAACCATGTACATGTAAGCCTTAAAAGAAAAATATAGTTGCCGATTTGAAGAATGAAATGTGATCAGTTTAGCCCTTAAATAGTTCCTATCATGACAGGGTAACCTTTTAGTTGCCATAAGTGCTGAAGAATAATCAAATAAACAATATGCAGCAATTCACAGAAGGATTTCACATGCATTTGCTACCCAGTTATTATTTGTATATAATAGTTTTATACAGGAAATAAGCCACAGGGCACTTCCCATTTCTACATCTTATACCACACAGGTCAGTCAGAATGCACATGTAAAACTGCAGGTTTTTTTAGGTGGTTTATTTACCATGTCTAATCAGAGCTTTACTGCATTAGTATCACCACACTACAGATTTCCAATTAAATGTGTGCTTGATGGATAGTTTATTTCGCCGGAATTCGGAAGGAAGTAATCAATTGTAAATATGTTTGTTAGTTTTAACCAGAGTACCCGAGGCTTCACATCCTGTCACAGTCAAAGGGACTAGGTGATTGAGGATTGCTTCCTGACCCATGGCCATTAATACACTGATTTGGTCTCAAATAAGAAAAGAAATACATGTAATATATTTTGACTTCAGGAATTGCACACCTAGCTATAAATCTTGAGCGGGATTTGCCGCCCATGACTCAGGAAGGGTTAGTTGAAAGGATGTAAGCATTTTCTAATGATATGACTACAGAATCTCTCAGAAGCACTTCTGCAGTTATTTCCAACATTGTGTATGGACTTGAAAGAGTTGGATTATTATGGACATCTCATGTATTGCGTCTGTCTGGGGCAGTTGTTATTTTTATAAGAAATCCTGAAATTTCTCTCATTCCACCCTCTCTCATACAGTGGCTGATCCTACCAACAAAATAGGCAATGTTAGGAACAACACTTTAATGAGGAAAGCCTTGTACCGTAGATCCAGGGGCTACTTCTTCATAAAAGATTACTACCGGGCTCTTTGTGACATCACACTTTGTCTCATAGGCGATGATACCGCTGAATATTTCATATCACACAAAGACAAGGTGAGTGTGGTCTACCGCCAGACCATAAACTCTGCAGGACAGTTTATCCTGTATGCAATGTTCACTACCATCCCGAATATGTCATAATATGGGACTGTTAAGTTGCAGGTGGGTAGGTTCTTCGAGACAAATTTGCACCAAATGATGTGTAATCAATACTGGCAAGCAGTTTGGCAGGGGGCCACAACTTCTTCAAGTACACATGTAGTGCTGAGAACTGTAGTCATGTGGCCAGGTTCTCAGCAGTACATTGCAGACTTGATGATCATACCAAATGTGGATGACTTTAATAACAGAAATGCAGTCTGTCTGACAAGCATAATAGATATGTAAATATGTGTACTTTCAAACTTTCAAGCCTGCGAAAGTGCTTTTCTCCTCCCACTATTTCCCCTGTGATATTGCAAAGCAATGTACACCAAGGGTTAAGAAAAATAATTTCCCTGGAACCTTAAGCAGTGCCCACAGAAGGAACCTGCTGATCTACCTACCTCTTCTATCAGCACACACACATGTAGGTAGTGACCCTCTTTCATTTCTGTTTCCCTGTATTAGGTGATGCTCCAATACCGTGATATGTATGGCTTAGAACCCATCCCGTCATGCGACATGTGTGCCTTGGGAATCGGCAAGAAACTAAAGCGTTGTGCTAGGTGCACTGGACTCTACTGCTCAAGGGATTGTCAGCTTAAAGCCTGGGATAAATTCCACAAGACCAATTGTCAAGAGTTCGTCAAAACCAAGTGTGACAGCTCCGACAGCGATTCGTAAGTGACCCCAGCGCTGTGCCTGATGATAGGGGACCGCTCTAAGAACCGGGAGCTTTAAGTATGAGAAATTCTACAAGAGAAGGTGTTGGAAATTCATCCAAAACAAGTAATGAGAATTAGCGATTCATAAGAAACTAGAACATAAACCCAACTAGGAAGAATAGTAATGCCCTATGGTCTGTGAGTTTCAAGTGTACATAATCTTCCTGAGATCAATTCTTAATATCATCATAACCAAGTTTGACAGTTTCAGTAGCGCTGTATCAGCTTCAACACCAATTCAAAGAAGACTCAAGCGTTGTTTGAAACATAAGGGACTACTCCAAGTACTTGGAACCTAAAGTATGGTGAAATTCTACAAGAGTAGCTGATGGCATATTGTCTAAAACAAACAAGTGTTGATAAGTTGAATAGCAATCTGTGTTAAACTTCAGCCTGAAGGCAATGATGCACAGCTGTAATGCTGTAGGAATTGTGAGCCTAAAGTGTAGAATAAATACAAACTGGCAGGAGTTACCCCAAACCCTGTCTAGAAACCTTCGATAGCATTATGCCAAGTGGACAAAACTTTAAGGCTCGAGCGTAAGTGAACTAAAAGCACAGGATGTTGTCTTCAAACTCGTCTGTCAAGGGTGTATCAGAAATCTGTGACCTCTGATACAAAATTTGCAAGAAAAATAGCCATCTAAATAGGACACTATTGCTCCAGGAATTAAGAATACTAAAGATAGAGTACATTTCATGAGTACAAACCAAACCAGTGTTTAAAGGTCTGCCAGTCATACATAAGAGACTATTTTTTTTTTTTGTGAAAGCTTCCTAGCCACGCCAAGTGCATATCACTCGACTTTTACTGTCACACTTATACCTGGGGATGAATTTAGCCCTTATAAATGGAGTGCTTGGAACCGGAACAGAGAGGTTGAGCAGCAATTTACAAGAAACTGCATTTATTTTATTTTGTCAGGTTTATTTTGTTCTGCCAAGTATAGCAAAGCAGTCTTCTGTGGAAGGAACTGTAGAAATCCATGAATTCAACTCCCAGGAGCTCATCGAGTGTGAGCGCTTTCTCAGCAAGTCACCATGTCCTTCCCACAAGAACATACATGTATATCATAAGTCAATGACAAGCAGAAGTGGTGAAGTGAGGGCTTGCTTCAAAAAACAGTCGGAGATGCACAAAAGAATAAACATCAACTCACACTATAGGCTTGCCAGTTACCTTCTGTTACAAAAGAAAGGAAGGGAAAATTGGATAAATTTCTTGATGTGTTGCCTTACGGACATTTAGTGGCTTTCTCAGAAATTGGTTGAACCTTAAACTGTACAACACATAATTGTTCAACTGTTTTATGTTCAGATAATTTTTCCCACTAATTTCAGAAATGTTTTAGATGTTATTTGTTCTCTTTTTGCAATAGAGATCACTAACATTTACATGTACATGAACGTCATGTAAAGATTCTTTGATAGAAATCATTTTGTCTTGTCTTAATATCATTTAAGTTTTCAGCTTTCATGTTTCCGTTCCCACTAAATCCTCTCTCTCTTTCTATGTCAATTGTAGTATAGGCTATAAGTTTTTTTTTTCAATGTTTTCATCTCTTCTGTGAGGTCTGTTCCTTTGCTGCTTTACATTTTATCATTTAACCTCTCTAACATGTTTCTTATCATTATGTTGAAGTTTCTTCAGTTTTTGCATACATGTGCCCCCCCCCCCCCAGCCCCCCACCAATGTTGATGGAGGAAAACTTTATTATTTGATGATCATCATCTGGAAACTTTTTTTATATCCATCCTTAAAATGGTACCTAAATTAAAATTATGGTCATTTCATTGTCACGGGTTATCCAGTCACATTTCATGTTGAAGAGTAGTTCGAATTAATAATTTCTGAAATTATAGCTCCAATATAGCTACCAGCTTCCTTGCTCGTCGGTCCAAATTGAATAGTGGGATGACTACAGAAAGCTTTGATTTTAGTCATTTATATAGTCATTCAGTTAAGAGTGGAGACGATTGTCATAATTCTCCCACCCACTCAAAGCACTCTACTAGAGATAATGTTATGAGTGACTGAAATATTTAATGTCTGATTGGTGATATAAATTTGCCATTTTCCTTCCTCACACCCTTTTTTGTTGTTGTTGTAAACTTATGATTTTGTACGCTGTAATTGTGCATGTATGTATCAAGAAAAGTGAGAGAAACAAATGTTAGATTTCATTGTAATGTGTTTATGTTGATCTTATCGATTGAACATTTGTATGTTTACCATTATGTTGATAAGGCATGTATGTACCATACCTTTTTTTTCTTCTTCTTCTTCCTTTTTTTTTCTTTTTTAGACAAGATGATTGAAACCACATATTAATTTTGATTTGTTTGTGTATAGTTTTTTTTTATCAATTTTTTGTTGTTTTTTTTTTGCTATTATTCATGCCTGTTTGTCCCTTACTAAATATTTTGCTTTGAAACAGTTGATTTCATGAGTTTTATGAAGGAATAACAAATGAATTAAAAGACTAAAACACGGAATGCAAAAAAATGTGATCAGCCAAATTACCTTGTTATAAACATTGTAAGTACATATTTATTTGAAATTGTTGCAACAAGAAATGTAATCTTAGGTGAATCAGTCAGATACATAGAGAGTGAACTGAACTTGACTGACAGATATTTTGCACTTTCCTCAAAGTAAAAAAAAACTGCAATTCTTTTTCTTGTTGTTCTTTTTTTTTTTTTTTAATACTTCCAGTACACTGTATTTGATTCATAACATCACTAAGACTCAACATTACTGGATGAATCATAATATCAATGATGTAATTCCTTTTGTTTGTACCATTAATAGATGTCTATACTTTCTGTGTACATATTGTTTGCTGAGAGTCGGAAGTGTAAGCCACTCATCCATTTGCACAGAGTTAACATTCTTCGGGCTCTCAACAGACGGTATGTTAGTATTGAGATATGACTGCTTAAGTACTTCATGATGGCAGAGGTGATTCAATGTACACCATTATCACTTGACACACTCCCACACTGCTCACACATCGCCCACTCATCAGAAATGAAAGCAGATTATGACATAGCATTTCCTCCTTGGGGATTCCCCCATTTGGATACTGCATTGAAATCGACATACATGTACATTAGGTGCTTTTATTTCTGAGCAATTGACGGGAATCTCTGTGTTGCTTACGTTCTCCCCCCCCCCCCCCCCCCCCCCCCCACCTCCCCCGTCTTTTCTTGTGCCAAGAATTGTCAAGAGGCATTTCAAAGGGATAAAGGGTTTCCAAAAATAGTAAAAGAAAAGTTAAAAGGTGAGACAGGTGCATTATATGAACATGTGTCTTGTCATATCCATTTACATGCAGTTTGAAGATAAAGTTGAGTTCTGGTCATGAGATTGAATTGTGAAAGAAACTGTCTTAAAGCCATTGGGAAAGGTTGATTTTATAACCAATAAGAATGGGTGTATGTTGTAAGGTTTTTGAATAAAAAAATGATAAGAAATTGACTCAATCCTGCTGAGAGTGACATGTACTGCACACAGAAATGAGTATATGGGACTATACACATTTCAGCTTTTTCTTGTCATATTTTGAATGTGAGGGCATTTGAAGAGAAATCCTTTTCAGGGGACATTTCTACTATGATAATCTTCCAAACTAGCATAATAAAGAATGAGAAAGCTCACAAATTATTTTTTCCCTTTCCCAGAACTCAACCTTCCCTTTAAACTTGGGAAAGAAGTAAACACACATTTGGAATTAAACTTGTTTGGGAATATCAACTTTGTATGAATAATGTTATCATAGTTTCATCTTGTTCAACAAAAAGGTGAAGTCATAGTTACGCGCTTTTAAAAAACTTCTGCAGCAAAATGGAAGCAGACAAGCTTTAAAGTGCACTTCTCATCTATTCCCTTTTTTATGCACAGATTGGGACCCCATAACACAAAGCTTAGCAATCGATCGTACAATCAGTCAATTATATTTTCGACATTTTGTGATTGATTGCACATAGCGATAAGTTATGAAATAGCAATCAATCGCTATACTATCTTTGTGTTACGGGGCCCAGGGAGTATGAGTAGGGCAAGTGTTGTGCACAACTGCATATTTTAACCCCACAAATCTGCCCTTTTCATCCATTTACAATATACATGTTGGGTTTTGCAGTGGCAGTTTACCGTGTAATGTCTAAAGGGGGGCTGTAGTGTAGTCGGTGACATATTTTATGTCATGCTCGTACTGTTGATTATCATTAGATTGATGTATGTTAATTGTCTATTTGAATTGCGAAATGTGTAGAGTTAAGTGTCTAATGTAGGTGTAGTCATAGACTCAAATTAGAAACTCAGAAAGGTACTGTTGAACTTACTTTCGGCAGTGACACAAAATTTATGCAAAGTGTTTGTTACATGGATCAATGGCAAAATAATCAAGAAAGTGCAAATATAGAGTGAAATTTTTCTTCACAGAATGGAATGTAGTCCACTTAGGCTTTACGAGTTTCATTAATGCTCTTTGAAAACAAGTAATGAAAACAAAGTATACAAATTCTTTTCAAACAATATTCAGTGTTATGGTTGAAAATTCTCAATCTGTTGAACAAATATTTAGGAAATATTAATGTACACTGCAAACTTGTTCATCTTCACACAAGAAGGTTACATACATGTAGTATCATTTCCATGATTGTAAAGACTTTTGAAGAGAGTCGCTTAAGTGACTTATTTTATCGCCTTTACTTAGTATGTTTGGATTATATGAAAGGTGATTATAAGAACCACAAATTTTATTAGGCTATTTAAATTGCCTGAGAGTGGGTTTCTCGAAAGTCATTGGCCCTTTTAAAGTGTTTCATGAAGATTATATTTCATCCTGCAAAGGTTGACTATTAGCGATGTTCTAAATCAATTACTGGAAGTACCCATGATTGCTCGATCCGCTGCGTTTCGCCAGTTCCTACTGGCTGATTGCTCTGCAATGTTTTTCGCTATTTTCCACTGGCCGAAGAAGCCAGTAGGAACTGGCAATTTTGAGTACATGTACTCATTTATGACATCTTTAATAGTCTTTTGAGTGTGTTCTTCAAGATAGTATTATGGAGTGTCTTCAATTAGTAGTACATGTAATTGTATTTTGTTGCTTGCAGATTTATTGGCTGCTTTGTAGTTGGGATAGATTCATTCATGATAATGATGATAAGTATTTTACTCAGCAAATCAAAGTACATTGTATATGTGCATGTAGAATTACAAAGACAAACAACTAATACAATACAGAAAGGTTGAAAATAATATATTATTGGATCTCGAAAGTGTATTGACAAGTTGCCAGGAATTGGGCAGACTAAATCACCAAAACACTAAAGGTTCCCCATTCCAACATGCAATACTCATGGGGGATCAGTAAATAAATGATTATTAATACAATAGCAAAGACCTTCAGAAAATCAACCTACATGTAAGGCAGTAGCCCTTTGCATCACCTTTTGGATGGTGCAGTCTTTACATTGACACATTATGTAAAGTTAGGGTAATGATATGATCGCAGGGCCCTCTGGGAGAATGGTATATCATCTGTTTAGAGCCAAAAGGGCATTAACTCTGTACAAAATGATATGACTCCACGCCCTCCTGGCTCTGAATAGGCGATGTGATACTGATGAGGCTACCCTGGGTAAACAAGACATATTACTACAGTTATTCTTATGAACCCATCATGTTTTCTCTATGGGCAATATGTTGAGGTGTTTGAAACTGTCCTTGAGATGATTTCTTGAAAGTCTTTGCTGTCATGTTTATTCAACTTTAACCTTCTGGTTTCCACTACATGTTTTGTAGAATGATCTATGGTTTTTGCTTCTCCAAAATTCAGCTCTGACATTGTGATATGGGAAACAGTCGTATATCTGTAAATAGGCACTAGAAGGTCAGTGTTTATATTATGACAGTGATCTTGGAAACTGGAGTTCCAAGTGGACTGACTCTCTCTCTCTCTCTCTCTCTCTCTCTCTCTCTCTCTCTCTCTCACTTTACACATGTATCTCTCTGTCTGTATCACTCTCTGGCTGTTTATTTGGAGATCAGGGGAGCGTTTCATCAAGCATTTTGTCAGTGATTTTTACTGACAAATTTGCTCTCAGCCAATCAGATGCGAGGATTTCAGTAGCTTATAACAGTTGTCGGTAAAAATCACTGACAAAACGCTTGATGAAACGCTCCCCTGTTCTCTTTCCCATTTTCTCTATCTTGGTTCCCCTTTGCCAATCTTTCTGTCTCTCTCTTAATCCCTCTTTCTCTGTTTTCCCTCCAAACTTCAGTACTTTTGATCTGAGGTGTGTCAGTGAGATCCACCCTTAAAGGTGCATTTTGTTGACAGGAGATGCCCTCAACACGGGTAGTAAACACAAAAGGGGGTACTCGACATGAGGTTTTTGTGAATTGTACAAGGGCCAGCCCAAGGTACTTTGTTCCGTACGTTACTGACCTGACAGGCTAGTTTGTAGGCACAAACCCTGGTCAGTCGTAAAAGTGTCTTTGTGTCTGCACTGTAAGACTACCATAGGCCCTGTAGTATAGCTGCTCCTGACCCGGGCTCCTGACCAAGGGTTTGTACAACAAGTGAGCTCGTAGGCATTTTTTTGTGCTTATAGGAGGAGCTATATTAACACGAGCAGTAGGTAACTAGGTTAGGCTTCTCTCAAGACACAATGATTTTCTGATAAAGTGTGTTTTATATATTTTTCTTTATTATTGGTAGCATATAGGAACGGCAAATGACTAAATGCATTGGACTTGCCCATAAGTCACATTTTCAGTCAAGAGTTTCAGTTTAGGCTGTGTCCATGCAATGGATTCTTTAATCATGTTTCACTATCCATACGTTGTAAAGTTCTCTTCCCACCATTTGTAGCGTACCAAGATATTTCACTTTGTAAGGACAGCGAAAGGTCCTTTCAATTACTTGTCAGTACCGTGTTGCAATATTACCTCCAGGTTTTGAATGGCACTTGAGATCTTTCACTAATATGGAAAGTGACTCATGATTGAAAAAAAAAAAAACTGGATATACAGGGCCGTATGGACGTATTGCTAGTAAATCTGTTGGATACATCTAAAGGTATTTCGCTTGATCCTTTGCTTTCATGATAATCTCCACAAAATGTGACTTCACAAATAAAAGCATTCAACCGCATAATAAAATCCCTTCAATTGTTTGTTTTGTTGAGCTTCATTGAGGGTATACAGACCCTGAGTCTATGTACATGAAATAGATAATCATAATTATACAGGGTGACCCAGAAACAATGCAACATCTGAGATCTGCAATTTCAACGACATCACTGACACAATATCATTAATTTTGGGTAAGGCGTTTTGATTCTACTGCTATTTTTGCGAGGCTATGTCATTTTCAAACCTTGTTACTTTTGCAACCGTAGTCATGCTTGAAGCAGCGAGATATTTGGGCATGATGGCTTCTCATACAGTCAGCTTTGTTGTCTCCTCTCGCTTTGAAAAACAAAGTCAACATGATGAATGAAACGGAGGTTGTATGAAAAACTGTCGCGCTTGAATTCCTCACTGCTTCAAGCATGACTACGGTTGCAAAAGCAGCATAACTGTATTTTGAAAGTGACACTGCCTCACAAGATAGCCATAGAACCATAACGCCTTACCCAAAAGTGATGATCTTGGTGTCGTAAAAGAATTTCCTACCCAATGAAACAAAGATCACATGATATTGTGTCAATGATTTCGTTGATATTGCAGATCTCAGGTGTTGCCTTCTTTTGGGGGGCCATCCTGTATATTATGTACATGTATATGTAGAGGATGGTGCACTGATTTGGGAGATATGTGCTTGTAGGAGATGAAGGGTATGTTAGGGTACTGCATGGTAACACTGGCGTAAATCCGGTTCAAGGAGTGGGGGATATGATCGCAATATTGAGGGGAAATTTCCAAAGTTTGGGGGCGCCGATAATCAAGGGCTATTTCTGGAAAAAAGTGGCACCTCCAACGGGAAAAATATACCATCTCTAAACATTGGCATATACACCCTACATTGTGATTATATTTATAGGGCTTTCAATTATGTTTCTCTCTCACGTGCCCTAGTATAAATTACTTAAGCATCAAAGTTTGCAGTTGGGTTTGATGACCTACATATTAATGTGCTAGAGAGCGAAGTGAGCCAGCAAATTTTTAAGATATGCGAGGCTGCATGGTGATCAATAACATCCTATAAAGAAGAAAAACCCAGTTCTGAAAGATTTTTAAACACAGTCTCGGCATGAGAGACTGAAAAGACCTCTAATAAGTAACAACTATATCAAATATAAATGTGAAAGAGTGGAGCGAACGAGCCTTGATGAAATTAAAGTAAAGTTGCTCTAAATCGCTATAAATTAGGGGCACAAATTATGGAGGAAGAAAAAAGGGGCCCTTATCAAGAACGAAAATGGCAATTATCAGAAAAGAAAAGGAGCAGGAATGTGTCATATTAAAAAGAGCAATTATCAGAGGATGAAACATGTGATATTTGTCGCACATGCATATTTGCACTTTACCAGAGGTGAAAAGGGCAATTATGAGAATGGAAAAGGGGCGTTTTTATAAAGGAAGAGGGGCTCTTATCAGAAGGAATAAGTGTACTTCTTAGGAAAAAAAAGGTACCCGTGTCAAAATTGATTAAGGGGAACTTATCAGAGGTGTAAATGGACACTCTCAAATTTGAATAGAGGCCATTGCCACAGGTGAAGATGCACTTATCAGATGGAAAGGGGGACAATTCTTGTATCTGAAAAGTGAGAATGGAAAAAAGGCAGTTACTGAAAGGGATTAAGAGGTACTATGATGCAAATGATTTAAGCGGGAAATGTCGAAGGAAAGATTTTATTAGGGTTGTTATGAGAGGTGAAAAGGGAAGAGGCTCGTTTTTAGAAATGAACTATAAAGGGAGAATAGGGGCAAGAAAGATTGGAAAGGGGGCACGTGTTGTCATATAAACGATACTTATAGAAGGGGAAGAGGCACTTCTTACAAAGGAAAAGGGACGGTTGTCAAGGAAGAAGGGTCACCTCTGAGATTTTGATGGGCCTCTGGCAATTATCGATAGTAATAAAATCAAA